>JAKSZT010053813.1:13556913-13596146 GCA_026826555.1 Tolypeutes matacus
CTATCTATCTATCTATCTATCTATCTATCTATCTATCTATCTATCTATCTACCTATCTCTCTATCTATCATATCTTCTTTTATTTCATCATCTTTCTAGCTACTTATGTACCATCTATTTATTTTTACTTAAATACCTAACTTTATACTTTTCCTTGTCAATTCTTAAACAGTTGAGGTTGACCATCATTTCAGTTCATCAAAATGATTATAGGTTTTATCCTATAACATATCCCTTTGAACTTTGAATTATCCATAAATTTGACAAATTTTGATGTTTAAAAAAGACATTGCTAAAATTTTTTAACAGAATAATATCCAAAACAGAGTCATATGGCAGGTCACTGGAAACTTCACATTAAATTCAATCACTTGTGAAAATGTTCAACCACCCTATTATCTAAAGCACATACTTTGAATTTGGCCACAATAATGTCCCAACGGAATTAACCTTATTTCTTAGTGGAGACATTTGGTGGTTTGGCACGGTATGACCTCAGTGAAGCCACACTGGTTTCATGTGATCATAGAATTCTTTTCGAAGTTGTTCACAAACCAACTGTTTAATAATTTATTCTAGAATTTTGCCAAGGATTGTCATCAATAATTTGCTTTTATTGGATTGTAGTTCCCAGAATCTAGCCTTTCTCAAATTTCACAATAAAATTTTTTTCCAGTCTTCTGGCACCTCTTTGCTTTTCATACACTTCCTGCCCCACTCCCCCACCCCCCAAAGGTTGCCAACAGGACTTATATTCTTACATCTTTGAGTCTTTCAATGCTTTGGTTGTGATCTGTCTGGGCTAGAAGGTGTGATCTCATTTGAGGTGTAGTATGTTGGAAGGAGAACTGTACCTAGAGTTGTAGACTTAAATTCTTATCTTGATGCATCACTTGCTGGTTATGAGATCTTTGGTAAATTTCTTAGTCTCCATAGCCTTGGTTTCCTCTTTGAGAAATTGGGATAAATCCTCACCAAATCTTGAAAGTATAGATGAGATAATAGCTGTGAAAGTGTCTGGAATAGCATAAATTTCAAAAATAAGTCTGAATTTCCCTTAATGCTGTATCTATCTTGTATATTAATTTATTCTTTACATTTTTATATACTGTATTGAATTTGAAGGCAATTCTTTTTGCTGGAGAAAATAAGACTCTCTGGGAATCCAAAATGGTATAGAGCAGCGGGTTTGGAGTATCATGAGAATTCACTCTTTGTGGGGATGTTTCACTAACTTGCTGTGTGAATTTCAGCAAGTCATGTAATAACTGGGTTTTATTTTTATCAGTAAAATGAGGGGGATAGACTCGGTGGTTTCTCAGTTCTTGTTCTTGGTTCTAACTTCTATAAATCCAATTTTACCTTTTGTCAAGTCCTTGAATTATATAACGTTCATATAGAGAAGTCTATTCTTTTAGTCAGTTCTTGGTCTACTTAGTAAAATTTCTTAGAAATTAAAAAATCCCAGACAGATCCCATTGCCACACAAAATACTGTTGAGCTGAACCTCTTTCATCAATGTATTGACATGGCTTATTAGCCCAAATGAGCCCAAATTAGGATGACAAACCTGCTGTCCCCCACTCTGTTTATGATTCACTGTTTTGGATTATCTGGGACTTGATTCTATTACCAGATTGATAATTGATGGCATAATAATACTATGTTAACATACAGAAATGTTATTTTAAAAAGTAATGGAAATAATTATGCAGCACTTTCCAAACTAAAGTGTTTTTTGATAAATGAGAATGGATTTCAGATGTACAACACGGCAATTACTCTTTGCCCTCGAATGATGAAAGAAGCCTTTGGATCTACACAGGAAGTAGCTATTCATCAGTTACGATTAATTTGGAAAAAAAAAAATCACATCCATCACCTCTAAAATATTAATAATAACATTTTTTTTATTGTGCTTATTTTCTACTCTGGGAACATTAACCAAAAGCTATAGAAAGTGTTTTCTGATCTAGGGGTAATTAAAAACATAGATACCTTTGTTCCTCTTTTCAAGGCAGATTTTACTGGAGTGTATGGTGAGGGTATTAGAGATTGAGCTACAAACTCCTCTGAAGATCAGAGATGAGAGAGCCCACTTGTGTTTGGATTCTGGACCCATGCCTTTTGGGAGCCTCACCACGTCTGTTCGTCCATTTCTCTGCATCCTTTACCTTTTGCCTTTATCAAACAAATATACACTGTGTCTCGCCTCTTGAAAATAAATAACAAACCTCTCCCAACTCATCATATCTCTCCAGCTATTATCCTACTTTTCCATTTCCCATCAAAGAGCTGCCTATATATACTGCCTCCACTTTACCTCCCTTTACAGTCATTTTTCTCCTTACTCTCGTCTGGTTCCCCGTCCTCCGTCACACCAAAACTGCTCTGGATAAGCTCGCTAACGACTTTTAAGCTACTAAATCCAATAGATACTTATCAATTCTTTTGGCCTTTCAGCAGAATTTGAACGAATTGATTGTCTCTCCTGAAAAACACTCTTTTCCTTTGAAAATACATCCGCTGGTTTCCCCTTTCTTCTAGAGCCAGCCTATTTTATTCCCCTTTGATGGTTCCTCTTCCTCTGTACAGCCTCATGGCTTGTTCTTGGAGCCTCACCCTTCCCCTCCCCTCCCCTCCCTTCCCCTCCCCTTCCTTTCCCTTCCCTCTCTTTTTAAGTAATCTCATCCTTTCCCATGATTTAAATGTTACATATATGTTGAACATTCTCATATTTTTATCTTCTTTTACAACCCTCTTTTCTGAGCTCCAGGTCAAAATAATGAACTGCATGCCCAATACTTTCATCTGAGTGTCTCATAGACATCTCAAAGTATAAGCTCTAGCTCTCCCCCCATCTCAGTGAATTTTATCTCCATCTACCCAGGGACTCCGGGATATCTCTAATCTACACCTTCTCTTTGAACTCTAGTGTCACATTTCCCATAGGCATCTCAAACTGAACATTTCCCAAACCAGCCTAGTGATTCCAATCCTTTCCACTATCACCCCGCTATCAAGAATCTTCAAAACAACACATTTTTAAATACTCCTACACAAAAGAAATAAGTAAAAAAAGGAAGGGAAAAAAACCAACACAGTCACTTGGTTCTGCCTCACAACCAGGTACTGTGCTGTTAAAGTCAGAACTGGTGGCCACTCTTGACTTCTTCCTTTCCTCTCTTCCCGGTATCAAAGTCATGCCAGAAAAAAATCACTTCCATAACTGAGCATGACAGAATGACAAGGAATAGATTCACCCTTCCATCTTACACACCTATAAACATGGGGAGAAGTATATGAAATGATTTTCAGGGGATTGGACACCTTGGTGTTTGGACAATTGGTAGTGCAGGACAGTGATCCTGAGAGAAGGGGAACAATTGAGATGAGCCCTAAATTGATTTCCCAAGCTCACTGTCTAAGAAAGAACTCTTTTCCAGGCTGTGGTGCAGAGAGGAGAGAACCCATTCAGAGCCCAGCAGTATCCCTGAGTTGAGGAGACAGAATTCAGAGCTGGAGGAGATGGAGGCAGTTGTCATTACAGGGTGCCAGGTAGGTGGAAGAGAGCTGTGCAGAAAGTGAGCTTTAGAGATCTCCAGAGGGTTTCTGTCAAGTTTCCATGCGTGTGAGGACATTACCTGAGGCAGGGGAGAGAACCACCGAAAAGGAGCAGGCAGAACTATCCCCACAGCTCACAAAGAACCAGACCTTGTTGTGTCCCCACCAGGCAGAGTAGAAAGATATCCTAACACATGGGGCATTCACTAGGGCAATTGCCTCAAGAATGGGGACTTAACTCCTTAACTCCTTAACTGTTCTGGACCTGCCTAAGAAAAACTTAAAAATAAGCCTCAAAAGGATCGACTTATTTCCAAGACATTTAACTCCTTCCCAGAACAAAGCCCCAAAATAATTAAAAAAAAAAAAAAGAATCCAGCACTAAACAACATAAAGTTCAAAATGCCTGACATCCAAGCAAGTCCTCTTGGTTCAGCCTGTAATATGTATTTCTTAACTGTCCATTTCTTTTTCTACCACCACAATTCTAATAAATCTGATGATAATCTTCCCCCTGGAGTATTGCAATAGCCTCCTGTATTCACTTCCTCTTGCTGCTGAGCAAGTAACCACAAATTTAGTAGCATAAACCAATACTCATTTATTATCTTGGAGTTCTGTAGGGTAGAAGTCTGACATGCGTCTCACTGGGCTGAAATCAGGGTATTGACAGGGCTGAGTTCTCTTCTGGAGATGCTAGGGGAGAATCTTTCCTTGCCTTTCTAGAGGCTGCCTGCATTCCTTGGCTTCAAAGCCGCCTTGGTCTTCAAAGCCAGCAGCTGTCAGTCCAGTCTTTTCACAGCTCGCCGATCCTGATGCCAGGTTATGTCTCCTCTGACTCTTCCGCCTCCCTCTCCCTCTTTTAAGGACCCCTGTGACTACACTGGGCCCGCCCGGATAATTTAGAATCATCTCCTTATTTAGGGTCAGCTGATTAGCTCCCTCACTTCCTCTTTGCCATGTCATACTCACAGGTTCTGGGCATTAGGTTGTGGACATATTTGGGAGGCCCCCGATTCTGCCTACCACACTTCCAAACTGATCTCAATTTCCCTCTTATCCCCTCTTTACCCTTCCCCTGCTCACAAGCAGAGAGATCCTTAGAAACTTAAATCATGTCATGTCAGGGCATGTCCCAAATTTAACCCGTCAGGGGTTTCCCATTGCATTTAAAGTGAAATTTAGATTCCTTGGTCTGTGAAGCCTTTCATGATCTGCCTCCCACAGACCCCTCCAACCTCATTTAATGCACTCCCCTCCCCTGTCACATCTGCCTGGGTCTGCTCTTTCCCTCCTCGAGGCCACCCCACTTGCTGTTCCCTAGGATCAGACAACCCCTCACTTGGCAGCTCTCTCAGTGCTCCAGTCTCTGCTCCAAGGGACCTGCCCTGCCCACCTTTCTAGAGTAGACCCCTCCTTTCATTCTCTGGGCGTGCACCCGTTTGTATCCTTTATAGGGAGCACTTTGCTAGCTGTCTGTGTGTGGTCTGTCTCGCTTCACTAGAATATGAACTTTGGGAAGGGCTGTTTAGTTGAGCATCGTGTCCTAGCACCCAACCCAGTGCCTGGCCCATTGTACACACTTGGTACACTTTTCTGGACAGAATAAATGAGTGAATCTCTGATAACTCCTGCTCCCAGCTAGACAAGCGCTCGCTGTCATACCTTTAAATTACATCGCACATCCATCTACTTCTCTCCTTCTGTGCTGCTGTGCCCCTGTCCCCATCACCATCATATCTCCCCTGGAGAAATGCTCTTCCCTCTTCAGGTGTCTTCCTGCTTCTACTCTTGCCTTTCTCCAGCTGCTTTACACATTTGATTATTTAAAGGCAGACTTCATCCTGTCACTCTATACTAAAACAGTGGTTTCTCCACTTTGAATAATCTAAACTCTTACAAAGCAGTGGTCAGCTCTAAGCCTGTCTCCTAAACCTCCTCCTCACACCTCAACTCCCTAGTCCAGCAGCCCCTTGGATCCATGGACACAATTTGAAAACCACTAAGCTGGATGACTGCTGATCATGGTTACTTTCACCTTTTGGATGCTGTGCTACGATGCTGAGATTTATTTGCCACAATCTAAATTACCAAGTAAAATATAATGGATTAAAATAAGCTTTAGTTTGACAATTCTGAGCAAAGCGACAAACACAAAAAGACTAACTCTCCTTGACTATGGGAAAAATGAGGGCTGTGTCAGAAGAATTTATCAGTGCCATTCTAGGTCCTTCAAGGGAGAGGGAAATCTGATTCTAAATGCTAGTCTTGGTTTTTCAAACATAGCAAATTATCAGTCTACCAGAGCTTTCTAGAAATATCATGTGACAACATACAACCACCTCTGCTTTGATTGTGTGGATGAGGCAATGCTTTGTTTTGTTGTTTGGTTTCTAGGATGGACTTACTTACCCCCAAACAGTGTACAGTTCAGATGCACATCCTTGCTTTTCAGACCAGTTTTATCTTTGTTTTTTCTCCCAGTTTTACGAATCAGCCTCTTGTGGGTTTAATTAATATGCATCAATTTGCCAGCAGTTGGAGTATACGGAGTGAACAGATAAAACACATTTGCTGGTCCTGCAAATTGAGGACCAAACAGAAACATATATATCCCACCATGGATAGGTCTTCTTTGTTGGAGAACTGCTGTCGTGGCAGAATATGGTGAAACTCAGTGAGGTACACTGTTGGCTCAGGAAAGTATTAAGGAGGCACCAGTCCAGGCCATGGTCCCGGAAGTGGAGAGAGGGAAAAGGAAGTCATTATAGTAATAGCTGATTTCACACACACGAGGACAAAATAGGGTCACATTTCATCTACTTTTTGAATTAATGCCTCCTCTATTCCCCACATGCCTAGCTAAGCAGGAAATCCAGTCTCTTCTTCAGTCCCTCTCTCCTGCCTTATATGGCAGTATTTTAGTTTGCCAAAGGGGTACCTATGCAGAGTACCAGAAATGGGATGGGTTTTATAAAGGAGATTTATTTGGGGTAAAAGCTTACAGTTCCAAGGCCATGAAAAGTCCAAACAGATGTTTTCTCACCGAAATCAGCTTCTGTTGATTCCGGCGTGTTGCCACATGGTGAAGCAAGATCGCCGCTGATCTCTGCCGAGGCTTCAGCCTTCCCCTCCCAGCTCACTGTCTCCTCTTAAGCAGCTCCATGGGTCCAGCCTCTTGGTACTTCATGCTTAAGCAATCCTGTAGTCCTCTCTCTTACATGGCAGGATCAAACATGGTGGCTTCCTTTTCCTGTGTCTGTCTGAGTGAGTCTTTCTTTATGTTTCCACTTATAGAAAACCCATCAAAGGAGCAGAGACTCAACTTGAATCAAAAGTCCAATCAAAAGCCCTAAAGCGATCTTATCAAGTAATCTAATCAAAGGACCCTCAACTGAATTTAATGCAATCAAAGGGTATCACACCCATAGGACTAGATTAGTTTACAGAAATAATATTTCTCTTTTTGGGATTTGTAAAATAATTTTAAACTGCCACAGGTATAATCTATGGGATGCTGTTTGTGCCTGTCTCTTCATGCTGGTCCCAGAACTCAGGAACTGCTTGAGGCTAGAGGAATCCTCTTGTTGAGTTCCAGGAACATTTCATTTTTGCTGGTTTTGTTAAAAAAGATGTGCTGGGCCAGGTCTCTATTTGAGATCACTGCTGCAGGCACACTGTTGTTCTCTGAAGGGCAAAAGAGTTTGACTCCTGAGCTGCCATCCCTGCCCTGAATGACACTTCTTCCTGCCCTCAACATACACACAAACTCCCAACCCAAACTGGCCTGCTCCCAATACTGCCACTTATAAAATTCACTCATTTTCACCACCAATTCCATGGGCTCTAGGAACCCTTAGGAGAGCTGGTTGGCACAGGCTCCAGTATCTCCTGCCACGTGGACCCAGAATGGTCATTACTCTTGAGGTCATGAACTCACTCCCTTCCAGAACAAAGAAGAGCCCGCCCAGAAGACAAATTCTTACTTCCACTTTTAGAGCCACAGGAAGCAAATTCTGGAGGACTTAGAATGTATTTGCCCCTAATTTCACCCTCAGGAGTTAAAAAATATGGAGATAGATCAGGTCTCACAGCACAGAACAACACACTCAAGGCATTTTACTTTTTAAATGATTAAAAATGTGGAGGGAGCAGATGTGGCTCAAGCAGTTGAGCGCCTGCTGCCCACATGGGAGGTCCCAGGTTTGATCCTTGGTGCCTTCTCAAAAACAAAAAACAAACAAGCAAAACAAACAAAAAAAGCCAATGCAGGGGATCTGATGTGGCTCAATGGTTGAGTGCCAGTCTCCCATATATGATGTCCTGGGTTCAGTTCCCAGTCCTGAGAACTCAAGAGAAAAAAAAAGTGGAGGGAGTGGATGTAGCTCATATGGTTGAGCGCCTGCTTTCTAGGTATGAGGTCCCAGGTTCGATCCCCTAAAACAAGTGAAGAAACAAACAAAAAACCCAACTCTTATTGGGGAGCAGATGTAGCTCAGTGGTTGAGTGTCTGCTTCCCATGTATGAGGTCCTGGGTTCAATTCCTGGTACCTCCTAAAAAACATATGGATATTTACATACCTTGTTTTATTATTAGTTTTTTAGTCTTGCTGGGCAGGAAGCGAAAGTGCCTACTCCACAGGTCAGTACCTGATGCCCCACCCTCTGGCTACATATGGAAACAAGATGGTGTGTGTGTGTCTTTGTGTATACACATGTATATGTATCTTTGAGTGTGTGTGTGTTTGCATGTGAGTGTGTCTCTGTGTGTCTGTGTGTGTCTGCATATATCTGTGTGAGTGTGTGTGTGTGTGTGTGTGTGAGTGAGTCTTCACGTTCCTGCAGAAACAGACACGGTGAGGCTGCTGTGGCGATCCACCTAAGCCCAGGAGACTGAGTGGATGTGGAAGGTGAAGGAGAGGGGCTGGTGGAACATATGGGGGGGCCTGTGTATAGGAAGAGAAACTGACTGAGGAAAGAAAAGCGTCTGCACGTGGGAGCACTTAGGAACATGGGTTCTGGAGCCAGGCTCCTGAGCAGGATTTGGCTCCTGCTCTGTTCCTTAAAAGCTGTGTGACTTCGATTTCTTCACGTGTAGAAAGGGGATAATAATAATATCACAACCCTAGAGGGCCGAAAAGAGGTAATACATATTTATGTAGCATTAATAAAGGCTGTGAAAGTGTCAGCTGTTGTTATTGCCATCACTTTTTCCATGTGTGCAAGGTTAGAATCATGTTTTCATTTTTTTTCACATCTTAAATGGTTGGATGAACTGAGTGTTCCCAAGCACATATTTAAAGAACTGTAAGTGGTTGAGGTGTGGGCTAGAGAAGGTTTTCCTCTTGCCACTGAGCTTGAGCTAGACTTTTTGGGTCTGGGTGGGTGATGGGGTGAGATGCAAGTATACCAGGGAGCAGGATTTTGGAGAGGGAGAGTGGGTGGAGAAGAGCAGAATGGGCAGCCCGGGAAGTAAGGAGGGAAGTGACATGGAGAAAGCTCTGTGGGAGAACTTTGAGAAAAGGGCTCTTTGAAGAGGATGTTTAGTCCTTTGCTTTGCCCTGCTTGAGGCAGCATTTCTACTGTATATCCTCAAGAAATCAACAAGAAAGACCACATTATTCTGCAAGGACTTTCTTTCTTTTCTTTCTCTTTCTTCCCTTTTTTTTTTTTTTTTGTAGCAGGGCTGGGGATTGAACCTGGGATCTCTTATGTGGTATGCTGGCATCTGCAAGGCTTTTTGAGTCAGACCTGAGTTTTATTTTGTTTTTCAAACCAGGCTCGTTATATTTCAGGTACCCATATAAAGAGCTTTGAGACTCTAAATAAATTGCTCATTAATTCCCCTTACCTTCTTGTATATTTCTCCCCTAAAATACTAAATTATTTTAGCATGATTCTCCCCATTTTGCAACAAGTACATAGGGCTTCTGCTTGATTTTATCTTTTCCTAGCTTACCTGTTATGTAAGTGAAACACCTGTTGAGTTTCCACATTTTCTTTAAGATTTTCATGTCGGGGAGAGTCTTACTGGGCAATCTGATAATCACACATTGACTATGGCATTTTATACATTTTGGGTCATAGTCTCTTCAGAAGTCTGGAGTAGTTGCTCTCTGGCTCTGATGACTTTTTTTTTTTTTAGCCAGCCAGGTCTAGAACATTCTGTGCATTTGTTGCTGCTTGTTCTAATATCTCTGAACAGTGTACTTCCAAAATGAATCTGGGAGGAAAAATTTCCCTCAAACCCTCATTTAGTCTTTTTTTCCTTCCATCTTAATCAACTCTTTTGCACTATGATCAAAGCAGGTCCCACAGACTCTTACTCCTCTGTTTGAAGCTCCCAGCAGAACTTACATTCTGTTTACTGCCTTTCTGGGTTATATCCATCCTTCCAAATTTGTTTGTCTCCCTGCTTCTCTCATGTGGCCAATCTTTACATAAGGAAAGAGATATTTCCCCTAAAAGATAGGATTTTATTTTGTAATTTTTACTGTTAGTGGTAAAAATCAGATCTTTTTATTCATGGCAAATACTTTTCTTGGACTTCTAGTAACGTCTATCTAATTAATAACCTGGTTTTCTCAATTAATTGCTCTTTGTATGATTTATTTTATGTTTTTGTTATTTTTTTCTTCTTCAACTTACTACTTGTGGGTTGGTCACAGTTCTCTTGTTAAAGTTGGGTAACTGCATAACGGATTTTTTTTTATTTTATTTTATTTTATTTTTTAGTTTTCTGCCAGAATGTGGAACTAACTTGTGTTGTAACCACTATTACATAGTGGTTCCTATGAAAATACTTTCTATGTAAGTTCTTGACTAACACTCAAAGCCAAGACCATGGCTTTTCCTTTGTCTGTGGATTCTAAAGGCAGTCATTTGTCCCATCCCCATCCTGGGCCTTCCCACCCTATCAAACTGTGTTTTGTCAACTTGTACAACAAAACCGAGGTCTACCATTTTCCTACCTGGCTTGATCTTGTGGTTTCTTCACTTTCATTTACAGGTTTCGTTTCATCTCATAAATATTTAGCTGATAATAAAACCTTATTGCCACATATGAATGATGTAACTGTGAGATTTCTGCCTAGAGAGACTCTGCTTTCCCTCCTTGGCCCTGCAAGAATTTTCCAAGGTTGCTGTTGATTTTGTTCCTCGTGCTCCATATACCTCTTTTCTGGGCAACACCCTCCATCCTCTCCGTAATATCTGCACCCTGGCATCTCTTAGCTTGCTGTAGCTATCCCTTCTACAATGCTATGTAGGGGTCCTCACATGCAGTCCAAGAGCCTAGTTCCCCCTTCTGTTTTGTGTACTTCGAAGCATAGAAGGTGCTCTCCACGTTGGCTTCCCTTTCTCCAAGTCCTACCCTGGCAGTTATCCAATTAGGTGGTTGGATTACCTTATTTTCCCTTTTGTCCCAGTGTCAAGCTAAAGCTTACAATCATTCACACCAATCAGCCCTAACCTAGTATTTACTTTGAAAGGACCCTGCCAGCTTTCTACTTTTTTTTTTTTTTTTTTTACCGGGAGGTCCTGGGTATCGAACCCAGGTCCCTCCATATGGGAGACGGACGCCCAACCATTTGAGCCACATCTGTTCCCCAGCTTTCTACTTTTGAGTGCTAGAAGCCTCATACTGTTTTGATTTAGGCTAAGCCTGTCCTGCCTCTGTAAGTTCTAGTTATCCTAAAGATAACTTTATTAGTAAGGTGATAAACTCTAAAAAGGTAGAGGTTTATATGAATTTCAAGTAAACATTATCTGTGGCTGGCAGGGTGGCTCTTAACCATCAGGGATCCAGACGCCCATGTTCTTGCTTCGCCATCCTCAGCCTGTGGCTTGCACTTCATGGGCTGAGATGGCATTTCTAGCTCCAGCCATCACACTTACATTGCAGTGAGCAGGAAGAAGAAAAGCTCAAGAACAGGCTCCCTTCTTTTAAAGACACTTCCTGTAATTGCACATACCATTTCCTTTTGCAACTCATGGATCAGAACTTAGACTCATTGCCACACCATAGCTGCAAAGAAGCCTGGGAAATACAGTCTTTGTTTTAGGCAGCCATGTCACTGCTAATACTTGAGAATTCTGTTATTGAGCCAGAGGAGAAGAATAGATATTGCAGACCCATTAGAAGTCTCTAATACATGCCTTACTTCCAGATGAATCTGCAACTTCCTCCTTCTGTAATTCCATCTATGCATCTACATTTTGGGAACTATTTAACTGTCCAGTCTTACCTAGGAAACAGTATTCCTGAAAACACCACAGCAGAGCTCCTGAATACAGTTCTAATGAGGAACTTATCCGTGTCCCCACTGGTTCTCTCCCACCTTCCTCAGCATTCTGAAAGCTGAACCATCTTTGTTCTAGCACTGACAGTTGCACTTTTCTAGTAAATGGAAGCTCATGAATGTGAGAAAAGATGCTACTTTTGACACTGTCAAAAGCTAAAATTTCTTTCCTAAATTTTTATTTTATTTTATTTCATTTCATTTCATACTAATTCATACCTTTCTAATTTCTGAGATCTCCAGTTCACTTCTGTTTACCACAACTCTTTCTTTCCTAAGTCTTTGCCTGTGTGTAGGGTAGTTTTGCTTATTCTTTTGCTTTCCCCATTTGCTCCTGGGAGATCTTTGGGTTTATATTCATTTCACATATGGACATTTCTTTCTTCCTTCCTGAATTTTGCATGCTTTGCTTTTCACCAGGTTTTTAACATCTTTCCTGGCATCTACTTTGCTCTAGGTTAAGTGTCTATTTTTCACTGAATTTTGGCATCACTTGTACCTCTTACTACTTGCTAGAGAAATAACTATTAAAAAAGAGCAGAAAATATCAGTTTAAAGATTTATTTACATGACACTTAAAAGATCAATTCATCGTCTTATACCAGGTATACCTAATCAAGAATCATTTTGATTTGGAGATCCGATTGTTTTGATTAGATGTAGTGCTATCCTGCTATTCTGTTCTAGCTTAAAACATGACCTGGCAACTAACTATATAATATTTTGATGTGTATGCTCGATCCCTCCCAAACTTATAAATTTCAGTGTTTTATATAAAACAAAAGCCAGCAAGAATATTAACCTTAATTTTAACCATATGTCTTAGAATTAGAAATTAAAAAGAAATATTCTTGGTATGACTAACTCAGGAATAAATGCTTTAAACTTTAATCTGAAAATAAGGCATCAAATGCTTCATAAATCCCTCTCATCTTTAAAGCCGCCACTACTGTCTTGGTCTCGAGGGTATTCATTCACTCCTTTCTCTCCTTCCCTCTTTGATTCCAGTCATTTACAAGCATCTTTCCTTCCTTTGCAGAAGCTCTTGGATTTGTCCCTAGGTCTCAGTTTCAGCTGTCACCTCTCAGAGCCAAGTCCTTTTCAAGGCCCATGTAAATGATTGCAACAGCCTCCTTCTTGGGCTCCTCACTTTCAATTTATCCTACAGAAGCCTGCCCCATTCATCATTGCTTTCATCATCTCTCTCTGCTGATTAAGACCTTACACTATTCCCTTATTTCTGATGACTCCAAAGTCTGGGCTTCTCAGCCTGGTAACCTTAAGCCTTGCTGTGTATAGCATATTTTCCAATGTTCTTTCACAGACCATCTCACCACGAATGCTCTGCCCTGGTCAGTTTGTTTTCTTAATGTTCTTGTCTCTCTTCCACCTGCATGTTTTTGCCTTCATGTCTTTGCTTATGCTGTACACTCGCTGGTCTATGTGATGATTTTCCTCCAATACCCCATTCCCCAGTAATCTGTCTTTTGTGTATAGTGTTTGTGACTATGATCTGTACTTACCGAATTATTTCAAATGAATTGAAAATTGCTTTAAGGCTGTTATATAGCTGTTCTACTTTGTTCCTCAACCATCATATTTGCTTCTCATTCCTCAGTGTGTCTAATATTTATTTTTATTGAATAAATCAATGAAATGAGGACCATGTAAAATTCAACACATTTATTTCATGTTTTTTGCTTTAATGCCCCCATACTTGTTCTTGGAGTGGAATTGGGATTTGACACTATTCATTTTAGCCTGAAAATTCCACATTGTTCTGAAATATACCTTCTATCTCTTGTATTTGTGTACTTGTAATTTCTATTAATTACCTGAGTGAAATAATTACGAGCACAGATCACAGACTAAATCTAAGGTGAATGAGATTAAACCAAGAAAGGAGAAGAGACAGTCAAATTTTCCTTATTGGGATCTATGGTATACCCTCATTGGATTTAATTCACAACATATTTGAAAATATTCAGATCCACTTCTTTCAAACAAGAGTACAGCTCTCTATTTGAATTTGTACTCACCCTGAATGAACTTTATTTTATTTTTTTTAGGAGGTACCAGAGATTGAACCCAGGACCTGGGAAGCAGATACTCAACCATGGAGCTACACCTACTCCCCTAACAATTACTTTGTTTGTTTGTTTGCTTGTTTTTGGATCAACTATTGATAATGGATTAGTGTAGGATGTTTTCCATGATTTTGGACAAGATTGCAAACAAACAAACAAAAATAATTAGATTAGATCTAAGAACAGCTAAAAAGGAGAAACCGTCATTCAAAATGTGTTACCTTAAGACAGTGGCTTTCAAGTTCCATTCCTCTTAGCAAGAAACTAGGCCTTGAAATTCAGAGACTCAAGTTAATTGTTAAAGATTGTAAGTTTGACGCTTTCGGGGCAGGGAGTGGAAGGGCAGTTGAAATACAGGGGCTTTTTAGGGACTTGGGGGTTGTCCTGAGTGGCGTTGTGGCGATGGATGTCGGCTATTTTACATCAGCATATACCATGCAGAACTGTGTGGGAGAGAGTGTGGTCTACGATGTGAACTGTGGTCTATGCTTGGTGGCAAGGCCCCAGGATGTGTATATACATTGCAGGTGATATGCCACACTGATGAAAGATGTTTGTGTGGGATGTTGTGGGAGGTGTGGGAGGTGGGGAACATGGGAATCCCTGTAAATTTGTGTAATATTTGGGTAATCTAAGCACCTTTAAAAAAAAAAAAAAAAAAATATATAAAAAAAATATATATATATATATATATATATAAATAACAACAACAACAAAAAAGATTGTAAGTTTGGACCAATGTTATGACTAGAACTGGGCCCAAATCTTGTCCTCCTAAGAATGCTGAGAAGCATGAAGGCACGTACTGAAGGGGGTAGACTCGTCCTGGTAAATGCTCATGCTTGTCTGTTCTGACTAGGGCCCGGAATCCCTACTATTTAGTCTGTTGTACTGGCTAAGTTGATTCTTCAGTTCCTATGAACTGCAAATACCCAAAAGGAGATTATCAGACTTGGTTATGTGGCAAAGTGCCTGGAAGTCATAGTGCTCTGTGCAGAACATAAAATGATATTGCAGAGACTGAGTAGATGCTTCCAGTCCTGACTCTTCTTCCTCAGGAAGTCCTAGCCTCCTTGAAGGAAAGTTGGAGCCATGAGACTGGTTCTGGTCAATGGGAGATGAGTACAAGTAATGTCCTCTACTTCCAGGCCTGACTCCTGAAACCTCCATGGAGATCCTTAACTCTCTTTGCATGCTGACCAGTGGATGAAAAACACTCAACAGAGGATTTGAAGCCATAGACTATGGTTGAACCTCAGAATGGAAGGAACCTGGATCCTGGAATCATTGTGTGGAACATTGCTCATAGAACATCTGCACTGAACAGTGAAATGAATGCAAAACATTCCTTGATTGGTTGAAATCACTGAGTTTTCTGATGTTTGTTTCAGCGGGAAGTATTAATTAGCCTCACCAATGAAATAGTGATATCTTTAATTTCATCCCATGATTTAGAAAAGTTTTAATAAAAGAAGAAATTATTTGTCCAGAAAAATAAAAACAAGTTGGCAAATTTAACTCAATTTAAGAAATACTTGATGAATGCTTACTATGCAGATAATAATGGTAATGCCAGTAGTTCTATATCATACTAGAAAGATAATGCAGAACATGGCAGAATATTTTCCAAGGAAGAGCAAGGTAAAAAAATAAATGACTGAACAATAAGTTTATAAGTGCTATATGAAGAACATAAAGCAGAGGAACATGAAAGGGGTGGTGGGGGTAGGGTCCAGCTTAGATGACAGGGCAGAGATCTCTTTTTGTGGAGGCTCATTTGATCTCTCCAAGATGCATTACACAGTGTGATGCCCATTTGTACAGAACCGATGACTTCATTGTTTCTTTCATATCTTTGCACTTTAAAAGGAGGAACTCTGTCTTTCATGTAGTTGAGAATCTTAATATATGTTGAGCACCTAGAATGAATGACTGTTCTGGTCCACAGATTGGCTCTGGAGTGCCTGTGGGTGTGAGTGTGTGTGCATATATTGTCTTCAAACCCAGTGGGCTAGAAATCTTCCTGACAGTCTGTTAAGCTTCAGGGATTTTATCTCCAGATGGGTGCCCCATTTTTCTTCTTGATAACCTCTTACTAATGAAGAGCCTGGAATGGGAGTTCCATTTACAAATGGTGAATCATTAGAAACAGATTTGTGGGCGGGGAAGGCTCTTCCAGCAGCAGAGCCTCACCTCTGAGGCATGCTGTCGTTTTCCTGCACAGAGGGGCTCTGGGAGCAGGCCTACAGAGGGTACACAACTCATTACACACACCCACACACATACTTCCCACCTCCATATAAAAGCCTGAGGGCAAAAAGGCACCTCCCTAGAAAGATACTTAAGGTACTGGCCTCACCTCTCTTCTCTACCCCTTCCTTAGCAGTTATCTGGGAGGCTGAGCCTTTCCTTTTATTGCTGCCTGCTGTTGTTAAGCAGTGGCCCACCCTTTGATTGGCCCATCCGGAGGGTTTCTTCCACTGGGTTCTTCTCAGAGGCAGCCCTCAAGCTTTGCTGCCCTTTGTTCTTGAGCCTGGTCTGAGAGTGAATCCACTGCTGCTCTGAGGCTGCGTGTGGTTCTATAATCCAGAGAGTGGAGACGTCTCCAGGATCTCAAAGCCTTCAATGGAAAGAAGAGTTAGGACCAGCCCACACTCTAGAATTTACTATTAGCTCAAGTCCTTCCACATCACCCCTATGATGCTTTGGACCGCTTGTTTTATTCTGTGCCATCTCCTCCTCCTAAATGCTTGTCACAAGACCCTTTCTGTCCCTTCCCAAGTTTTGGAGTGGCTCTAAAACTTCACCCATTCACGCACCTCCTTTGGCATTTTTGCCATGTCTGTGTACCACTAATGCTATGAAGAAGTTTACCTAAAAATTTTCTTTAAATCAACTCACCTTTTTACTTAAATATGTTTACCTAAATAGGAAATTTTATGATGCTATGAAATAGAAATTCAAGTAAAATAGAAAATAAATACAAAACAATTTAATGTTATCAAATTTTGTTTGTATGCTTGTTTAGCAAAGGCTCTAAGCCCACTTTCCTCTATTTTCAAAAGAGAGATGATCAAATATATGAGAGTTACTAAAGTTATACCAGTATCAATATGAGACTTTTTCCTTGATATGTTCTGAAGGAATGAAAGCGAAGTTGTATCAACACTGTGAAAGTACTGGAAGGTGCTGAACTGTATACTTTAAAGTGGCTGGAATGGTGGTGAATTTTGTGTTATATGAATTTTACCTCAATACAAAAAAGAGGTGAAAAAGAATAATTTTGATTCAGTGTTATTTATTACCACATTACAGCACTGCTTAAAATCACTCTCCCTCATTTTGGCAAACACTACACCAGTAAAGATGCAATATTTATAAGGCCGAGACCCTTGTGGTCCAGTCTTAGAGAAGCATTGCTGTCAGAGGAATGCAGTCCCGTGGAGCACAGCAGTTTAAGCCCAGCCCAGCTTTCACTTGAATTCCTTAAATAACGTAAGGTCAGATACATATAGCACATCGATACTTCACTAAATCCCCCTCTTTGTCTCTTTTCTACTTCTGCAACCTACACGTAGCACTTGAATCATTTAATTTACTCTTCAGAACCTAAGTTTCTTTATCTGTAAACCTATTATATGGTGTTTTTGTGAGGATTAGATGAGAAAATTTATGTAACAGCCTGGCAAAGTTCTTGTATGGAAGTTCTTCCCCATTCCCTCTTACTCAGTAGAAGAACATGAGGGGGAAAATTCATATTGATTCTTCATGAATGATTTCATGCTGATGGCGATGATTTGCTAGCAATCCTTACAATCCAGAAATGAAGTAACTAAGAAATTCTGGATTATAGTCACTACTTAAGTATTTAGCCAATACCAAAACCAAAGCAAAGCAAAACAAAACCCAATAGACTCTTTTGAGTTCTATTTTTAGAATCATTGATTATTCAGATATAACTCATCATTTATATCAGGAAGCTTCAAAGCATTATCTGTATCCCCATTGGATTTCTATTGAATTCTCTTCTAGTACAGTTCTCTATGCTGGGGGGTTTGCCAACCTGGCTTAATTAATTAATCTTCAAGTAAAAGCAAAGCATATTCAGAACATTTATGGGATTTCCTTACGAAACATCATCACTTCTGGTTCACTAACATTTTGCAGCTTTTGGTCATCATTACTTGTATTGTTGTGTTTGGCAGTGATCCTGGAAATACAATTTACTTTATGCTAAAACCATGTCTAAGGAAAAACTGTGGCTCCACTGTGGAGTGAAATATGGCATACACTCCCTAGCATTGTGTTCTCAGTTTTGGATATACATCAAACTAGAAATGATGTATTCTTTCAAACTTTTAGAACAGGAGCGTGGGAGGTAGGGAACTTTCAGATGCTGCAAACACATTTTAAAAAGCATTTCAGAACCAGTCCTCTCTAGGAAGAGAAATACAATTACAGTCTCCATGGCAAAAAGAAAGGTTTAAAAAAAAAAAAAATCTCTGGAATACCTGTGTTAAGGGGAAAAAGGAGCACTCTCGATAGAGGCTCCTCATGACATCTGAAAAGATGAGCAGGGTATATCTTTGTATGTCTGAGGCATAGTTTGGCTCATAGAGTAACTAAAGCCATATGAGTTGTCTTATGATGGGGTCTTACATTTCATTAAACAATCACTTACAAGAAGAACCTTTTAACACTGTAGTTCCTGAGTAAGCATTTTCCTTCTCCTAGTCCAGAAGAATGAAATTTTCTAGAATGAAAATTCAATGTTAGCTAATTGAAGAGAGTTGGATCTTTCTCTTCCAGGCTTTTCAGCTGTGTCTTCAGCAGGCAAATTTATTTGGGGAATATTCTGTGTAAATCTTTCACCCCCTATCTATGAAGATAGCGTGTACACACACATACACACATTTTAAAAGAACTGCTTAAACACCCACATCTTAATAATGAAGGAGTGAATATATAAATATCTCAGACTGAGGTTAAGTGTCTCCTTTGACTCGCCATTATTGATCAGAATCCCAGGTTTGATCTGCAGGCATAGACCATCCAACTATTTGTAGGTTTATCACTAGTAATCTAACCTGACTATATGCTTGGGCAATTTTGCTTAGTCAAACAGGCATGGTTTTGGATTATAGTTCTCAGGAGGAATGCCAACTATAGGAAGCTGAGAGGAGTTTTTGAAAGCATTTAATTCTAAAACTGCTTCTCTTAGGGTTCCCTGACCTCTAAGGCAACCCGATGGCACTGAGTATTATGAAATCTTCATGTTATATAAATAAATAATCATCTTGCCAGGTTTGGGGTCACCTTGTTGATAGGTCTGAAAAGGTAGCTCAACATGAGCCCTGGGTCCCAGCCCTCTTCCTAACAGGGTGAAAATCATTCTGTTAGGCAAACACTGCTCCCTTTCTTTAAATGCAAAAAGACTATATGCAGACTTAAGGCTTTAGGCGGTGTGTAAAAGCCAACAGAGCAGTTCAACGATTGGTAAGACAGTGTTTGCTTTGTCTTCCTTTGTTGGGGTTGGGCAGTGAAACTCCCCAACGAGCTGCTGTTCTTGGTGGAATGGTCCTTCTGCGTGAAGACAAGCCATAGAAACCATGGTCCAGGCCCTAATCCCTGCTCTTTATCACAGAGGCAGAGACTGGGGTTCCCCCAGATTATGGTAATTGCCTCAAACCCCCCATTTGTTCCCAACAAGGTTGCCTTTGGTGCCTCCTCCCCTCCAATTTTCTTTTCTGTCCTTTAGTCGCTTTTGCTTACTTTCTCTTCATCCTCAGGAATTTTTTGTTCTTAGTTCCTTTCCCCTTCTGGAGGACTCTTTGGCAAGGTCTCTGATAAACACATTTGCACCAAAGTGTAAATGGCTGATAAGAGATGTGTTTCTTCTCCCAGGAGTATTTGCACTGGAGCAAGGATGTAAATGTCTAATGGTGGAATTTCAGATCAGCGAGCCAGGGGTTGGAGGGGTTTTGGGGGGGTGGGGGAAAACCTTCCTCAGGCCCCAAGCCGGACACACGGTGTCTGCTGGGCCTGCCCCGGAGGACAGCTCCATTCCAAAGTAGCCAGAAGCTTGGATGGGAGGCTGGGCTGCTGGGCGTGGGAGGGCCTGGTCCGTGTCCCATTCTCTGGCCTTCCTCCAGGTCCCGAGTTTGAAATCCTGGGGCCCTGTCTGAAAATCTTGAGCAAGAATCTTGCTTATCCCAGAGGAATGTTTGGAAACACTCTGAAGATCACATTTGTGGTAAATGTTACCTTATTTGTCTGTTTTCTTCAGCTGATTTGATAGACACCTCTTGGTTTTGAGGATTCTTGAACTTGCCCTTTTGGAACTACAGCAAAACACCCAGAGTTCCCACATCTAGGTTAGTTCCTGCTGACAGAAACCTTTTATTTTCATCATTCCTCAGCCTGTCTAAATCAGAAGTGTTTTCGATATTCAAACACTGACCTCTGGGTAAATGAAAAATTGTTAAATCACAGCAAAATTCCTCCAGGCTTGGAACATTCATGAGCACATCCTTGTGGAATGAGATCACTGCAACTGATGTCAAGCAGGAACCCCAGCCCATGTCTCAAGCCGACCCTTCCCATGGGTTTCTCCTAATGGACTTGCAGGCCAGTCCCCTTGGGCATGCACACGAGGTGTGACATCTCTGAAAAACAACCACCACCCCCTTTGAAAAACCATCAAGCTCCATATAAATGAAAGCAAAGGGTGTTGGTTGGCATTACTTTTTTTCCCTACAAAAACAATTTGCACCTTACTGGAGACTATTTTTGGCTTCTGTTTTATTCTACTGAGTTGAAAATCCACTATGAATTTCATCTCTTGTGATGTCTATTGTGCTTGAGTAGCAAGTCAGACCTGTGGGGTAATAAGTTATGCACCTGCCTGTTTTCTCGGTCAGACTGAGCTCCTCAAGGGCAATGGCTGAATCTGACATATCTTTTCATCCCTTCAGCATCTTATGGATAGTTAAGTTCTCATAAAAATTATGAGATGAAAAAAAATGAATAAAGATGCTCATGCCCAGCCCAACTTTCATCGTTAGAATCCTTCATTTCCTGCCTGTTTTGTCTACAGCACTCAAAATGTCCTATATGGCCATGATGATACTGTTTATCCGACACTGTGAATGAACCTTGAAAACAATATGCTCAGCGAAGGAAGTCAGTTACAAAAGACCACGTCTTATGTGATTCCATTCCTATGAAATGTTCACAACTACAAATCTACAAAGACAGAAAGTGGATTAGTTGTTGCCTAGGGCTGGCGGGCTGGGGGGATGGCAGGTGACTTTTGAAGGGGAAGGGGCTTCTTTTAGAGGTGACGCAAACGTTCTAAATCTTTATTACGGTGCTTGTTGCATAACTCAGTCAAAATACATTGAACTGTGCACTTTGAACATTATGATGTTAAGCTGCTAAAAAATGAATAAACTATGGTTTTGGGTAGAAGTGGAGCGAAAAGGAGTGGCCTTGGCTTGGACCCACTACTTTTACACAAATGTGGAAAAAAAGAAGAATGAATGTTAGAATTTTACAGACACAGTTAGAATGTGTTGTGTTGCAGGTATGAAAGAGGAGACAAAATGAGAGATGGTAGTCTTTGGGGATGAAAAGGAAGTTGAGGCCAGCAGGGAAAGAAAAAATTAAAGTCAAGGAGCTTATGGTAGAGACACCCCAAGGTGATCCCCAGTGATCCAACCTGTGTTGTCCCCTCCTCCTGGCTAGACAATTGGGACATATTCTGATAGAAAATGGAAAAGGTGATAGGCTGTCACTCCTGTGATTATGTTTCACTATATAAGACTCCGGCTTAGTAGACTGGAGAGAGCTTCTCCCACTGGCCTTGAAGAAGCAAGCTGATATGATGTAAGTTGATAGATGTGAGCCAGGGGGTAGGGAACTGTGGGTGGCCTCTGGGAGTTGTAGGTGGCCCCCAGCTTGCCAACAAGAAGCTAGAGCCCTCAGACCTACAACTATAAAGAACTAAATTCTGCCAACCATCCCATGAGATTGGAAGAGGACTCCAAGCTCCAGAAGAAATGTGGCCTGGCCAACACCTTAACTGCACCCTGGTGAGATTCAGCACACAGGGCCCCATCAGGGTCAGGCTGTGCCTGCACTCCTGACCCACAGAAACTGTGAGATGATAAACGTGTGTGTGCTTTTAAAGCTGCTAATGTTGTGATAATTTGTTATGCAGCAATGGAAAGTTAATATGGAGCTTTGCAGAAAGAAACAAGTTATTTTCAGGATGATTTTAATGGAGGACTTCTGGAAGAGAAAACTTGGAGAGATGACAAACCTAGGTGATGGTGAGGACTTTGCTCTTGAGATTTCAGAAGACAGTGAAGATGAACAAAGATCACATGAGTCAAGGAATACAGGCTCCCATCCTTTCAGATTTGTGCATGGAGGTCATATCTTATAGATGAATGAAGAGAACCCTTGCAAAGGAGAAAATTATTAAAACATTGACTATAATTATAACGCGTTAAAAAAACAATAATATATGGAGAATTACTGTGTGCCAGGTACTGGGCTAAGCCCTTTATATGCAATATATGCATATATGCAATATTTCATTATTTCATTTTCATTTGAAAGAGCATAGGAGAGAGTGTGGCTCTGAATTCAGACCACCAGCTTCCAAGGGCTGGCTCTGCCAACTTACCAGCTGCACAATCTTTAGCAAGTCCTTAATACTCTTCCCTCTCAATCTAAGCAATTGTAAAACAGGTTTTATCACAGTATCTATCTCATAGAGTTGATGTGAGGATTAAATAAAACAGTCCATGCACGGCTCCTGCAACAGTGGTGTTGGGGATTGAATCATGTCTGCCCCTAAAGGTGTGTTCTGGTCCCACCCCATTTGTAAGCAGGACCTTTGAAGATGTTTTGAGTTAAGGTGTGCTCAAAGTGAACGAGGATGAAGTCCTTATAAGCAAAAGAAATTGGACATGGAAGAAGTCACGGGAAGCAGCCAGAAGCTTGAGGTCAATGGAAACAAGAAGAGAAAGGAAAAGATGCTGCCATGTGCATGGCCTTGAGATGGAAAAGCCAAGGACCGAGGATTGCCAGCAGCCAGAAGAAACCATCCCCTGGAGGAAGGAAGCTCTCTAGCCTCTGAAGCTGTGAGCCAATAAATTCCTGCTGTTCAGCCAAGCCATTGCATGGTATTTGCTTTAGCAGCCAGGAAACGAAAACACATGGTAAATGCTCAATAACCATTAATTGTTATTGTTTTTGTGGTTACTGTTTATTATTGTTATATTGCATGGTACTTAGGAGTGCCCCTTCTGCCACTTATTCATTGTGTGATCTTGGACAACTCACTCATATGTAAAATGGGGATAGAAACAGTGCCTTCCTCACAGGATTTTTGTGGGGATTAAGTGCGATGACACCTGTATAGAGCCTCTATAGTTCACACTCGGCACAAGTGACTTCTCCATAAATGTTAGCTGCCATTGTTATTGCATAATATTGCCACAATAACTCTATAAAGTTTGGTCCTTTGTTGTACCCATTTTACATGTGCAAAAAGTGAAGCTTAGAGAAGGCTTATTGCCAAACAGAACGAGAAGTGAAAGGCAGATCTGCCTGATTCCAAAAGCAAAAATGTTTCAGGAAAGCATATTTTGCATGGACTGCAGAGGACAATGACCTTTAATAGAGGATCAAGACAAAAAATATGCTTGGAGATGGGGTGGTGGTGGGGGAAATGGGTGAAGAAGGATGGTGAGAAAATGCAGATAATGACAAGAAGGAAAAGAACATATAAGCTAAATGAAATTTCCTATAAATAAGCCCATGGCACAAAGATACATTTAATCCACTTATATATTTTACAAGCAGTTAAAGACAAACAAAACAAAACAAAACAAAACAGGGACACTGTGTTTGAAGTTCTCCTTTTCTGGCTCAGGGGTGGAATGCATGGACAACCCAAGTGAGAGTTTGCATGTCTGATTTCTGTGGGGCTGAGATCCGAGACAGACATGATTACAAAATCTCAGTCTGGCTGGATTTGGTAGAGAGGCAAGAATCAATTGGTCTCTCTTTCTTTAGCTAAAAGAAGGAAGACAACAAGCAATAGGATTAAGCCGTGCCAGGGTCACACACTCTGACTTTGCGCCAGCTTGTATCTGGCTTAACTCTGAATTCCAGTATTTCCCTTGACAGTATTTCCTACTTCCCAAATATTAGTGTTGCATCAGATTGACATTTGGGGCAGCCCCAAAGGCTGCTGGATGATTACAATTTTGTTTGTGAAATAAAGTTACTACCCTAGGGCTGATTGAGTAGCCAGCTTAGCTAGAGCATTTCTGAAATATGGGATAGACATGGTTGGTATTCTGGATGATGATGATGATGATATGGTAATGTGGTAGTTACTCTTTATTGACTTGAAGCACTCACTGAGTCATTGTGAGACTATTTAATGGAGTCAAGAGCACAGACTTTGATTGCATATTGCCTGGGTTTAAATTCCAGGCCTGCTATGTGACTTTGGGCCAATTATTTAACCTGCTTCAATTTCTCCATCTGTAAATGAAGATAAGTGTAGTACCTACATCATTTTAAAGATTATATGTTGACATAGGCAAATATATCTATATCTATAACTACTGTATATATGTATATAAATCAGTGTGTGTGTGTATATTTGTAGTTACATAATTTATAAAGAATTAGCACAGTAAGTGCTAGCTATGATGAGAACTTTCTCTGATGTGCTTAAGATAAATGCTTTAAAGGTGTGATCGCATCTAATCTTTACAACAGCATGTGAAGCATCATTTTTTCCATTTTACAGATGAGGAAAATGAGGCACAGAGGTTAAGTGGAATGCCACTGTTCATACGCTGATGGATCCAGGATTTAAACCCAGGTCTGTCTGACTTCAAAGCCTGAGATATGCAAGGATAAGCTTTGCCATCTTGCCATAGATCAAAGCAAAGGAAAACCTACTCCCAAAGAGATTCAACTATAGTGCTCCCCATATCCTATACAAATATCTGCCTGGCTCTAACATAGAGCAATTTACAGGGCCATGTTACACATGGTGCCTCAAATGTGTGCTGCTAGATGGATGGATTTGACTACCTTTAGAGAAAGGTAGGTGAACCGCTGGGAAGGAGGATTCATCTCAATGAGAATTTTTGTCTGTTCTTTCAAATAGTTCACACTTATCGTCCAGGAATAATGAAAATTGTATCGGTTGCAACTGGGAGAGGAACAAAAGGTCTAAATTAGGACTATTGCTTTTCCATCTGAATGCACTTAGCTACGCAGAGGATGTCATTTGGTGCAACGAGATTTAATTCAGTAAAAAAGAAAAAAAAAGTGTTAGACACTGTATTAGGTGCTGAAAGGTTAAGGATAAATGGTCCAGAGACTCCCAGGTAAGGGAAGCATGTGTGATGGAAAGCAGTGTGTGGCCATCAAGGAGAATGAGGAAGGGAGTGTCTCTCTCCCACCAGGAATTTACATGGATTTTTAGTGCTTCCTAGAGGAAGTGAGCTGGCTCTGATGAATGAAAGGGGGTTCACCAGAGAGGAGGCTAAGGGCCTTCTGGGTAGGAGAAGCTGTATTTGCAAAGGCGTGGAGATACCAAAGAGGCTGCAAGCTCAGGGAATGACATGAAGTCTGGCCTGGATGGAGCAAAAGGTGAAGGAGGTGGGAAGCTGGCAGAATATGTGGCTGATAAGGTCACTGGGGGTCAGACTGGAAACAGCCTTGGTTCAAGGGGTGTGAGCCTTGGAAAATGGGGCACCGTCATCAGGCAGTGCCAAGGCTATTTTCATGTTTGGCTTTGTAAAGACTGGATTGGAAGAGGGAAAGATGGGGGAAGAGCAACCAGAAAGGAGGTTATTACGATAGTTAAAGCAAGAGATACTGAAAGACTGAGTAGCGGTGGAGATGAAAAATGAAAGAATTGGAGAGAATTTTCATGTGGAGGCAATAGCGACGACGCTCAGATCAGAAAGGGAGGCTAAGGGAAAGGAAGATACTAAAGGTCATTGTGAGATGTCTAATTTGGACAATCCTATTGTTGACTAAATAGGAAATACAAAAGGAGTATTGGCAGAAAGGAAATGAAATACTGAGTTTGAGTTGGATGTGGGACACTGAGCCACTCTGCAGGGTATGTGCCATTAATGTTTTTTTTTTTTAAGCGAGCACTTAATGACTGAGCTATTCCTGATCCCCTTAATTTTTATTTCAGATGGTAGGCAACCAATAAATGCTTGTTGAATTTTCTGGGTTCTCGGTTGAGGAGTCAGTGGAGAGATGGGAATACGGTACTGCAACCCAGGAGAACATTAAGGGGTGCAGACCCTGACACAAGGGTAATGGGCATATAGGCTGTAGCCTTAGCTGTAGTTAGATGGGTGTGACCAGGGTCAGCTATGTGGAAAGATGGGCAGTAAGCTGAGAACTGCTGCTGGGGAGAACCCCCAAGCTGTAGGGAGAGGCGCTGTTGCAGCAGACCTGGAAGAGTTGTGGTGGTGAAGATGAAAACAGGGCAATCAGAGTCAAGAGAATAGCAAGAATCAAGAAGAGAGTGGTGGCAGTGTCACATGCCACCATAAGGCCACATGAGAGAGGACTGACAATAGGCCATTGGATTTTCTCATTAGGAAACCTTGGAGAACCCAGCAGAGCTCCTAGGACTGGACGTCTCACTGTAGGAGGTCAAGGAGAGGATTGTAGGATCAAAGGAGTCCATCTATGTGAAAGTGCTGCTATTTTCATCATCTGGGGGTGGCACCAGCATTGGGAGTTCAGTATTACTGCATTCACATCATGGAATAATTATTATTTTGATTATGCTGAAGTTGTTCCTGGCATACTTGTTGGTGGCTCATGAAAGGGTATGGAAGAGAATTTTGAAGGAATGTGAAGTGTTTGGTGAAAAGGAGAACTAGGATCTTCCCAGCTGTGAAGAGTAGCAGATGGAAAGACTTGGGGGCGGAAGGGGACAGAAGGTGTGAGGGTTGGCTTGTCTGGAATGAGTGTCTGATGTGAGACGGGATGGTCAAGCTGGGAAGTCATGCTGGTGGAGGCCTTGAGAGCTCATGATTCAGCATGTGGATTTGACCCGACAGGCCAGTGGGAGCCACTGTGGGTTCCTGAGAAATAGAGCGCCGTTATCCAAACAGCACAGTATGTGCAGGATCAAGGTGCAAGGCTGGATGACCTCTACATTCTGTGCTTACTTGGTTAAACAGTCTGAAAAGGATATGACCGTTCTAGTCCCTTCGCAGTGGGTTGGCGGGTGACACCACACTCAATTGCACATGCAAATACAGTAATTGTGCCTGAAAAATTAGAGGTCAGCTGGAGGCCAGCTGAAGATTTGGCCCGTCTGCTTCCAGATTTTGAAAGAGCAGATTACATACAACTCGTCTTCCGCCAAGACATCCTTACACACATTTGCCAGGATCTCGTTTTACAATTTCCATTCTTTTCAAGAGCATTCTCCGCACAACAGCGATTCTGGCCAACTACGGGCTTTTAGCCCATTCGTAGGTTGTCATATTCCACACCCCAGGCCCCCCACCCCCAGGGCCGTCTCCATGTACCTGTCTTCCGTGATTGTGCCATCTCAGCCCCAGCGAGGATAAATCACACAGGAGGGTGCCGGAGCAGACAATGTTGGGATTTTCCTAGGAGAGACATTTTGGGAGAGCAAAGTCCTGAATATAATATGGCACGACCATCTTAAATATTCCAGACAGGAAAAGTTTTTTGTCAAAGCCTCTGACAGTTTAAACTTTAAAGCTTCAGCAAAACTTTTAAACTTTTAAACTTTGAACCTGTTTGAACCTCTCTTGATTTATGAATTATTAAATGTACCACTGAAAATCACCGACTTTTCTTTTTAACTAGTAAAGCTTTCTGCTTAAAAGCAACTGTGGAGAGGGTGACTGTGGGGCATGGAAAAGGGGAGAGGGCTGTGGGGTTTTATATCAGCAGGGCGTTCCTCTCCGTTGTGTAAAACTCAAGTCTAGAAAATATGTAAGAGATAAAAGGCCCAAACCAAGGCATGCAATATGAAGAAGGAGGGAGATCAAAAACTGAAAACTCCCTGACATTTGTTATGTAAGTATATCCAAGTAAGAGTTGAGTTTATATATATATATATGCACATTTCTATTTTAAATTTTTATTTATTTTATTCTGAGTTCACAATCTACTGACAAGTATGAGGAGGGTATTATTAGGTGAAGAAAATTCTGAGGCTTTCCATGCATTTCAGACAGAATTGAAAGGTAAGCAAAGTGAATAATGCCAAGAAAAGAAACTGGTTCTTATTTATGTTTCCCAGAGGGTACAGTTCATTGAAACCCTCTGTTGCTCTGAAGACGTCTTCAAACATCTGGGCTGGGCTGTTGGCAGCAGAGGGCTGTTCTTGGGAAATGTAGCGGGTCCCCAGCCACGCCTGGGTGGGGCTGCTGGGCAGGAGCGGGGCGGGCAGTGGCCGCGGGCAGCCAAACAAGCCCCAGCGTGGGAGAGAGTGCGTGGCTCAGGCTCCAGCCGGAAGCTTGGGCGCGTGCGGGTGGCGGGTGAGGTCGCCTGTGTCTCCCCATCGCTCCCGGCAGGAAGATTCTGACGGCTTTCTGTTATTTTGATGACTTTCTGTTAGGGGGTTTTCAAGGACTCAGTATCCAGCTCATAGGAAAATCCCCTCACCTCACAGTGTGAAGTGTAAACTCTGCATAAATCTTTAGCAGCCTGTAGGCGAGCAGCAGACAATTTCAGAATTACCCAGAGCAGCAGACAATTTCAGAATTACCCAGAGACTCTCTACAGGCCACATCTTTTATATATCTTATTTGATACCAGGAGGTGCAGCCTAATAGCTAGCTGACAAATGAGCAGGGATTTGTTTATTTAATCACTTCCATTGTTACCAAACTGAGGGCAAGGCTGGAAAGACTGAGGCCTAGGAAAGGTGTTTTTCTTGGGGAAGAGGTGGGAAGGAGGGGGACTGTTCAAGTGGGTGGGGGCCCCCGGCCTGGGGTTGGATGACAGCATAAGGCACAAGGTTCCTAGGAGGGAGGTGGGTGGGTCCCCAAAAGGGGAAGGGTGGTGCAGCAGCAGCAAACTGCTGACTTCACAGTTTTGTCCAGTGTTGTCCCTTGTTTTACCTCTTGGAGTTGCCTGTCCTCATGCTGTTGGTTTGGGGACAGTGAGCTTGCCCAGTAGCTGCTTAAGTCGCAGTTGGATCTACGCAGTTCTCCATCCTATATCTGCGCAAACTTTTTTTTTTTTTAATTAATTTTTATTTTTAAAAAAAGCTTTAGATTGCATAAATGTTACATTAAAAATTTAAGGGATTCTCATATGCCCCACTCCCTCCCCCTCCCACACTTTCCCACATCAACAACATCCCTCATTAGTGTGGTACTTTTGTTAAAATTGATGAACACATATTGAAGCATTGCTACTAACCATGGATTACAGTTTAAATTATGGTTTACACTCTGTCCTGCACAATTTTGTAGGTTGTGACAAAATATACAAGGCCTGTATCTGTCACTGCGATGTCATGTGCATATTCTTTTCTTTGTTTTTTGTTTTTTTAGTGTTTTTTTTTTTTGCATATTCTTTTAATGACCTAAATTCTCCTTCAACTAACTGCCCTGTCTGTGTTGGGACCTGGCAATAGCCAGAAAGGCAGAGGGAGAATAAGGGCAAAACCCTCCCCTCCCTCCTGGCACAAGGGCAGAGGAGACTGGCAGCAAGTGGGAGTTGATGGCAAGCCTCAGAGTCACGGTCAGCACTGGCTCTAGTCCCAGGGCAGGGCTGGGTGGGGATGAGAGGGGGGCCGCTTGGGCTGGGAACCCACCCGGGCACAAAGATGGGGGCTCATCCTGTGTCTCTTCTGATACCTGGGTGGGTGGTCTCCTCAGTGCGAGGAAGCTTGTCCTCCTCCTCCTCTTGCGGTGGCATTTCTTAATCAAAGGGAAGGTTTGTCCCATGATGGGACTTTGATCTTTTGGGGCTCTTTGTGCCAAGGACAGCACATATTCCTGGGTCTGGAGAGTGGCCCTGTCGGGTGGATGTCCCTGAGATGTGTTTTACGCTCTGTTGCTTAACATTGTCCTACCCTCAGGAAAGAAGTTCCCACTGTGCACAGGTAGCCAGAGAGGCTGTGGGTGCCTTCCCTTCTCCATCCCTTCCAGGCCCAGGGTCTGAGGACACTGGAGAGAATCAGAGCACGATAAAAAAGATAGCCAGAGACCTCAGGGAAACCGGAGGAAACTTGAGCAGCTTGATCATTTAAATATGGAAACGCGGCTTAATGTCAACATGGGTGATAGCCAGAGCTTCTGACCGGAGAAAAAGAGGAAAGACAGCACCCAGCTTAGCGCAAGAGTTTGAAGAGGGAGCCATAGGCACAGTACTGCCATTGACTGACTGCTTTGTACATGCCCAGTACTGGACCAAGTGTTTTATTGAAGCTTTTTTCTTTCTCTCTCTCTTTTTTTTAACTCCCCCTCCCAATTTTATTGATACATATTAATAAAGCATAAATCCATCCAAAGTATACAATTAATGATATTCAGTGTAATCACATATTTGTGCGTTCATCACCTCAGTCATTCCCAGAGCACTTTCATTATTCCGATAATAATAAACAAAAAAACAAACAAAACTCATTACCACTCAATCTCTCTATGCCTCACCTGCTGTACATAGCTGATATTATTCTTTTTCCTTCTCTCTAGCATATTTGTATTTATATTTTGTAAAAACAGTCATAGATGCAATATCTCCCATACTTGTGTTTTACATGAGGTTTTTAATTTACTTCTTATTCTTTTTTTAAATTTTATTACATGAGGTTTTACTATCTTATGCAGTCCCATGTTACAGTTCTTAGCTTTCCTTCTAATAATATACACAACCTTAGACTTTCTGTTTCAACCGCTGTCATACCCGTATAGTAGCATTGCTAGTTACAAACAGCATGATACGGGTTCACCATTTCCATTCATTTCCAAAGATTTACAAACAGTCTTTTTAATAATTCTGCACAGATTAACCCTCAGCTTTCCTTCTCTACCCTCCTTCTATTTTCTGGTGACCTATATTCTAATTATTAACTCCATGAGTTTACACAGTATACTTAGTTCATAACAGCGCAATCATACAGTATTTGTCCTTTTGTGTGCTTTTCTCTTTTTATTGTTGAGGAGCCAGACTGCTTGGACTTGAATTCTGGTTCCATCACTTCCTTCTTATGTGACTTCTGGCAAGTGCCTTAAATATTTGGTGATTCAATTTCTTCTATTGCAAATAGAGATAACAATCGTACCTAACTCATAGGGCTGTTCTGAGGATTAACTGAGAAAATATTTGTAAATCTCTTAGAACAGTGCACCACATAATAAATGCTATTTACTGTGTATAGATAAAGAAACGGAAGGTCAGAGAAGTTAAATAAGTTGCCAGAGGTTGCACAGCCAGTAGCCGTCAGAGTCAAGATTTGAACCAAAACCTGTTTGATCCTTTCGCTTAGATAGCAGGATGGAATGTTTTCAGAAATGGAGTCCTTTATCTGAGATGCTGCTGCTGCTGATGATGATGATGATAAAGCCATGAGCAGTTCAAGTTAATTGACTGCTTATATATTGTGTTAGATGCTTTATGTTCATTACCTAATTTAATTCTTAGAACAGCCCTTCTGAGTTATATATTATTATCTTCAGTTGACAGTTGGAAAATCGAGACTCAGGGAGGCTAATGGATTTGCCCCAGGTCGCACAGCTAGTGAGTGACAATAGACCTGGGACTTGAATTCAAGTCTAACTCCCAGCGCTGTGCTCCAACACCCTCAAATTCCCACCGAGTGCCAGAGTTTTCAAAGCGTCTGAGGCAGCCCTAGGTGTGTGCTCTGGCACCATCTGGCTCAGTCTCTTCCTGCCTTTGTCCCCACGCCCCACACACCTTGAACTGCCTACTGCAACACTGACGCCTTCACACTCCTGGGAAAAAAGAAATCCACCAAAACCTTTGGAGAGAATTTCTCTTTTAGGTTGGTATCCACTTAGAAGGTTTCCTTAAAATACAAACGATATAGACAATTGTTTCAGAACAATGACATTTTTAGCCCCAGGTGAATTCTTTTATTTTCTATCTCTCCAGCGCACAGAATCAGGTTAGGGATGATTCTTGGCTCATGTCGCCTTGCTATTTGCATATTTATTCCCTATGTAACAAACACCCGGGAAGCCACCTCTCAACCCTAGTAACTCACAGCAACCTGTGTTCTCTTCCCCATCTCCCCTCCCCTCCCTCCTTGTATAGCCACCCTCTTGAATTTTGAGTTTATTTCTTCTAAAGAAATAATGTGTATCCAGCAAGGACCTCTGTGCTCAGTCTGTTCCTCCATCTCGTCTTATACTACTTTCCCTCATCCACTCAGCTACAGAGGGGCTCCTTGCCACTCCTCAAACATGCCCTACACATTTCAGCCCAGGACCTTGGTACTGACTCATGCCTACTCCTGGAAAGCCCTTTTCCTCTATGAGGGGGCCCCTCATTTCATTCAGGTCCAGGCCCAAATGTCACCTCTGCCATCTCAAATAGTTCCCCCATCCCTCTATCTCCCCACTCGGCTTTGTTCTTCCTCTTAGCACTTATCATCAGCTGATTTGATTTTTTTTTTTTAAGATTTATTTTATTTATTTATTTCTCCGCACCCCCTCATTGTTTGCACTTGCTGTATCTGTTTGTTGTGAGCTCGTCTTCTTTTTAGGAGGCATAGGACCCAAACCTGGGACTTCCTCATGTGGGAGGGAGGCGCCTAATTGCTTGAGTCACTTCTGCTCCCTGCTTTGTTGTGTCTCTTACTATGTTTTCCTCCTTGTATCTCTTGTTGTGTCATCTTCTTGTGTCAGCTTGCTGCACCAGCCCGTCCTGTCAGCTCGCTGTCTTGCGCATCTTCTTTAAGAGACACCGGGAACCTAACCTAGGACTTCCCATGTGGTAGAAGGAGCTCAATCACTTATGCCACATCCGCTTCCCAGATTTGATATTATCCAGTTATGTGTTTGAATATTGTCTGTGTTTCCTACTGTAAAATTAGCTTCAGAATCCAAGGATTCTTTTCTGTTTTGTTCATCTCTGTAGCCCTAATGCCCAGAGATTGCTGGACATATAGTAGGTGCTCAATAAATGGGTTCATTTCTTCTTTTAATAAACAAACATCTCTTATGTAGCTCCTGTAAGTCAGGCAACAAAGGTTGAGCAGAGGCCTACCTGCATTCTTCAGGAGTTTATAGCTTAGTAAAAGTACCAAAATGTCAGCAATGTGGTCAGGGCAATAATAGAGGTGTGCACTAAGTGCCACAGGAGTTATGGAGGCAAAGACGACTTCCTGGAGGAGGTGGCATTTGAGCTGAGCCTTGAAGGGTGAATAGATTTTACCAGCAGACATAAGTTAGGTGTGGCATTGTAGGAAGAGGGGATAATATGAGCAAGAGCCTAAAGGTGGTGGAGAACACGTGAGCATTTCTGCATGGCAGAGCATAGGGTATGTGGGAGGTGGGAGAAAGGAGGGTGGAGGCAAAGGCAGAGGCCTCAACCCAAAAGCTGTGTTTGCTCTGATTAGAGCTGGGGAACCACTGGGGGAATTTAAGTAGAGGAACAACAGGCTCATTCGCCTTTGGGAAAGTCCACTGGTTGCTGCTGTATGGAGGATGAATTGGAAGGGGTTAGGAATGAGGTGGGGAGTTTGGTCATAGGCAGTAATCCAGGCAAGAATTTTTTTTCATTTTAAAAATAATTTATCATTAACAATTTATAGTATTCACACATGAACGTACATAAACAGTAAGTGTGTAGTGAAAGTTGTGAACTTAACAAAACAAACATGCATAACATCATGTAGGGCTCCCATACACCATCCCACTACAAATACCTTGCATTGTTGTGAAACATTTGTAACAAATTATGAAAGAACATCTTCAAAGTATTAATACTAACTATAGTCTGTATCTTACATTTGGTGTGTTTTTCCCCAACCCACCCTAGTATTTTTTTTTGTTCACAAACCATACAATTTATCTAAAATGTACAATGGCATTTTGTATAATCACCGAGTTGTGCATTCATCACTTCAATCAAATTAGAACATTTTCATTACTCAAAAAAAAAAAAAAAAGAAAAACAAACCACTAACATACCCATATTTCAGCATTTCTATTCATTTCCAAACATTTCCAAACAACTTTTTATCAATTCTGCACAGATTAAGCCTCAGCTTTCCATTCTCCAACCACATTCTTTTCTCTGGGGACTTACATTCTAACTATTAGCTCCATGAGTTTGATCATTACATTTAGTTCATAATAGCACAATCATGCAATGTTTGTCCTTTTGTGCCTGGTTTGCTTCGCTCAACAGTGTCCTCCAGGTTCATACTCGTTGTCATCTGCTTCGCGACATCATTTCTTCTTATAGTTGCATAATATTCCACCATGCATATATGCCACAGTTTATCATTCATCATAGACACAAAGGCACAGCTCAGAGAGAGGGCAGTTGTGAAGCATTGCTGATCAGTACTGCGGGAAGGGAGGCCCTTTGCCAGTTCCCATTTCTTAGCAGAGTCTACTCATTAGGTTCATTTGAGAACTCATCCCGTTCTCAGGTGCACTTTCTGTTTGTGTGATCACACTTCTTTTAAGAAGGGACCCAAACAAAGGCTTAATCCTGTGGCATTTGGACACACACCAGGGCTTTTGTTTCCAGGTCTTCTGCATGCAAATAATAATTCTGAAGCAGTTAAACAAATTTCCTTGGAACCCACCAATGCCTGTCTCTGTGTTTTGCAAAGGGAGAAAAGGATCAGCTAAAACCGAAAGGAAATGTTTCGTTAGGGAAGAATCTGGTGAGCCTTTTGCAGGTGGAGAACATCTGATTTAAACTTCAACTCCTACCCCCAAGCAGGGGTAACACTGGAGATTGGAAGGAGGAGGGAATGAGGTTCAGAAGTTGAGGGAATGAGGGGGAAAAGGGACTTTGTTCTATATGGTCCCTTTGGGTGGGAGGAGAGGAAGCAGAAAAATGCACCCTCAGCTGATTCCCAGAGTGCACTGTCTGGTATTTTCCCTCCTGACCATGGACATTCTCATCCCTGCATAAACACAGAGAAGGAAACAAAAGCAGAGAGGATACTTGTAAGTAATTCCAGTAAGTCGTTTCTCCAGCCAGAGGCTAACCCAGAGCCAGCACACTCCAGAGGCAAAACAATCACCTGTCAGCTGCAGAATTTCTCTTGGTCCAAGGTAAAATATTACATGGAGAGGTGAGGCAGAAGTCCTGGAAGGAGAAGGTGATAACGTTAAGCCAAGGAAACATAGAAGGGGAATGATACTCCAGCAGGGAGATATGCTCGGGGAACAGGAGGCCATTTTGGCCTGAACCTAGAAGGTAAAAATATCAACACAGGCAAGCAGAGGCCTTCTGGCCGAGAGATCAAAGCACTGCGTTTGGATTGTTGTCACGACCCATTTTTCAAAGACGGCCATTCTCCAAATGGATGCACAGTAACTGGTGACTGTGAGATTGCAAAGTACTTGAGTGCAAATCATCAAAATCCTTGAGTAGATCTCAGCTTTTATTCCTTTTCCCAGGAGATTACTATTGAGTAGGAGGAGGATCAAAGCCAAACGGATCTAAGGCTCATAGAAAAGGAATCCCCCGGGGCTCCCAAATGAAACCTTGGAGTGTTATAGTTTGGATGTGGCTAGCAATATTTGGAAGAGTAATGCTTACTAACTACTGGTTCTGCGCATGCAAGGTTAGCAGACTAAAGGATGGTGGGCCGTGGGCTTTATGCCAGAAAAGTAGCCTGTAAAATGCTTTCTTAAATGCAGAGAAATGAGCTCTGGCAAGAAAACACTCTTACATGTGCAGGAAAAGTGGTCAAGGTAAAGAAGGCAGCAACATTTTCTAGAAGCCAGAACTGTGGACATTTTTCAACCTCCATGAAAAGAAATAATAGTCTTTGTGTAATCATTGTGACAACCTTAGTCAGCCAGCGTTCTCAGCCATGAAGGATCATGAAATTAGGCTATTTCCTGAGGGAAGGTTGGTTGTGGTTTGGAAAGTTTTGGCTTTCCCGGGGTCTCTCTCTAAACAGTGGAGCTGATGATGGATTTGGTATTACTGTGGCCTGATGGCAGCACAACCAGGGAGCAGCTCTGAGCCTGGTGGGAAGGACGGGTCTCCCACAGAGGCATTTCAGACCCAAACAATTCCCCCCCCTCAAAGTCTAACGGATGAATTTGGGGATTTTGTCTGTTTGGGATGAGAGGAGTTAATTGATTTCAGTTGCATCATTAAAGGGTGCGTGATGGATGTGCCAATTATTGGAGGGTAAAATCATGGGAACAAGTTGAGGGAACTGATGGTGCAGGGTGTATAAGTGGATGACGGGAATTCAGGAAACTCAAGAAGCTGAAATGATTTTGAGAAACAAAACAAAAAGGTTAAAAGAAAAGAAGGGACTCCCCTCTGCTGCAGGACACCCTAGTCCTTTGGTGATTTCTGGAGCCTCTCCCAAGTGGAATCAGCTGCCTCCAGCCTCAAGTCCTGCTGTACCACACCCCCTCACTGGCCCCTATGGTGGAAGATTCCAGATTCCTGCAATTCCCCAAATGAACTGGTAGTCAGACTCGCAGATGTGCCCCAGTGATCCCCACCTCCTGGTATTCACGCCCTTGTATAATCAGTCCCCTTCCCTTGAGTGTGAGCTGGCAACTTGCTTCTAGTAAGAGTATGACAAAGGTGATAGATAGGATGCACTGCGGTGATTAGGTTATAAGAGATTGTAACTTGTGTCTTATTGGCAGACTCTCTAGTGCATACTTTTTTTTTCAGTCTTTTTTTTTTTTAACAAATCAATTTTATTGATACGTATTAATAAATCATACAATTCATCCAAAGTGTACAATCAATGGTATTTGGTATAATCACATAGTTGTGCATTCATCACCTCAATCATCATTAGAGCATTTTCATTATTTCAATAATAATAAACAAAAAACTAACAAGAAAATTCTTCACCCCTCTATCTCTCTATGCTTCCCCTGCTGTACATAAACTGCTATTTCTGTCTATTCTTGCACAATTATTTATTTATTAGGCAGTTTTTTTGAGATATATTCATTCACCATATGATTTATCCAAAGTGTACAATCAGTAGCTTTAGTATAATCACAATGTTGTGCATTCATCACCACAAAAATTTTTAGAACAATTTCATTTCTCCAAAATGAAAACTCCACACCCCTTCCCCAGCTGTACTTTTTTTTCTGCCAAGTAAAGTTTGTTTAATTAATTAGTAAATTCATTTTTCCATTTTTTTAACTTTTTATATTTAAATTTTTTTATTAGAGAAGTTGTGAGCTCACAAAGCATTCTTACATAATGTGTCAGCTTGCACACTTTGATGAAACACATGGCCACGTTGGACGAGGCCACGTGACACGAAACTGAGGGCAGCCTCTGACCAGCAGCCAGCTAGGACCTTGAGGAAGTAAATTCTGCCAACAACCACGGGAGCTTGGAAATGGAGCCTCCTCTGGAGTCTTAGGAGGCGTCCCCAGTCCTGACCGACGCCTTGAATGCAGACTTGTGAGCGACCCTGAAGGAAAGGACCCAGCTCGACTGTGCTTAGATTGCCCCCCCACCCCGCCCCCCCCCACACACCTTGAGGTGATCAATTTTAAGCCACTAAATTTGTGGTCATTTGTTAAGCAGCAGCAGATAATTAACTGTGGAGTCCTTTTAATTTCATGCCTCCAAGCCTTCGCTCCTGGCTTTCTTGATGCCAGGAAAGCTCTTCTCCACCTTCTCCTTGTCAGCACGGCCAATTGCTACCTGTCACTGAAGATGTCCTCCAAATATGACCTCTTCAGAACGACCTGCCCTGCCTCTCCCACAAACCCTTCTCCCGTTGACCTCTCCCTTCTTTGGCCCAACCAAACCTCGTTTAGACTTTTATCATAGCACTTAAGGCCTATAGCGCAACTTTGTGTTTTTCTCATCTATTTCCATGAACATTGGCAGCAAGAGGCCCTCCAGCTTCCTGGAAGGGAAAACTGTTTTCACTGTTAAAAGCACAGGAACTCAGCTTTGCTAGCTGTGAAACAGGCCCTCATTCAGCTTGTTCTGTAACAGGGTAGAGGTCACAAGTTTTCATCTGGACAGAAATTAAATGCTTACCTTTACCATAGCCACCTGTGCCTCCTCCCGTGGTTCACACCTGTGCTCTTTTTTTTTCCTCCATTTTATTTATTTTTTAAAATATTTTTTTAAAGATACTTAGATTACACAAAAGTTGCACACACAAAAAAAATAAATAAAAAAAAAAACAAAAAACAAAACAAACAACAAAAAAAAAAGTTGCACAAAAAAATATAAGGATTCCCATATGCCCCACTCCCTACACCTCCCATACCCTCCCACACAAACAACATCCTTCGTTAGTGTGGCACATTCGTTGCAATTGATAAACACATCCTGGGGCTTTGCCACTGAGCATGGATCATAGTTCACATTGTAGTCTACCCTCTCTCCCACACAGTTCTGCAGGCTGTGGGGAGATATATAATGGCCTATATCTGTCATTGCAATGCCATTCCAGACGATTCCCCTACTGCATCTTGAGGACAGGGCCTTCTTATCTCTAGATGCCTGGCACCCCCTGTTTAGCACACAGTGCTAATCATTAATAAATGCTTGATTAGGTGATGAATGAATGAACTGAGTGAATGAATGAATGTATGACATCTTGGGCTGAGAAAGGATGCTGACACATGTCCCATAGAGGGGGTTCGAGGACACCCTTGGAGCTGGCCAGGGTGAGATGCGATTAGAGCAATTCTGGGGTGAGGCCAATGCAAAAGCGTCTGGGCACAAAAGGACAAATACCGTATGAATGCGTTACTATGAATCAAATATATTGCGTAACATACTGTTTGATTAAAAAAAATTTTTTATATGTATCCATTACATTTAATTGAGAAATGTTAAAAAAAAAAAAAAAAAAAAGTGTCTGGGGTGCAGAGAGAACCAGGCTTTTACTCTATGGGCTTAAGAAGCCATGGAAGAATAGCCCAGCTGAGGCTGGAGGGGAGTGGCAGGGGCTGCTGGGATGCAACCCTTGCTCTGGTGGCTTTGGGTCAGAAGAGAGAGAGAGAGAGAGAGAGAGAGAGAGAGAGAGAGAGAGAGA
>JAKSZT010053813.1:13596156-14011116 GCA_026826555.1 Tolypeutes matacus
AGAGAGAGAGAGAGAGAGAGAGAGAGAGAGAGAGAGAGAGAGAGAGAGAAAGAGAAAGGAGGCCGGCAGAGTGCATCTGGAAGGAGGTTCAGTGCTCAGATGCATGCCTGGCTATTTAGATAATGCAGGATTATGCTTTGGGGATGCAGTTCAGCACCATGAGATTTCATCACATGCTTTAAAGGTGTTGCGCCGCCCCCTGCCTTTGGCTTCTTTGTAGTTTTATATGTTCTAATTTATTTGTTTGCTTATGGCTCATTGCTCCCACATCTGTCTTGTTTAATGGTAGCCGAGTATTTAGAGAGTGGAAGACTCATCGGCGCTCATTAAGAATATAATGGGCCATGGCATGCCACTTTGGGGTGGAGGTGCCACTGGAAAAGAGAAGAGCGATTGCCGGGGGAGAAGTTTCCCTGACTTCTTCTACTGAGATGGTGGGATTTACCCTGGCAAGAGCACTGGGTTACTAATGCATTCCGGAAGCTCCTACTGGTCATCTAATAAGTGCCAGGGACACCATCAAGATTGGGGACACTATGACAAGACAAGATAAAGCTCCTCACTGTCATGGGCTTGCAGTCTGCTTGCAGGGAGCAGAGACAGAGGCAGTTCCAGCTCAGTCTGATGAATGCTCTGAGAGGGGAAATGGGGGCCGCCGGGGCAGGGGGCCAACTCAGGCTGCAGGGCGTTGTCAGCAAAAACTTCCTGGAGAAGCTGGCCCCAGGCTCAGACAGAAGGACAAAAGGCGAGGAATTGAGAGAAGGGGGCAGCCCCCGTGGAGGAGGCAGGCAAGTGTTTGGGAGGGCTGGGGGCCCCAGGGCCTGTGGCACCAGCAGGACAGATGGAGATCAGCTGTTTGTCATAAGTGTGGTCTTGGCTTTGCATGCAGTGGGGTCCCAGTAAAGGAAGGGAAATGACCAGATGGTGGTGGGTGATTTGAAGCAGGCTGAGAGCATTGAGGAACTCTCAGGGATTCCAGGGCGAAGCTCAGGAGTATGGAGGTTGAGCAGAGGCTAGGGGAGGGAGACTTCTCCTTGGGGCCTGTTGAGTAGGTGGAAGGGTTCCATTATACCCAACTCCTTCCAGAGCCAGGCTGTGCACTTGGTCCAGAGACGAGCCCGGCCTCACTGTTCTCAAGCCAGAGCCCCAGGCAGAAGGCCAGGGGTGCTGGGCACCTGACCCTGCATGGGAAATGCCCCAAGGGTGCTAAATAATATTTGAAAGGCTTGGCCTTCCAGAGTTGACACCACCTGGGCTCTGTAGCAAATGAGATGTTTCTAGTTAGAGGTGAGTGTTCTTGCCTCCATGGAGTCTGCTCACCCGCGAGTGCCCTCACACTGCCCCTGTACCTGGGAGAGAAGAACATTCACCCACATGTCCTGATGGCCCGAATGCCTTGCTCTGGGTGAGGGTGGGGGTGGGGCAATACCAGCCCCATGCTGGAGCCACAGAGTTGCCCTGGTACTCCTGGCCCCTGAGCCTCCTCCCAGGATGTGTAAGGAAGTTACTTCAAGTGCCAGGAACTTGCTTCAACCAGAGGCAACTCACTTGTTCATGGCCCCCCAGTCTCCGTATGGCATCTGTTTGGCAGTTGGAATGGAAAGAGGAGTCTTACAACAGATGTGAGGAACCAGTGGCAGAGAACATGGATGAGATGCTTGTTACACAGCACTTTGGGAGAACTGACCTGAAGACCATGACCCAGCCAGGCTCTGAGAGGCGGATATAATTTGCTTTAAAAACATCAACTGATTTGCTTTATTTTTATTTTTTGAGGTACCAGGACTGGGAATTGAACCCCAGACCTCATATGTGGGAAGCCAGCACTCAACCACTGAGGTGGCTCCCCTGAGTTGGTTTTTTCATTTGTTTTCCTTGTTTGTTTCTTTTAGGAGACACTGGAACCAAACCCCGGACCTCCCATGTGGGAAGCAGGCGCTCAATCGCTTGAGCCATATCTTCTCCCCTAATTTGCTTTTGAAAAGTAATACAAGCTCTTTATTTAAAAAAAAACAAAAAAATTAGAAAATGTAGAAAAGGACAAGGAAGACAAAATTGCACATAATTGAATCATTCAGAGGCACCGCTATTATGATAAAATTTTTTCAGACTTTCATCCATTGATAGCTTTCTTTTGTTTGTTTTATAAAGTTTTGATCATATAATAAATTCAATTTTATCCTGTCTTTTAGTTCTTATTGATATATAAGCATTTAAAAGTTATTATAAACTTTGTAAACTTTATTATTATTATTGCCCTTTTTTTTCTAATTTTTTGAGTTTAACATTTAGATAATTTGTTTTTATTCTTTGTAATTTACTAATGTGAATGTTTAAGGCATTGATTTTTCCTCTGGGAAAAGGTCTGCTTGGGCAATGGGGTATTTTTATCAACATTAACAGCGTTTTCTGGATTTTGTGTGTTCTCAATTTAGCTCTCAATTTTTGATGAATTATTTACACAAATATTTTTAAAAGTTCTAAATGGTGGGTTTTTAATTTGTTAAGTGACATTAAAAATGGCTTACTCAAATTAGTAGATATATGATCGTTCCTTGCTATGCATTTGAATATCTTTGTACATAAATCTCTTTCCTTGGAATATGAATCCTCAACAGGGGTGATAATTGCCCCCAAGGGGGCTAAAGTTGGTTCTTGGAGGGGTGGCATAATCTTACCCTTTTTAAGTATAAAGCACTGATTTCAAGATAAATACAGTAAAATAAATTTTCAGCATATCTGTAGCATAAAATTCCATGGAGGGGAGACTAAGGGTAAAATTATCTAAAAAGTCTCCTTAATAAAGGGACATTAATAAAAAAGAAAAGATTGAGAAACACTGCCTTAGAATATAGGCCCAGAAATAGAATCACCAACTCAAAGGGCTTGATCATTTTGAGGACCTTGATTCATATCATCAGTTTGCCTTCCACAAAGGTGGTACCAATGTATACTCTCTGGAGCAAAAAAAAAATCTTTTAATCTTAGTTATCCCTTATGAAAAAAAAAATGTCTAAGAAGACCTATAAGAAAAAAAGCCTCTTATAGTCCAGTTCTCATTTTAAGGTGAGAGCCACCTCATTCAGGATGGGACTTAATCGTATTGCTGGGGTCCTTTATAAGGGAATGAAATTTGGACAGAGGGTAAGACACAGGCAGCAAGAAGCTGAGATGGAATCTGGAAGAGAGGGGAGAGACCAGGAGGCACCACCATGTGTCTTGCCATGTGACAGAGGAACCCAGGACCAAGGCCCCAGAACGCCACAGTCTTTGGGGAGAAAGCATCGCCCTGATGATGCCTTGATTTGGACTTTTTACTAGCCTCAAAACTGTGAGTGAATAAATTCCCATTGTTTAAGCAAACCCATTGCATGGAATTTGCTTGAACAGCCAAGAAAGTCAAAGGCTGAAAATGCCCCCTATACAACGTTACAGGGTGGCTGATGATGTGAAATGGTGGGTGGGAAGGTTGCTGTGGCTACTCTGGCAAGGCAGACCCCTCCCATTCAGTCTGTCTCATTCTCTGCTCTCCTCCTGCAATGCCCCTATTCCTTCTCCATCTATCCACATTCTGGCCATCCTTCCAAGTCCAGATCAAGTCCACATTTCATCATGTAATGCTTCCCAGCATCAGTATCTTTCATCTTGCCTTCCCACAGCCTTTTTCTTCATTGTAATTCTTACTTACATATAGACTTAACCTTTCTCTGGAGTTTTCTCTCCTTTGTGTATGTCTTTCTCCTACATGATAAAAGGGGTGCTCACTCAGCAAAAAGCAGTCACTCGTGGTAACTTTCGGCCTTTCCACCCATGGGCTCAAGGTTCACTTCCCAACTGTAATCTCAAGGTGGTTGCCAGGCCTTCTGTCTTGTGCCGTCCCTCGGTAGTTAACTCTGTGTTACATGTATATTTAATTTGTTCACATTCATTCATTAATCCAACAGGTAATTATTGATTGCCCACCATGTATCAGGCACAGGTGTGACTACCATAAGGAAAGAGAAATAGGCACCTGCTATCATAGAGCTCACAGTCCATTGGGAGATGGTATTAGGTTCCTATTGTCGCTGTAACAGATCACCACATACTTAGTGGCGTAAAACAACACAAATGCATTGGCTTACAGCTGTGGAGGTCAGAAGTCCAACACAGCTCTCACCAGACTAAAATCAAGGTGTCAGCAGGGCTGTGTTCCTTTCTGGAGACTCTAGAAGAGAATCCATTTCCTTGACCATTTTAGAGGCCACCCACCTTCCTTCCATCTTCAAAGGCAGCGACTCTGCATCTCTCTGACCCTTCATCTGTTGTCTCACTTCCCTCTGACCATAGCCAGGAAAGGTTCTTTTCTCTCTAAGGACTAATGGGATGAGATTGGGTCCACCCAGATGGTTCCGTGTAAATGTCCCCCTTGATCGTATTCACCTCTTCAAGTCCCTTTTGCCATGGAAGGTAGCACGTTCCCAGGTTCTGGGATTAGGAAGTAGGCATCTTTGGGGCCTGTTATTCTGACTACTACAGAGAGTATGTGCACAATGCACTATAATTCACTATTGTGTGCCACAAGAGATGCTCAAATAAAGAGCCACGGGGTTTTAGAGGAGACAGGGGCCACTTTAGATGGAGCAGAGGCAGGAGAGGGGGCGGAGGGAAAGAAGGACCCCTCCTCTGCCTCCAGGTCACTTAGTCATTTTTGACCATAAAGCCTTTTGAAGAGGCTGACCAGATATGGGGCATGAGCCGGTGAGGTACAGACATGCTGTTTCCTTATCTAAACCTACTTAAAAAGTCTTTTCTCAGCCACTATCACCCTTCACCTCACCCAGAGGGCTTCAGGAAGCATCTTTTGGGTTTAAGCCTGAGGAGATGGGGTCTAGTGGACTCTTTTTATTTGATTGTCTTTTTTTTTTTTTAACTTTATTTTGTACATTTAATGATTGAAAATATAAACAATAATTTATAAATTATTAAAAGAAAGTTTGATTGTTTAAATTAAAGATTTATTTTATTTATTTCTCCCCATCCCCTCGTTGTTTGCATTTGCTGTGTCTGTTTGTTGTGTACTCATTTTCCTTTTAGGAGGCACTGGGAACTGAACCTGGAACTTCCTACATGGAAGGGAGGTGCTCAATTGCTTGAGCCACCTCTGCTCCCTGTTTTGTTGTATCTCTCATTATGTTTTCCTCCCTTAATCTCTTGTTATGTCGTCTTGTTGTGTCAGCTCGCCATGCCAGCCTATCACGTCAGCTCACTGTCTTGCTTGTCCTCTCTAGGAGGCACTGGGAACTGAACCTGGGACCTCCCAGGTAGTAGGCGGGAGCTCAGTCCCTTGAGCCACATCCACTTCCCTTGACTGTCTTTTATATATATATATATATATATATTTTTTAAAGATATTTAGATTGCATAAATGTTACGTTAAAAATATAGGGATTCCCATATTTCCCGCTCCCCATACCTCCCACATTTTCCCAACTAAATAACATCCTTCATTAGTGTGGTACCTTCATTGCAATTGATAAACGCATTTTGGGGCATTGCCACTCAGCATGGATTATAGTTTGCATTACAGTTTACACTCTCTCCCACACAATTCTGCAGGTTATGGGAAGATATATAATGGCCTATATTTGTCATTGCAATGTCCTTCAGGACAATTCCCAAGTCCTGACTATAGACAATAAGTCTATAATAGAATACCAGTAAGTCCATTCTAGTCCATATTTTATTCCCCATTCCTGAGGATTCTGGGGTGGTGAAGCCCACTCCACCTCTAATTGAGAGGGGGCTTTGATCCCATATGGCTGATAGATGGGATTCTCTTGCTTGCAGTTGTAGACTCTCTTGGTTCCTTGGTATGGTGGCTGTCCATCCTCACCTCTTTGTTAGTTGCCCTGTGTTAGTCCAATGAACTGGAGAGTAGGTGTTGCAACTCTGCTGAGGCTCAGGGCCCAGCTGGCACATGGACAGCCCAAAGATTTAAGTCTCTTGGACATACACCTACCAACTCCAGCAACAAGTATAGGTTCACATGGAAGGGACAGATGAGCCATGTGTAGGGAAGCCATAACTGAGGCCAACTCTGTGACTTTCATGAGCACAAACTCCAAAGTAGGGCCCACTAGTAAGGCACCAAACTCCAGAGCTATCTGCCCTGAACATAGGAGCTGGGTCTCTCCAGAGCTATTAGGAGCCCCACTATTTAGGGTAGTATCTACTTTGGCAGTCTATGAGATCCTGCTGAGACATACATAAGCGTTACCTCTGAGATGACCTCCCAACTCACTTTGAAGTCTCTTAGCCATATAAACGCATTTGTCTTTACCTTTCCCTCCTTTTATTTGAGGTCTTTTTTCCAGTTACATTGCTAGTTGGTGCTTGGTAGTAATCTGTCGGTTCCAGGGAGGCTTATCCCCTGGAGCCTTGACTGTCTTTTTAAAAAAATGTTTATTAGAGAAATTGTGAGCTTACAAAACAGTCATGCATAATGTGCAGAATTCCCATACATCACTCTTCCACCAGCACCTTGCATTGTTGTGGAACATTTGTTACAGATTTTGAAAGAACATCATCAGAATATTACCCCTAACCATGGTTCCATAGTGTACACTTTGTCTGATTTTTCCATACATCTGGTGGACTCTTGCACTGTGGTGAACACCTTTGAAAAATCAAGTGGGCTTTTCAATTTTCTCTCTAATTGGAAGATTTCCTGGAACACCTCAGGAAATTCTCCTTGAGTGCCTGCTCCTCCGCATCCTCCAATCATGACTCTTTCTTAATTCTCTGTTTATAAATAGCATCTCTCTATATATTATCTATCATCTATCTATATCTATCCATCTGTCTATATCTATATCTATATCTATATATCTATATATATCATCTACCATCTAGTTATCTATTAACAATCTATCATCTATTTTTTCTTTCAGTATATCTTTATTCCCCGCCCCCCAAGGATGTTTTAAAACATAATTATCAGTGACTTAAAATCACAATTTGAAATGAAGGATGGACAAACCACTATGAAACTCCCAATATTATGATCTTCCTTGAAAGTTTTAACATAATCTACAAAGTCTAAACTTACTTTTTTTTTTCTGTTTTATTTTTTTAATTTTTTATTTTTTAAACAAATCTATTTTATTGGTACATATTAACAAAGCATACAATTCATTCAATGTGTACAATAATAGTATTTGGTATAATCTCATAGTTGTACATTCATCATTTCAATCATTATTAGAGTATTTTCATTATTTCAACAATAATAGTAAACAAAAAATGACAAACAATAAACAAGAAAATTCCTCACCTCTCCATCTCTCTGTTTCCACTTCTTTTTTTTAAATTTTTATTTATATATAAATAAATATATTTTAAGAGGTGCTTAGATTACCCAAAATATTACACAGAACCCCCTGGGATTCCCATGTTGCCCACCCCCCACACCTCCTGCCACGTCCCACACAAACATCTCCCACAAGGTGGCCCACCACCCTGAATGGACTTACACATTCTGGGGCCTTGCCACCAACCCTAGACCACAGTTCACATCGTAGACCACACTCTCTCCCACACAGTTCTGAATAGTGTGTGCTGATTTAAAATGGCCTACATCCGTTGTCACAACGGTACTCAGGACAACCTCCAAATCCCAAAGAAGCCCCTGTATTTCAACTACTCGTCCCCTCCCTGCCCCCAAAGTGTCAAGTGGCCACTGGCTCCACCTCATTGTTATAATTTCTTCCATTGCTAGAATCACCATATGTGTACAACAGAATATCATCAAGTCCACTCTAGCCCATAGTTCTCCCCCCAATCCTGAGGGGACTGGGATGGTGATGTCCACTCCACCTCCAAGTGAGAGAGGGCTTATATCCCATGGATATGGTGGGTGGGATGATCCTGCCTGCAGATGCAGGCCCTCTCCATTCCCTGGGATGGCCGTTGCCCATCGTTGTCTCCTCGCCAGGTGACTTGGATGAGTCCATTGAACTGTAGGGTAGGAGTTGCAGCTCCACCGAGATTCCATGCACACCTGGCACATAGGTAGGCCAGAGGCTCCAGTCTCTGGAAGTACACCTAAAAACTTCTGCATCACATATAGGTTTGAATAGAAGGGACTGATGAACCCTGTGCAAGGAGGACTTATTTGAGTCCAATTCTGTCACTCTCAGGAGCACAGATTCCAAAGTAGAGTCCACTGATAAGGTATCAGTCTCTGGGGTTATCCCCACTTATATAGGACCTGGATGTCTCCAGAGCTCTCAGGAGCCCCTCTGTGTGGGGTGATAGGCACTTAGATGTTCTATGAGCTCCTACTGAGGTGTGCGTAAGAGTTACCTCTAGGATGACCTCCCGACTCTCTTTGAAGTCTCTTAGCCACTTGAACTCATTTGTCTTTACCTTTTCCCCCTTTAATTCAAGGTCTTTTTCCAGTTGTGTTGCCAGTTGGCACTTGGTATTAATCCCTCGTTGCCAGGGAGGCTCATTCCTGGGAGTCATGTCCCACGTTGGGGGGAAGGTAGTGCAATCATATGCTGAGTTTGGCTTAGAGAGAGACCACATTTGAGCAACAAGGAGGCTTTCAGGTGGCAACCTTAGGCACCCCACAACTGCAGGCTAAGTCTCAGTTACAAGAGCAAAGACTCACAAGAGTAGTCATCAATAAAAAGAACACATCAGTGGGTCATCCTCTTTTGACAGACACTATCCCTGTGCTCCCTTGGAGACTGTGGCAGAGCTCTCCAGGCTAGGAATTCAGATTCCCTCATTCATTGTGTGATTGTCCACCCATCGTGACCATGCCCCATCTTTTGATCTTTAGAACGATTTTGTATATCTTCATGTATATTCGGATGAACTAATTCCCATGAATCTCCCCTCCCAGACACCCCCACCTTAAATCACAATTTGAAATGAAGGATGGACAAACCACTATGAAACTCCCAATATTATGATCTTCCTTGAAAGTTTTAACATAATCTACAAAGGCTAAACTTACTTTTTTTTTTTTTTTAAAGATTTATTTATTTATTTCTCCCCCCAACCTTACTTTTAGTAAACAAATTAATCCATACTCAAGGTTTCAAAACCTTTTTTCATCCAGCTTCTTAGAAGATAATTTTAGGAGGCTAAGTGTTTTTCTAATACTGATACTAATTGAGCTTCTTTATATCAACTCACATTAAACTACATATATTAATATTTTATTAAATTATATGGAATATATATATATATATCATATGATTATAAACAATATATGACTCCTCAGATATGTGGAACCAGTTTGAGAACCTTCTACAATTTTTATTTGCTAATTTGTTCATCAGTTGATCTGTTGTCATGATATATCAGAGAAGTCAGTGACAAAGTTTCTAATTGTTCCCCTATAAGTGAATTGGCTTGGAACTTCTGCTTCTTTAAGTCTCCTTATTCCAGAGTTTGCTTCCTGAACCAAATAGAAAATATCAAATGCATTTACTAGCATAACCTTAGTCTAGTTCTTGGCTTCTTTGGACACATAATTTCCTTAAAATCTAAACTTTGATCTTTGTCACTTTATGAAAACTTGGTCTCTCAAAATTAGGGAAGAGAATTGGATATACACACATATTAATATTTGTACATTTTTAGTTGTTTGCAAAGCACCCATTAATGAACGTAGAAAGCACTTATTGGGTTGATGGAGAGATATGAAGAATTAGAAAATATGACTCCTGTTCATGGGGATTTTATAACTTAGTGCAGACAGATAGAAATAGAGTTTTAGGATTTTTGAGAGCAATTACACAGTCATATAGCAACAAGAACAGCATAACTCAATATTAAATATTTAGTGTATGCATTTATCTTACAAACTTTTTTTCCATTCATTCAACAAATATTAATTTTTAAATATATTATATATATATATTTAGATTACATAAAATGCTACATAAAAATAATGAAAGGAGTTCCCATATGCCCCCCTCCCCACACTTCCCACGTTCCCCCACATTAACAACTTCTTTCATTAGTGTGGTACATTCATTGCAATTGATGAACACATTTTGGAGCATTGCCACTAAGCACGGATTATAGTTTATATTGTAGTTTACACTCTCTCCCACTCAATTCTATAGGTTATGGCAGGATATATAATGGCCTGTATCTGTCATTGCAATGTCATTCAGGACAATTTCAAGCCCAGAAAATGCCCCTATATTACACCTCTTTTTCCTTCTCCTTGCCTTCAGCACCTCCAGTGGCCACTGTCTCCACATCAATGATATAATTTCTTCTATTGCTAGAATCAAAATAAGTCTATAGTAGAATACTAGTAAATCCACTCTAGTCCATATTTTATTCCCCAGTTCTGAGGATTCTGGGATGGTGATGCCCACTCTACCTTTAATTGAGAGGGAGCTTTGATTCCACACAGCTGATGGATAAGACTTTCTTGCTTGCAGTTGTAGACTCTCTCAGTTCCTTTTTATGGTCGTTATCCATCCTTACCTCCTTGTTAGTTGTCCTGTCCCAGCTGTCACATGGACAGCCCAGAGATTCAAGTCTCTTGGACATACAACTACCAACTCCAGCACCAACTATAGGTTCAAATAGAAGGGACAGAAGAGGCATGTGTAGAGAAGTCACAACTGAGTCTAAGTCTGTCACACTCAGGAGCACAAACTCCAAAGTAGGACCCACTGGCAAGGCACCAAATTCCAGAGCTATTTGCTATGATTGTAGGACCTGGGTGTCTCCAGAGCCCTCAGGAGCCCTACTATTTGGAATAGTATCTACTTTGGCAGGCCATGAGATCCTGCTGAGATGTACATAAGCGTTACCTCTGGGATGACCTCCTCCCACCTCACTTTGAAGTCTCTTAGCCATATAAACTCATTTGTCTTTACCTTTCCCCCCTTTTATTCGAGGTCTTTTTCCAGTTTCATTGCTAGTTGGTGCTTGGTAGTAATCCCTCGGTACCAGGGAGGCTCATCCCTGGGCGTCATGTCCCGTGCTGGAGGGGGAGGTCATGCATTTATACGCTGAGTTTGGTTTAGAGGCCACATCTGAGCAACATGGAAGCTCTCAGGAGGTAACTCTTAGGCACCCTACAACACTAGGCTAAGGTGCATTTTCAAGAGCAAAGGCTAATAAACATAGTCTCAGTATCAAAGGCCCATCAATGGACCATCATTCTTCACTAGTCGTTGCCCCTGTACTTAGGGGGATTGTTGCTGTTTCATTAGAGAATGTGGCAGAGCTCCCCAGGATGGGAATGCAATATTCTTTCGGTTATTGTGTGAATCTCTACCCATTGTGACAATGCTCCATGAACATTTGAACACATTTATATACCTTATATATATGCCCAGGTGAACTTCCTCCCATGTATCCCCCATCACTGACACCCCACACCTTTGATCCTCCCCTGTCACAGTTGTAATTCTTCTGTGATCCAAAATTTCTTAAAAAACGAAGCCAAATGAAATAATAATGATAAGTTTGGACATAAGAAATAAAATACATACATAATAATTTAGAAAAACTAAAACTAAAATAAAATTTTAGAATTGGGAATATTTTAAAAATAATGAAAAATATTTTAAGAAAAAAAATTTTTTGATGTTTTGCCTTTCATCACTATAATATCTGTTGTCCTGTATGTACAGTGACATTTTCTTTCATTTCTTACTCAGTGTCTTACTTTTTCTTTTGTTTTGTCTTCAAAGAAGTTTTAGGTCACAGTAAAGTCACATACAGAATATAGAGGACTTCTATATACCCAACATCCTCCCCCTTTCCCCCTTCCCATATTAATAACCTTTTTATATGTGGATGGTACATTTATTACAACTGATATACAAATATTGAAACATAGCTACTAACCATGGTCAATGGTTTACAATATGGTTTACATTTTAGACCATACACTTATAAATTTTTGATGAAATTTAACATGGCATGTATCCATCATTGCAAGATCATGCAGAACATTTCCATTGACCCCTACATATCCCCTCTTCCATCTATTCTATTCTTGCCTGCTCCTCCCCTCAGGACCGACGGTGACCACCAGGCTTCATTCCTTGAAGGACAAGATTCATACGTTTACAGGAAATAGAAAGGGAGAAGAAGGTTGTGAGCCAACACCTATACAGGCAAGATTTATGATAAGGTAGAAGTATGTAGTTGTTCAGTGAAGGGATACGACAGGGGTGTAGTGATAACATTGGGTTGGGTGGTGCAGGTTTGACAGGGGGGCAGGGTGGGGAGGGTGGGTTGGATGGTCCATAGAACTGGGGAGAGGGTTGGGGGAGGGAGCACTTGAACAATGGGGATTGGCGGTTACATGGTTGAAATTACAATGCTGGGAATGCTCATTTGGCAATATGACAAGGAAGGGTTACTGGTTTAGGATGTTGGATGGGGGGCATTCAGGCCTGGTGCACCTGGGGCAGGCTTCTAGGGAGTATGTGAGTGAACGTATTGGCATAGTGTATTGCATCAGTGGGTAGAGACCCACATAATGAGCTGGAAGGAGTTGGACTCCCATCCTGGGGAGGCCCAATATGTTCTCAAAGAGAGGGGTGGGTGTCTTTCGAGAGCATGGGTGGTTCCTAGTAGGGGAGGACAGACCAATGTGTCAAGCCCTCAGTGTTGTTGCAAGTAACTATAAATCTTGTCCTTCAAAAGTTGTTTTAAAATAAAATACAATAAAAGTGTGATTAAAGTTTGTTTAATCAAGAAATTCAGTTTTAAGCTGGTTATTAAAAGGGCATGGATTGGGAAACAGATGTGGCTCTGGTGACTGGGCTCCCACCTACCACATGGGAGGTCTGGGTTTGGTTCCCGGTGCCTCCTAGAGAGGACGAGCAAGACAGTGAGCTGGCGCGACGGGCAGTCACAGCGAGCTGACGCAACAAGATGACGCAGTGAGGAAACACAATGAGAGATGCAACAAAGCAGGGAGTGGAGGTGGTTCAGACTATTGGGTGTCTCCCTCCCACATGGGAGGCCCTGGGTTCGGTTCCCAGTGCCTCCTAAATAAGAGAAGACCAGCACACAACAAACAGACACAGCGAATGCAAACAATGAAGGGGTGGGGAGAAATAAATAAACAAAATAAATCTTTAAAAAAAAAGGTATTATAAAAAAGGCATAGATTAATACAGAAAAACGGGGTGGGCTGATACAGGAAACCATATGTGGTAGATGATTGGGATGACATCTATTTATTTTATTACCACCCATGTCCTTACCCTGGACATATTTTCTGAGTGTACTCACTTCCCAGGAATCTCTACAAATGTATTTCTAAAACCTACTTTAATTTTTGCCAACTTTTCCTGCCCCAGGAGACAGCAATAGCTTTACTATAGACATGAATTTGGAAAGGGACCATCTCTTTCCACTCCAGCATCATCGGCCACATTTTCAGGTGAGTCTCAGGCTAAGTCACTTACCCAGAATCCCCCACTAATGCCAGACCCAGAGTGCAGGGACAGGCCTCCCTGCCTCCAAGCACCCATTCTCTCAACACTCCATGGTGCTCTCACACCTCTCACAAGAGCTCCCAGGCCAAGACACATGCACCTTTTCTGAATAATACTGCAGAAGATAAAAATTCCAAATAGGAGTGCTGGGAATATCCCAAGGCCCAGTGGTGGGTGCAGACAGTCAGCTATTGGGAGGAGGAAGAAGCACTGCTGGGGGGAGGGAGGGTTAGTCTAGAAAGACTTCCTGGAGGAGGAGAGAAAGAAATGAGTGATGAAACAGTGGCATCATTTGGCTTGTGCCATAGAATTGCATCTATCATAGCCCTTCAGCACAGGCTGTGTCCCTCCAGGGGTGACTTTCAGTTTGATCTGCAGCCCCCAGAGCTTGCCTCCCAGGGGCCCGAGTTGTCTATGTGGTGAACTCTACCCTTCCGCCAACTGTCTGGGGCCACATGCGTCGGCGGACCTCATGAGGCCCTTCGGAAAGCCCCGACCGGTTGCCAGATTGTCTGAGAATTCCAACTCCTACTCTGATATTTGGAGCTGATACCTGTGACAAAAGGATGGCAGTGCATCCTCTTCCTGGCGTTAAATGCCTAGCAACCCCTTCCTCAGAGCCCCTTCTCTGCTCCCTCACGCTGGCTCGGCTTCCTCCCTGGGCCTGCCCTGCCCCGACTGTGGGGACCTGCTTCTGCCTTTCAGTTTGAGAACAGAAATGAGTTGCTATTTTTAGCTTTGCATGGGAAAGTCCGAGGGAGCTGGAAGAAAATGGATCGGTCAAAAGTCTTTCCTGGAGCAGCTGCCATCTCATCTGATGTGGAGCAAGAGAGGAGAGAAAGGAGTAGAACCAGCTCACTCCATTAAAGCCCGGTAGGCCCTGAGGCCCTCCCTAGAGCACCCTGGTAATTAGGGGCGGTGGAGAATTGAGCAGACCTTGTTTGCCTGCTAGAGGAAGGACCAGAAAGGAAGAGAGAAGAGATTAGTTGTTCTTTGCAGGTGGGGAATACAATCAGCAAGGGGGCTGAGCATTGGATGGAGAGCTCCAGCAGCCCTGTGGCAGCTGATGAGGGCACAGAGCAGGACAGGAGCTGGCCCTGGGCCTCTAGTTACAGGGGACGGGAGGAAGCCCAATAAGACAGACAGAGAATACGGTGAGGGTGCTGCGGACAGGACAAGCAATTGGTCATCATCAAAGAGAGCAGGGAGGTGGGCAGAGCAGAGGGAGGAGAGCTGGGGAGTCGTGTGAGGCGGGGGTCAGGGAACCTGCGGCCTGTAACTGGCTCCAGCTGTTGGGATGAAATCGGTGTCAAGACTCAGCCTGTGAGGAAAGGGGAGTCAGGAGAGAGAGAAATGAAGTGACAGGCAGGTGATTCCTTACTCTGGACACATTTTCTGAGCTCACTTGCTTCCCAGGAATCTCTACAAATGAATTTCTAAAGCCTAGTTTAATTTTTGCCAACTTTTCCTGTCCCGGGAGACAGAACTAGCTTCATGATAGACATGAATTTGGGAAGGGGGCCTTTAGGCAGGCCGTAGTGACTCTTATGAGCTGAGTAGCTTGAGCATACCCTGAACCTCTTTCTACCACGACTGGCCCACCTGTAGGTAACAGGATGTGGGCAGGTGTGTTTACCAGAATGACACCCAGTGATTTGTAGGAAAGCTGTGATGGCCTGTGTTGCAAAACCACCAGGGAGAGCCAGGGCATTCCTGACCCTTCACATCTTCCACAAATTGTTTAGTGACAAGAGCTCTCTTGAGATGACCAGAGACAGGGCTGAGGGTTGTGTCAGGTTTGGTGTGGAGCAAAGAAACTTCACAGATGAATGGGGGGCGGGCAGCTTAGCTGACTTCCAAGTTACAGGCAAAAAAGGGATTAAGGATGCCGACCTTGTGGGGCACTTGGGAAGAGTAGAAACAAGCCTAAAGCCCCCAACCCAGTGCCTGGCAGGAAGTTGGTGCTTAATACATCATAGAATTATTCATTCTCCAGGGAATCCAACCCATAGGAGGTGGATGGGAAGCCGGTAACTGGGCTTCAGTTCAGGGAAAGCCTTTGGCCTTAGAACGCAGCAGAAGCCCAGAGACAAACCAGGGGCCAGATGGGGTGAGTCAGTCCAAGGACAGCCTGGCACTGAGTCACCCTGACCCCAGGACCAGGGCTGATTGATGGCTGACGATGGCCTGGGTGGCGGGCAGGGCTTGGCTCTGCCATAGAGAGGGGTGTTTTGGTCATTACATGCTGCTTCTAAGCTGTCTTAGTTTGCCAGAGATGCTATGACAAATACCACCCACTGGTTGACTTAACAACAGGAATTTATTGGTTTGAATCAAAGACTCAGAAATCTCTACATGCTTCTCATTTGAGGGACAACAGTACAAAGTTGTCCTTTTCCCCCTTGTTTATTTAAAACCATTGTTTTTAACTCTTTAATTAATCTGTCTCATTTCTTTTAATGTAATGCAATGTAAAATACTGAAACCTAAAGTAAAGCTCAGACAGAAGAATGTGTAAACATTTGATTGCATATGTTTGTAGCACTATAAACTTGGCAAAGCTGATGGACAGAAGTCTAAGATCTCCCATCTCCACCTGTAAACGTTTGAAACTTTTTCCTTAGATAGATACCTGAAATAGAAATTTAGCATTACTGACCTTTTACAGCTTTATCTTTTCTCGAATATAAACAGACACACCCCAAGCACGGTCTTCTCCCTCCAAGCACAGCCTGAAAGTCTGCAACGTTCTTTTGCGAGTTGGGATTGTATCACATGCCCGCCTTTCCCTGACACGTTGGGTTCAGGCGTGTGGTTATCTTCTTAGCGGAATGTGAGGCCTGGGGATGACAAACACTCATGAGCACCAGGCTTTGAATTCATGGGGGGCGGGGGGACACGACAGAGGGCTCCTTTTTGGATGTGAAAAGCTAAACATCTCCTTTCAGTTAAAAATCTCCTGTCAGGACACTAGTGTGTCTCTTAGGACTGTGATTTGGGTGGAAACAGTGTGAATGGTTGGGTTAGAAACATGAATGGGCCTCATCACTTCGAGCAGAAGGTTTGTTTCAGCTGTGAGTTTTAGGAACTCCGTTGGCCATAGGTTGGGTTCCCAGACACAGACCCTGAGGTGACGATTGGTGGGCAGGTGAATTGCGACAGGTGTTCCCACGGAATACCAGTAGGGGTGGACGAAATGGGACAGGCCAGGGAAGGAGGTGATGGGGGCTCTGAGGCCAGGGCAGGTCATACTCCAGAGCCGTCACGCTCAGGCACGCGGGGCCCTGAGTATTTGTTCTCCAGCACCTGGTTCAGGGCTGTCTCTCGGGCATTGCAAATTCCCGGGCACTCCATCATACAGGTAAAGCGTTTGAAGGCAGCCTTCAGTGGAGGGTCGCAGAGCCAGCCGGGGGAGTGAAAGCACCTGGGAAACAGCAATCAGAGGGAGCTCTGCAGTGACCACCCCATTACCCCGCCAGGGCACGCAGGATAGTCTTGGCCTCACTGTGGCTTGTGTGTCTCTTGATGTCTCCAGAAGTTTTCTTATTTATTTCAAGATATGATCAAACTGTAATTGAAGCTATATACTGATGAAGAAACTACTGATATGAAATAGTAGCCACTTCCATTTGACTCTGCTATCTTGTTATTCCAAAGAATTTTAGATGGTTTTTGGCAAGCTAGGGTTTCATTTCTTCTTCTTTGAGGAAATTCCACCAAATTGGGATGAGTCGACTCTGATACTGGCTCAAAGAATAGCCAGCGGACATTTTGCTGGGACTCAGCGACTCTCCTCCATGGCTCTTCTCCCTTCCATATGTTCTCTCTCTACTCATCCTTACCTAGTCTTTGCTTCTATTCTTTTTCCTCCTTTACATGATATTCAAGGCACTTCACAATCTGCCCCCATTTACCTCTTCCACCCCCCTCCTGAGATGGTTCCCTCGTCTGTGTGCTCTTCGTCTGCTCGCCGTGTCTGCTTGTTGTGTCTGCCTGATATCTCTGCTCATTGTCTCTTTTACTTTCATTTCTCACCACTGGTCCTCTAGTATCCTTTTCTCCAGCCATAGTTAATACATCCAGAAAGCCTGTGTAAAGCCCTACTGTGTACCTAGCACTGTTGCTGGCATGGAGATATAAAGTCAAAGATGCATACCATTCCTTCTTCCACAGAGCCTGTGGTCCAGGGGGGAATACAAACAAATAGGTGACACCAATGTGCTGTGCTAAATGTTAGGTACCTGTGGTGGTCTGGAGTTGTATGTACCCCCAGAAAAAAACTTGTTCTTAAACTTGATCCATTCCTGTGGATGTGATCCCTTCAAAGTAGGACTTTTTGATGAGGCTACTTCAGTTAAGGTGTGACCCAACTGAATAGGATGGTCTTAATTCTATTAATGGAATCCTTTATAAGCAGAATGAAATTCAGACAGAGAGAGAGAGAAAGCCCTGGGAAGCAAGAAGCCAAAGGTCAGCAGAACCCAGAAGGGAAGGGAAAGGCCAAGAGACACCGCCACATGCCTTGCCATGTGACAGAGGACCCAGGACCAAGGCAGCCAGCCCCAGAATGCCATAGTCTTTGGGGAGAAAGTATCACCTTGATGATGCCTTGATTTGGACTTTTTCCTAACCTCAAAACCATGAGCCAATAAATTCCCATTGTTTAAGCCAACCCATTGCATGGGATTTGCTTGAGCAGCCTGTGAGACTAAATCAGTACTAAAGTACAGGGTGCTATGGGAATGGGTAAGTGGGTACCACTCAGACTTGGTGGGCTGGGAGATGCTTCCCAGAGGAAGGGACAGTTAATGGGAGACCTAAAGGGTATGCTGGGCATGAGCCAGGTAGGAAGAGTGCTCCAAATAGCATGAGCCAAGGCTGAGGCAAGAAAGAAAACCATGCATATGGTTGGAAGATAGAAAGTGAGCTGGGAATAGGTAAAGATGGCTAGCAAAGGCTGGCTCACTCAGGGCCTTGGAAGCCAGCTAAGCAAGTGGCTCTTTGCATGAGCATCTTTTCCTTCACCTCGAGGCCTTCTTACCTGATATCCCCTCTACCTGAAAAGGCTTCCTTCCGGGTAATGTCCTCCTTCTGGCTAGGGCTCCTCCCGTGCCAGGGCCTTTGCAATTCCTGGGAGCTACATCTGCCATAAGACATATCCCACCACACTGCCATTGCCCTCTTCTGGTGGGTCTCTCCCACCTGGAATGGTTGCTTAGCTCATCATGTAGGACCTGGCAGAGTAAGTGCTGATTAACTGTGGGTCGAATGACCACCCCTAAGGCCTGGCTTGTCCTTGTCCCTGAGGTCACCAGCCTTCCTGGGAGGTAGAAGACAGCTGATAGGAAAGGGAGCAGGAAGACAGCGGTGAGGCAGAGAGGGACAGGACATTGAGAGGTGGAGAGAAAAATCGAGGAAAAAAGGGGAAAGGAAATAGAAAGCTTTCACTCAACTTTTTGGGCTTCATAGGGAAAGGGAATAAAAGTGCAATTCTTACTACAACTGCAAAAGAACCAAGGCAAATTACCTTCAGTACTAAAGGATACAGAAGAGAAATGATCGTGTACAAAATAATAAGCAGCCAAGTCAAGGTAAAGTGCCTTTAACAGAGAGGGCTGAGTAATGGTGAGAGTTGGGTCTCTGCCCATCAGTTAAGACCTTGACTCCTTTGAATCCCTCAAGCAATCAGAATGGTCAGTGCCCACTGCAGAACTGTGGTTTGCTTTTATGGCTTTCATTACATTGAATTAACGGTAATAACTGGGGCTTCTGTTTGCCTCACTCTCCAATTCAAACTGGTCTGTTTTGGCTGTTGGGCACAATGTTTCCGAGCTGAAAATCAGACTTGTGTGCATTTGTGCTATTTTGCCTTTAACCAGAACAGTAGGCTGGTCTTCTGAGTGCTGAATTTGAGTAATGAGAATGGAAATGGCAGCCCGAGTCCCTAATACCGTCCACTTCACATCTGTGAGCCCCCAGGCGCCATTTCCGGGCCATGTGCAGCCCTGGCAGCTCCGGCTCTGCGTCAGGAGACGGGTTTGAAACCCAACTCTGAGCGCCTACTAGCTGTGAGATCTTGGGCAAATAACTTACACGGCGGTCCTAAATCCATAAACAGGAATGATGGTCATACTTACTTTTTAGGGTTATTTGAGGATTAAATGAGCCGATGCATTGCATTTGTTTCCTGGAGTTGCCATAACAAAGTAGCACAATCTGGGTGGCTTAAAACAACAGAAATGTATTCTCTCACAGTTCAGAAGGCTAGAGGTCTGAAATCAAGGTGACGGCCAGACCAGGCTCCCCCTGAAACCTGCAGGGGAGACGCCTTCCTCGCTTCTTGTCGCCTCTGGTGCTTGCCAGCCATCCTTGGCATTCCTTGGCTTGTAGATGAGTCACTGCCTCCTGCATTTCCACATGACCTTCTCCCTGGTGTCTGCCTCTGCCTGTGCCCAGACTCCCCCCTTAGAAGGGCCCACCCTGCTCCAGTTTGGCCTCATCTTAACTAGTCACATCTTCAAAGACCCTGATTCCACACAACACACAAGCTCATATTCAAGAGTAAGGACTCAAACATATCTTTTTTTTTTTTTTTTAAGATATATATATATATATTTTAAAGATACTTAGATTACAGAACACATCTTTTTGAGGGCCACTATTGCACCCACATCATACACCTGCACAGCAAGTGTGTAAATGGTGTTACCAGTGATACACAAACAGGCGGAGTCTCACAAAATCCCTTGTTTGTTTTTTCAGAGAGGTGAAGGTAAGAGTCCTTCACTGGGGGAGGTAAAGCCACCCTGCTCTCCATGTCCAACTCTTACTGGGTGCTTTTGTCATTGATCCCCACATATGTGTCCATTTGCTTCAGGATGACCAGGGATATTACAGGAGGAACCCTACCCTATTTCCCCAGACTCATCACTGTCATTTTTTGGCTGAGCTGACATTGTCATCTGTCTTAGTTTGCTGGAGCCTGCCAATGCAAAATACCAGAAATGGGTTGGCTTTTTTTTTTTCTTCTAAGATTTATTTATTCCACTCCCCCTCGTTGTTTTGCACACGCTGTCTGCTCTCTGTGTGTTCTTCTGTGTCTGCCTGTCTTCTCTTTAGGCAGCACCAGGAACCGATCCTGGGACCTTCCAGAGTGGGAGAGAGGCACTCAATCTTTTGCGCCACCTCAGGTCCCTGGTCTGCTGTGTCTATTATTGTCTCTCCTCTGTGTCTCTTTTTGTTGTGTCATGCTGCGCCAGCTCTCTGCGTGGGCCAGCACTCCATGTGGGCCAGCACTCCTGCCCAGGCCAGCATTCTGCATGGGCCAGCTCTCCACTCAGGCCAGCTCACCGCACAGGCCAGCTTGCCTTTCACCAGGAGGCCCAGGGAATTGAACCCTAGACCTCCCATATGGTCACTGGGGGCCCAATCACTTGAGCCACATCCGTTTCCCTGGGTTGGCTTTTATAAATGGAATTTATTAGAGTAAAATCTTACAGTTCTGAGGCTGTGAAAATGTCCAAGTCAAGGCATGATCAGAGATGCTGTCTCACCAAAGTCTGGCTGCTGGCGACCCTGGACTCCCACCACGTGGCAAGGCACACTGGCAACTGGTCTCTGCCTTCTCCTCCAGGCTCACTTTCTCCCTGAGCTCAGCTGTGGGTGATCAGGCATATAGCTCATCTCTTGGCCTTTGGGACCTTCTTGCTCTCTCAGCCTCTGAGCTGTAGGCGATCCTGGAGTCCTCTCTCACATGGCAGGGTAAAATGGCAACTCTCTTTCTCTGTGTGCCTCTGCATGCTTCTCCCATTTCTAAAGGACTCCAACAAGAGGGCAGAGACCCACCCTGGGTCATGCCTCACTGAAGTGCTCCTCAGTGAAGGCCCTCTGATTGAATCTAGTCCAATGAAAGGCCTGCACCCACAGGAGTGGATTAACTCCTGGAACACCCATTGTGCCTAATGCTTCACATGCAGGAGGCCACTTGACAGCGGTTGACACATAGAATGATTGAGAAACAAGACTAGGTTGCACATTAAACAAGTGCAGAGCCAGGACTGGAACAAGTAATCTGTCACCAGAACCTCTTCTCTTCACCGCTCTTCTGTGCTGCCTCTGTTTTCTGAATTACTTGCTTAAACTATAGAAACACTATCTCTTTTTTTGTTTTATTTTATTTTATTTTTAACACTATATTTTGAGGAGGTTAAGAATACAGACTCCAGAAACAGAATGCAAGAGTTCAAATCTCTGCTCCATCACTTAGCAGCTGTGTGACTTTGGGCAAGTTACTAAACCTCTCTGTGCTTCGGTTTCCTCATAAAATAAAATAACAGTACCCGCTTCTTAGGGTTCTGTGAGGATGATTAGTGCATGTCAAGTACTTATCTGGCACATGTTAGTGTTCAATATTATTATTATTTCATCTTTCCTATGTGCAGCTAACCTAGCATTAAAGAATCTCTGAATATGTTAAGTGAAATAGCTAGAGCTCTTGGGTCATATCATGGACTCTCACGTAGAGGTGTCTCTCATTGTTGACAATGATGGCCTCTAACTGGGATTCTCATCATCCCTGCACAGTGTTTCCAATGTGTACAGAAAGCAGCTGCATGCATAAACCAAAGAAGTCCCACCTTTACAACATAATAAAGTAAAAAATACTGGAAATCCCACTGATCATCTCACTGCATTCTCAAGTCCAAAGGAAACTCATTTTACTGTATCGAACTGTTACTAATGTGTTTGCTTATTTTAATTCTAGAAAAATACCTTTGGGAAAGTGAAAGAGTTAAATTTTTGCTAATGTCTCCCTTTGCAAAAGAACAACAGGAAGCCTTGATTGTCAGTATTTTTCGTACACTTGAGAGACCTTAAGGTCAAGGTGAAGAAGAAACAGTGAGGAGCTGAGGGTAAGGCTGTGGCTCCCAGAGCAGACGCCGTATTTCTGCCCTGGAGTAGCTGTGCCTCCCTTACGTTTCTGCCTGGCCCCATCGCTGGAATTTCCTTGTGGAATATTTGTCATGGGCTCCACTTAGGGACTCTGTGCAGCTTCCACCACTGAGCCGGCTCAGGTCAGGTGGAAAGTTTTGAGGGATACCTATGCTGAAATATTCCAGGAATTAAAAAAAACAACCAAAAAACCTTGCAAGTGACAGGAAAAGGTCCTTTCTCAATACATATAAGTTACATTATGATTCCTGGAAGCCACAACAATAAAAAGAACAGAAAAACCAGCATTCATGCTGCCTTGAAAATTCAAGTGAGCACAGGGTGAAGATAGATGGTAGCTCTGAGTTTCTCTCCACATGGAGCAGCAGTTCCCAAGGACTTCCTGGATGGTGACTGCAGCTGTTTGCCACGAGGCCCAGCCTGGACCGTCCCCTCACTGGCTGTGCGGATGGGTACGGGGGTGCGTGGTGGCTGTCATGGGCTGGGAGCCAGCCTGCCTACACCCAAACCACAGCTCTGCCACTTCTTCTTGGGGGGCTTTGGGCAAGTAGGTCACCCTTCCCGCTTCAGTTCCTCAGCTATAAAATGGGGATAATAAGAGTATCCACCCTACAGGGACATCAGGAGCATTATGGGTGAAAACCTGCAAAGCCGTCAACGCCCTGCACATTCGCAGCTGCTCCCTGAATGCTTTTTATTATTCTTATGCTCCAGACCTGGTTGTGCAACCAGGGGAAAGTTTTTAACCTCTTTTAGTTTCCTCCTTTTAAAAAAAAAGGAGTAAAAATACTTACCTCATGGGGCCATTGTGAAGTTCAAACGGAATAGTGTACCTACTGGCATTTATTGAATTGGGCTCAATAAAAGCCTGCCTTTCCAGGAAGGAGATTTTCTGGAGTCTTCTATGCTCTCTTACAGACGATTCTCCATGACATCTTTTCAAATGCAAATCTGATAACACTGCTCTGCTTCCTGGCTTTCTGGAGATGACAAGGGGGTGATCCTTGATCATTCAGAGTAGCTTGAAACAGCAGTGAGTCAAGGGGGACAGCCCTCCTGAGGGAAAGAGAAACCAACACCAAACCATGGAAGGAAACATCTAGAAATTGGCATGCAGTGCTAGACTCTGATCTAAGCATATAACAACTTAGATAAACCTGATGAGCCAGAACTATTACCACTCCCATTTTGCAGGTGATGGGACTGTAGTCCTGAAGGTTGAGCAGCAGTGGGATTCACACCTCAACAGTCTGGCTTTAGTCTGTATCCTGAGCCCATGGCACTGGCCTTGAGTAGGAGCTTGTATGAAGGAGAGATGACGCTGGGAACATGTCGGGGGAGTAAGAGAACACCAGGCCACCTTTGATTTAAAACAATTTCTTCAAGGAAACACAACTGCAATTATTCTTTGTCACCAAAGCAACTGCAGTCCCTTGCCCTGCATGTCCTTGGAATCATCCTCTTCCACTTCCTCTCACTCCTCCCCCCGGCCACCTCATCGAGACGGACGTGGACAGATGAGGCCAGGAAGTTCCAGTGACCGCACACAGCGTCCTTCTCTGTGGGTCACTCGCTCACAAGGTCAGCACCACACACTCAGCCGCTCCAAGGATTTTCCCTGGGAAGCCGTCTGTGGGCGGCGTTTGTCTCCTGTCTCCTGCCAGCATGGGGACCAGGGCAGGCTACAGGGGACATTTTTGGGGAGAGCAGGGGCGAGGAGGAGGAGGTGCGAACTAGGCGGAAGGCTTCATTTGGGCATTTGGGAAGATGACCCAGAAGGCTGTCAGTGGGTTGAGCCTTTGTACCCGGAGTTCTTCATCATCACTGACCGCCTTGTACTTTGTTTTGGCAACAATTACTGTTCGAATCCATCATCCTTCCACTCATTTTCAAAACTATGAATGTTAGAAATATAATCTGGATTGTTGTTGTTACTGGTTTTGGGGGTGTGGGGAACAGAGAGATTAGCCAGCATCTGAATCATCCACATGTAGTACTTTCCCGGGTGAATGTGTAACTAGAAGATTTCACGTCCCTTTTACCAAGTAGAGATACTTAAGAATCAGATTGTGAATTTTGTGTAACACGTCACAGTTTATAAATTATATTACATATATTTTTGGGAGATGAGAAATCATTTTGTTTCAAATTAAAAACCCTCTCAAAAGAAAATCTGACTATCTTTCTTTTTGGGCAGAGCTTTCCCAGGCCATGACTGCAGAATGGGGACTTTCTTTCACCTTTAGTTTATAAAATTATATGAATCTAAGGAAAAGAAAGCCACTAATTTCAGGTGGCTGAGAGCAAAGATTTAAAAAGAAGAAAGAAGACTTGTTTGGCAATTCTGCACATTTTGGAAATGAAGACTTTTATTTCTAAGAGAGAGGAGGATTTATGGATTTATGTTTCCTTCCTAAGACAAATAACCTCAAGGACATGTTTGTTTGTTTTTTTTTCCTAGCACTAATTCTGATCAATTACCTTTGTTACTAGAGAAATAAACAATCTCTAAAGAGTAATGGAGTTAAGATTCACTATATTCTAGTGTTTGAGGTTATCTGAATTAGCGCTTTAGCTAATTCCTAGTTATGGAGTCTATTTTTCTATTTGCCATGATTCTTGATCCACACATGACAAATCAGGTTTAGCATGACAGAAAGTCAGAGCAGGAACGGACCTTGCAAACGACCTAGTCCCGTGCCCCCGTTTTACAGTTGAGACACTGGGGTTCAGAGGGCTGGTGTGCCTTGCCCAGTGTCACCGGGCCTGGGTCCCCGGCACTGCGGACCCCCTACTTCTCTGTGGCCGAGTTGTCTCTCCTCTTTTACGGCTCAACACTTTGAGGCAAATCCTCTTCCCGCTCCCCCCTCGGACCCTTCTCCCCCCCATATCAAGCAAAGGTCCAGGCATCGAACTATTTCCACGCCGGAGGGGGCCCCGGCTCCCGGCCACTTGGTGTCGTGGCGCAGAGAGCGGCGCGAGTCCCTGCAAGCGCGGCGGGCGCGGAGGGGCGGCGGCCACGACCCCTTCCCGGGGACCGGCGGGGCGCAGCTCGCGGGCGCACGGCGACGCCGGCCGCGGCGGCCCGTCTCAGGCCGGCTCCGGCGGGGCGCGCCCAGGCCGCGGCGCGCCAGGCTCGCGGGGGTCAAGTCCAGGTTGCCGCGCGGGAAGGAGACGGGGGAGGGGAGGGCCGGCCGCGCCCCCGCCCCCTCTCCCCGTACAGTGCGCGGAATGTTGGGACGATTCCATCGGTGTGGTATGTCTGTGTAAACATCGTGAGCCGACACGTTGTGCACTTTAAATTTCGCCTTGCAAACTTGCGGCCTCCCCGCGTTTGAGGAAAGGATGGAGAAGCTCGTTCTCCGCCTTTCGGTTGCATTCCTGGGCTCCCGCCTTCCAGACACGGAAGGGAGAGGAGCGGGGCTCTGTTTTCTGCCCCCGAGGGTACTGTGCGTGTTGGATTCTTATGGCATCTCATTTGTAACACTATATTTGGCTCAGGAGTAAATCTTTCCACTCACCTGGAACTGACAAAATGTGGCTTCATTTTAAGCCTTACTCTTTAATCCCGAGGGAGAGAGAAGTCGGCAGAACCCTTCCATTCCGTGTTGGCGGCCACAAGCTGCGGGCCAGGGCGGTGAGGCGCTTCTCTTTACTCCTGGGCATGTCCTTCTTACCTGTGTCCCCTGCTCATTTCTGAGCACACAAACCTCATTCCAAATCTCCCCACAAACCTCATTCTGAACCTTCCCACAAACCCACAGCTTTCTAAAAACTGATCTCAGCATCCTTAAATTCTGTTTTCTTCACTCAAGTGTGAGAGGAAACATTTGCTTTGGGTTAGAAGCCTCTAAACCGAGGAGACTTATTTCAGGGTGCGTATTTTGAGGCAGATCACACAAATGACAAAGATAAAATCCCTCAGAACCTGTGGCAGTTTTGACTTTAAACATGAGGCAAGTTAACAAGGAAAGTGGCAATAAATTCAGCCCAGGGCATGACCCAGCACTAAATTGTTTCTTTCAGTGTCCAGATTTCTGACCAAGCTGTCCATTTGATGCCTCTTGTCTCCAGTACCCTCCTCGATTCTTCTTGTAGGTTGTGTTCTTTTTGTTGGTTTGCTTTTGTTTTACTGCCATGTTATCTCTGCTGTAACTTTCCCCCCATTTTCTGACTCTCTCTTCCAAGTTCCTTCCGCGTGATCAGACTCACACACCCACAGCTTCTCCTTCTAAGTCCCTCAAGTTGCTTTCCTAGTAGAAATTTGGAAACAAATTTGAGTCAGAACATTTTGTTCATCCCCCTACATACACATACACACACACATAAGCTGGTGAAAGATAGAAGGGCTTGGTATTTGCTGGAAATGAAAACAGGGGGAAAGCTGTTGAAACAGATATCACAGAATTCTTTTCTGTCCTTTACAGGAGGTTACTGTCTATCCTTCACATTCTGTAAAAGAACAGCCCATCACGGACACTTGGCCCCAACTAGAGATGGGTGGTATTGGTGAGGCTTAACCAAGAAGCACTTAATGTGCCTGGATAAATAGTCCTGGAAAAGATTACACCATGTTAGCCTAACAGACTGATCACGGCGATAAAGTTACCCCAAAGATTCTTTCCGCTTTATGTGTAACAGCTACTTCTCTTCAAAGGCAATGGGTGGGGGGACGGATGTGGCTCAAATGGTTGGGCGTCTGTCTCCCATACGGAGGGACCTAGGTTCGATCCCCGGGACCTCCCAGTAAAAAAAAAAGAAAATGCATGCAAAGGCAATGGGTGAATGGTGTTGGTTTTATGACTTGGACCCTCTATTAGCCACACAACAAGCCTGCATTAAACATTGAGTTATCTTCCCTGCTCCGTCAAATTAGAAGGAAGCCATGATATCATGACGTACACATCATACAGTATTTTCCCCTTGATGTCCTGCAAATCTAAGGGAGGGAGATCAAATTACTCTGTGTGCTCAGCACACTGACTAAATGCTTCATGGTATAAATTGTCCAAAAAGCAGAGGCCCAAGGCCCCAAGTGTTTGATGCCTATTGCCCACCGGACAGTGTCGGGGATTATACAAGGTAAGAAATGAAAAGAAAATGCCTCTGGATTTTCCTCAGCACAGGAAGGTTGCTCAAAGCCCGACTGTCGAGTGGTATCAGTGGCCCTCTGCTTTTGCTTCTTTCTCACCATAATGATGATAGTGACAATAATAACACATAACTGCTGACATCTTCTGAGCATTTACGATGTGCCGAACCCTGGGCTAAATCTTCTGCAAATGCGATCTCCTTTAATCCTCACAAGACTCCAGTGAGGTTGGTTCCTTATGCTCCCAATTTTATAGATGAGGAGAGAAGTCACAAAGAGGTTATGTAACTTGTTCGAGGAAAGCAAGGAAACAGAAATGTATTTAGAGCCCCACTTTGAACTCCTACCCTTCTGCCTCCCATATGATTTCCCACTGAAAAAATCATCAGCAAAGCGAATGAAATAAAATCAAGAGACAGAATAAAATCAATTCAATATCTGATTCTGAGAGAAACTACCCCTAACCAGGCATTTCAGTCTTTACAGTGGCCCCTCAAAGTAGAGGGTGACATCATCCCCAATTTGTGGATGAGACAACAGAGGCTCAGAGACTCTAAGTAACTGTTTGTTGCTATTTGAACCCACACCTGCCTATTCCTGCACCTGGGCTTTTCACCTTTTTGCCATATGTGGAATCCTCTGCACCCTGGCTTATGTCTGCACTTCATATGTGAATAGCAAGAAATTAAATGATTTCTTTAATAACCTGTCACCTTCCTGAAAATCATGTCAAGTGTCTGCTATCACTGTAGCAGCCCTGAAAATGGAGAGACCATGGTGGGCAGGAGTGAGCATAGAAAGCTTCAGGGGACAGCAGCTCTGGGGATTGTCCTTGAAGGACAGGTAAGGTTCAGAAGGTGGGAGATGACAGGCCACCAGTTGTGCCAAAAGGAAGCAGAAACAGATGGGCAGTCAGGAACGAGTCTGGCTGACTGGGATGCATTTCAAACATCTGGCTGAGCCTGGCATCACATCTCATTCATCTTTGAATCACCCGTGTCTAATGTAGGGTCTGTCAAGTAAATGCCCAGCAAATTTAAAGGTGAACTGAAATGAATTAAATAGCTGGATCTCCCACCCCAGCTGGAGATACTCCTGCCTCCCTCCACCCTCCCCCATTGCCACTCTGTGTTCTGCTCCCTTCCCTCTTCTCTACCTGCTTGTCTTGGATTCACTAGTTCCTTCTCATAATCAAGATACATTTAATAGACTTTACCCCAAAAGTATTAGTAACAAAAGAAAAAATAGATAAATGGGACTTCATCAAAATTAAAACCTTTTGTGCATCAAAGAACTTTATCAAGAAAGTCAAAAGACTATATATACTAGAGAGAAGGAAAAAGAATAGCAGCTATGTACGGCAGCAGAGGCATAGACAGATTGAGAGATGATGAGTTTTGTTTGTTTGTTTTTTGTTATTATGTTCATTATTGGAGTAATGAAAGTACTCTAGGAATGACTAAAGTGATGAAAGCACAAATATGTGATGGCACCGAATACCACTGATTATACACTTTGGATGGATTTGTGTTTTATTAATATGTATCAATAAAACTGATTTGTTTAAAAAAAGACAACCTACAGAATGGGAGAAAATATTTGGAAACCATATATCTGATAAGGGTTTAATATCCAGAATATATATGAACTACAACTTAACAACAAGAAGACACATGACTTAATTAAAAAATAATAAAAGACTTGGAATAGATATTTCTCCAAAGATAGACAAATGGCTCATAACTACATGAAAAGATGCTCAAAGCTGTTAGCCATCAGGGAACTGCTAATCAAAACCACGTGATACCATTTCATACCTATTGGAATGGCTACTATTAAAAACACTGAAAATAACAAGTGTTGGAGAGGATGTGGAGAAATAGGAATACTCATTGCTGGTGGGAATGTAAAATGGTGCAGCTGCTGTAGAACACAGAAAGGTTCCTCAGAAAGGTGAGTATTGAATTACTATATGACTCCGTAATACCACTATCCCACTACTAAGTATAATCCCCAAAGAATTGAAAGCAGGGACTCGAACAGACATTTGCACACTGTTGTTCATAGTGGCATGATTCACAGTTGCCAAAAGGTGGAAATAACCCAAGTATCCATCATACATGAATGGGTAAACAAAATGTGGTATATACATATAATGGAATATTATTTGGTATTAAAAAGGAATGAAGTTCTGATGCATATTACAACATGGATGAACCTTGAAGACATCAGGCTGAGAGAAATAAGCCAGACACAAAAGAACAAATGCTGTGTGATCTCACTTATGTAAATAAATAGAATATGCATATTCCTAAAGTCAGAAACTAGAATACAGATTTCCAGGGGCCCAGTCGGGGAGGGGCATGGGGAGTAACATTTTATTGGTAAGGAGCTTCTGTTTGGGGTGATGAAAAGTATTGGCAATGAATGATGAAGATAGAAGCACAACTTTGCATATGTAATTAACACTACTGAATTGTATATTCAAAGAGGAATAAAAAGGGAAATTTTAGGTTCTATATAAGTTACACACACACACACAAATCCATAGAACTGTACAACACAATGTAAACAGTGTGTTAAAGTCAATAGCACAATTATAATAATATTGTTTCATGAATTATAGCAAAGTTACCACAGTAATGCAAAATGTTAATAGTAGGGAAAACTGCGTGTGAGAGGGGAGGTATAGAGGAACTCTGTACTTTCTGTGTGATGTTTCTGTAAACCTCCTCTAATTAAAAAAAAAAAAAAAAACTTAAACAAAAGAGCGAGCCGTTTTAAACTGGAGAAATGACAGAACTCATTGGCCAAGTTCCAGATTTGGGATGAAGAAGATGTGCTGATGGCAGGGATCCTAAACACTTACGCAGCCCACTCGGCGTGCCAGGCACCGTTCTAAGCACTTTGCATATGGTAACTTGTTTAAGCCTCCATGAAGTAAGCATGCTTGTTATCCTTGTTTTACAAATGAGGAAACTGAGGCACAGAGCTTCAGTAACCTGCTTAAGATTCTCCTGGGAATAAGGGACTGAATTCTGACTTAAACCCAGGCAGTCTAACCTATGCCTTTAATCGTTTACACTGTCCTGCCTTTTAAAAATAGCTGAACATTGGTACAACTGCATCAAACGCCACACATAATTGCCTCTTTGGTGTGTGTAATTCGATCTTCAAGTCAAGCAAGTGAAGGTCAAGCCCTGCAGCCTCAATTAATTCTGAGATGTGCCGGGATGCGCTCTCTCTCTCTCTCTCGCTCTCTCTCTCTCTCTCTCAGCTTTCAGCTTTCTTGGAATTTTTATTTTTCTTACTCTTAACCATTTAATCATCATGGACTAGCACCAAACTTAGTCATCAAACGATCCCCTTTGAAATTCCAGTAGAAAGCATCATGAGGTTCTAGGTCATGATTATTTTGAAATAATTTTTACAAAAATAGGCTCGGTGTGAACTGGCCCCAAATTCAATGTCCTCGCCATTCTGTGTAGGACTTAAAACCATGGAGGAAAACTCGTTCACCCACAGAGCTCATCTGTTTCTTGTCTACTTGTCAGAGCCTTGCAGAAGCTCCGGGTCAGTAAGTGCCCTGCTCCAATCTTCAAATAGTACAGTGTTCACTAGCTGGCATCCCCACCTCAAGCTGACTGTGTGGTGGCAGAAAGACCTGACTGGGTCCTTCAAAACTGGAAACAGGAAGCAGCTACACATAAAACTGGGGGCTCCCGACCGCCAGTTAATGTATCAAGCAGCTGTACAGAGTGTGACCGTGAACCAGTGTTCCTCTCCACGCACTTACTAACACAGCCAACTTTGAACTTCCTGTACTCCCGTGCTAGCAGCCTTGCAACCTCTCGGTGACGTTGGTGAGCTGAACATTTTTAGGATTTGGGGACATTGTGTTAAAACCAAGGTAAGGAACATGATAGAGGAGAATGACGTGTAACAGCAACAAGTTGATCCAGGGAAAGGGATGTGCCATTCTAATACTGAAAATGTCTTCTGATAAGTGTGCGAGGTTCCTGGACATAAAAAAAGAACAAGAAATAATTTGCAGAAGATTTACAAACAATAACTATGGAGTGTTCCAATCCAATATATGGGTGGATAGATCAAGATGAAGACATGAATCTCTAACTGTGGAAAGCAGTGGTCCGAGATTTATATTAATTAGCCTTTCCATGGCTGAGGAGATGGACCATAGGCCAGCTCATCGAGGCAAAGCAAGAAAAGCTTTGAGGGCTCTTCACAATCCTTGGGATAAAAGACCATAGGAACCAGTCTTCAGGCAACTTCCTCAATACCAGGAAGTCAGTAAGTTTTGTAGTTCTGCCAGTTCTAGAAATAAACACAATACCTTGCATCTTGCTTTAAGCCTATGATCTCACTTCGCTCTTCACAACGGCTCGGAGAGGTAGGCGGCCCATATTTCCCTGATATCTATCTTATAGTGCAAAATCGGCCACAGTTCTGGAGATGAATGGCTCTGTTGGAGTGTCTGAGTCGCTCCTTTAGAGAATTGTGCCTGGACCCAGGTCTTCTGATGGCCGTGTGGACGCTTCTTCTCCATATTCACACAACCAGACGGTTCAGGTCTGTCAGCTGTTTAATTTAGAATGTGTCTAAGAATGATGGGGATTCTGGTAATATCTGAATATCGGGTGAAGCAAAGATAGTGGGACGGCCCCCTCACACCTGGAATCGATATTATGATTGTTTCCAGAAGCTCTGATGGTGAGGAAGAAGTTCAAACCCTGATCATGGGGGCATGTGGGAGCCCCGGGATCAGACCAGGGGAGGCTTCAGTCTGTTCATTCCCGTCACAGCTTCATCTTTGTCCCCATCGCTGTCTCTAAGTGAGGATAAGAGCCATGATTCACGAGTTGCTAAAGACTTGGGGGGAAACTACTCTTACATAAACACCACTGATGTGGAATCGTAGAAAACCAATTCTTCATAGTTGACTTTTATTGTACTTCCAAACTGAATGTGTTGTCATTCCACATCTCTCAGTTTTTTTCCTTTATTAAAGAGTTTTTGTTTTGTTTGCAAATTCCCTGTAGCAGTTTAGCAGTTTGATGTAATTATGAATTCCAAAAATAGATATTGGATTATGCTTGTAAACTGTTCTGCTAATCTGGGCATGATTAAGTTAGGATTAGGGCGTTAACTGGGCCACGTCAGTAGGGCGTTGAGCCCCACCCCTTGGTGGGGTGGGAATCAAACATAAAAGGCATGGTAAAGAACAGAATTGGAGCAGTTTTGAGTTGGAGTTGTGATGCGGAGCCTTGAGCTGGAGCCCCGGGAAATAGCGTATAGGGGAGCTTGGTTGTGAGGAAAGAGAGAAGGCCCTGGGAAGAGAAGAAAGCCATTTGCCTGATAGTCTACAGCTGGCCTTGTGGCACAAAGCAAGCCTGAGCCCGAAGAGAAACGGAGCCCTGGGAAGAGAGGAACCCAAGAAGTCTGAACCCTGGCAAACGTCGGCAACTATCTTGCTCCAACACGTGGCAATGGACTTTGGTGAGGGAAGAAACTCATGCTTTATGGCATGGTAACTGTGGACTTCTACCCCAAATAAATGCCCTTTATAAAGACCAACCAATTTCTGGTATTTTGCATCAGTATCCCTTTGGCTGACTAATATACTCCCCAATCTCAGTAGCTCAACACAATTAAAAGTTTATGTCCTGCTCACATCAAATCTAAAATGAGTATTTCTGGTGAGTGGGCAGCTCTCCCCCAGACAGGGCTCTATCATGTCTGGGCTCAGCCATCGTGCTGAGACCTTCTAGGCCACCGTGCTCATCTCCATCACTTCTGCAGAAGTAGAAAGAGCCTGCAGGATTGCACCTGGAGAGGCTGTTGTGGAACCTTCTACTCTGGGAGAAGCCATCTAGCCATGTGCTGGGAAAAGGGGAAACGGAGATGGCAATTGTTGCTGAAAACTAAACATAGGTTTTACATGGTTGCAATAGATAGGAATATAATTTTGAGCTCTACTTGTTTTCATTCCATAATAATACTTTGCACGAGTATAGTATATTACAACATACAAGGGATGATTTTACACACGTTATCATGACTTTATTTAAAATTCTCTACATGCTTTTGTATGTTTTTTTCATAGTCTCCATATTTATAATCTTTAATACCATGCATATTTTGTTAGTTGAATACTCCTAATAGGCTTAATTATGCTCTTTTTCTCAATTTTTAATTTCTGTCTGTAGTGGATGGTTTGGTTCTCCCTCTAGATCCCTTCAAATGACTTTTCATTGTTGGTAGAAATGAGGATCATTTCTGATTTCTTGGAAAGCTAGCTGGTATTATCTCTTAAAATTCATATGTTCTTTGACCCAGAAATACCTTTTAGGAACTGGTATTTTTATTTCTATGAGATTTCCAGGAATGGGGTATCTGGAAATATAATGAGGAGTTATTCACAGTACCAAAACAAAAAGAAAAACAAAATCCCAAAGCAAAACAACAAAAACCTGGAGACAGAGTGATTGACCAGTAATAGAATATTACTATGCAGGCACTAATGAGAATGAAATGGAGCTATACCAATTGGCTTGAAAGGATTTCCATGAAGAATCTTTACGTGAGACAAAATCAAAGCAAAATGATTCTATTTCTGGAAAACAAATGAGAACAACAACAACAACAACAAAAAAAAACCCACAAAAAGTGCATAGATAATGGATGACCCAAATGAAAGTACAGATATATTTATGTCCTGGTAAAATTTTTTTAAGTAACTGGAATAGTGGATATTCAAATGATAGTATTCTTTGTTTCTTTGGAGCAGAAATTATTACCCAATCCCAACACCAAATGGTAACAAGCATTTTGAATATGTGGTCCAAAGACATTTAGAATACAAGGGTTAAAGGAGATATTGTTTTGAATGCACAGAAATAACACTACTCTTAATTAGGCAATGATTTTGCTTACATTTTCAGTATGAATCTGAAAGAAAGCATTGTAATACTTGTTCCTGGGGGAAAATAAAATAGTGAGACAAAGATTGTCTCTTGCATAAAAATGATAGGGATGAGGGGGACGGATGTGGCTCAAATGGTTGGGCGTCCATCTCCTATATGGAGGGACCTGGGTTCGATCTCTGGGACCTCCCAGTAAAATACAGGCAAAATATAGAAGGTATGTGGTCCGCTGGGCCCCGTGCGTGGGTGCACCGCATGCAGCAAGATGATGACATAACAGGAAAGTGACACAAGGGAGAGCCAAGGCGAGATGTGCCAAAAAACCAGGAACTAAGGTGGTGCAGGTGGCAGAACACCTCTCTCCCATATTGGAGGTTCCCAGGATCGAGTCCCAGTGAAGACAGAAGGAGAAGAATGAGAGGAGAGGGCAGGAAATGGACTAGAGAATTGCCCAGCAAATGGACACACACAAAAACAGCAGAAATGGTGGGGGACGGGGGGGAGGTAGAAGGGGGAGGTTAAAAATGGATAAAAAAGTAAATAAATCTTTTAAAAAATAATAAGGATGATAACTAACTTTTAAATTTTTTTACTGTTTCAGGTATTGGGCTAATTGATTTAACTGTATTACCTTATTTGTCACAATTCTGAGACGTAGGTATTATTATTCTCTCCACTTTACAGATTAAGCTACGAGAATATTTATCAGAAATTGCTCAGCTTGTGAGCAGCAAAGTGAGACCTGGAATCAGGGTGGCTGAATTCAAAACCTGGGTGCTTAACCCCTTCCTAAAAGGTTATCTTTTTAGTGTCTTTCCATAACATGAGTCTCTCTTCATACATTGGATTAATGTGTTCTTGAAATATCGTGTGTCGAGTTAATTTTGCTAAACTGAACAATAATTTATTATTGATTTACATTTTAAACTTCGATATGTGTTCCTATGGATTAAATGTTAGTAAAATGACATTATAAAATTATTTATGTGTATGTGTATAATATAATAAATAGGTGTGTGTATACAGTTTTTGACTTAAGTCTGTTTTGTCTGATATTAGTAAAACTACCCAAACTATCATTTGGTTGCTTTTTGCATGGTATGTTTTTTTTCCCCATCCTTTCATGTTCATCCTACTTGTGTCTCTGAGTTTAAGGTGACTCTCTTGTAAGCAGCATATAGTTGGATCATGCCAATATCTGCCTGTTGGTGGAAGAGTTTAATCTATTTACAGTAGGATCTCGTTTTATGCAACCAGTACATTCCAAGACCCTTCATTTAAGTTGAAAATCATGTGCAACCCCATTTCTTTTAAGGAGGTAACAGGCATTGAACCCGGGACCTCATACATGGGAAGCAGGTGCTCATCCACTGAGCTATATCCACTCCCCATGAACCTCATTATTTAATAAGTATTTCTGATATGAACAAAACTATCATACATTTTATATAAATAAGGCAAATAAACACTCTAGTAACAATATGTAAACAAAATTAATCATAGAAATAATTTTTAAAAATTTTAATTCTCTTGCCTCAGCAGCCTGCCCTGTCCCAGTCTGTCCTCCCCTCCCCCCAGAAGGAAAAATTGGCAGAGCCAGTGGGAGGCTGGGAAGACACCTGACATTAGCAAGCTGTGGGGGTGGGAAGGATGGGTGGGAGGCAATTGCCTGGAGACCCCACCAGGTCAGAGTTCGGCCTCGCCTCCCCTCCCCCATCCCACTGCTGCCACCCTCCCTGGCTCTATGCATTATAGCATAGTTCATTATTTAATAAGTATTTCTTATACAAACATACCTATCATGCTTTTTTTTTGGTGAATAAATAAGGCAAATAAACACCCTAGTAACAAGAAGTAAATGAAATTAATCATAGGAATAATTTTTAAAAAATCTTAATTCTCTCTCTCTCTCACTCAATCTTTATTTTTTTGATTGCCAGTTGCATAGTCCTGAGTTTGTGTGTGTCGAGTTTGCATAAAATGAGGTCCTATTGTACATTTAAAGTAACTACTGATGATGCAGGACTTACTTTTGCCATTTTGCTATTTGGTCTTTCTAATTATTCTTTCTTTTTTGTCTCTCAGTTTTTCCTGCTAATGCCTACTTTCATATTTATTTGATTTTTTTGTATTTTAAAATCAAATTTTGGAGCAGATGTGGCTCAAGCAGTTGAGCTCCCACCTCCCACATGGGTTCAGTTCCCGGTGCCTCCTGAAAAAATAAAAATGAACAAGAAGCAAAGCAGATGAAAAAACCAACTCAGGGAAGCTGATGTGGCTTGATGGTTGAGCTCCAGCTTCCCACATATGAGGTCCAGGGTTCAACCCCCAGCTCCCAGTACCTAAAAAAAAAAAAAAAAATTTGAGTCCTTTCTAATTTCCTTCTGTATATATATTTTTCAGATATTTTCTTTATGGTTACCATGGGGCATAAATTTAACATCCTAAATTGATAACAATAAATTGATTTGATACTAACTTAATTTCAATAGCATACACATTTCTCTATTCCTATACCCACCCATCCCCCACCTTTTTGTTGTACTTCTTACAAATTATGTCTTTATACATTGCATGTCCAAAATCATAAATTTATTATTAATTTTTGTGTATTTGCATTTTAGAACCTGTAAGAAGTAAAAAGTGTAATTTCTTTTTTTTTTTTTTTTTTTTTTTTTTACCGGGAGGTCCCGGGGATCGAACCCGGGTCCCTCCATATGGGAGACGGACGCCCAACCAGTTGAGCCACATCCGACCCAAATGTAATTTCTTTTTTTTTTTTTTTTTTTTTAAAAAGTGGAATTACATTTTAAAAACCACGATACGCTAGTACTGGCATTTATAATTACCCATTTGGTTACCTTTACTGGAGATCTTTATTTCTTTATGCTGCTTGGATCCACTGTCTGGTGTCCTTTTCTTTCAGTCTGAAGAACTCCCTTTAGCATTGTTTGTAGAGCACATCTAGTGGTGACAAGTTAACTCATCTTTTGTTTATATGGGAATGTTTTAATCTCTCCCTCATTTTTGAAAGACAGTCTTGCTGTATACAAAATTCTTGGTTGACATTTGTTTTCTTTCAGCACTTAATTTCATCCCACTGCCTTCCTGACTCCATGTTTTCTGATGGGATATTGGCACTTAATCTTCTTGTGACCCGCTTGTATGTAACATGTTGCTTTTTCTCTTGCAGCTTTCAGAACCCTCTCCTTGTCTTTGGCATTTGACAGTTTACTGCTATGTGTCAGGGCATGGTTCTCTTCAAGTTTATCCTATTTGGGATTTGTTGAGCTTCTTGATGTGAATATTCGTGTCCTTCATTAAATTTTGGAAGTTTTCTACCATTATTTCTTTGATAATTCCTTCTGCCCCGCTCTCTCTTTCATCTCCTTCTGGGAGTCCTGCAGTGTACAGATTGGTGTGCTTGATGGTGTTCCACACCTCTGTCCACTTTTTAAAAGTTCTTTTATCCTCCTGGTCTTCAGACTGAATCATTTCAATTGTCTTTTCTTTTTGAGTTCACTAATTCTTTCTTCTACCTACTCCAATATGCTGTTGAAACCCTTGAGGGAATTTTGCACTTCAGTTACTGTGGTCTTCAATTCCAATAATTCTGTTTGATTCCTTTTAAAATTTCCTGTCTCTTTATTGAGATTCTCATATTGCTCATTCATTGTTTTCCTGAAATCCTTCAGTTGTTTCTCTGTGTTTTCCTTTAGCATATTGAGGGTTATTTTTTTAAAGCCTTTGTTTGACATGTCCAAAGTTTGGTCTTTTTCATTGATGGTTTATGGATTTTTTAATCTTGTTCCTTTAGATGGGCCATCATTTCATATTTCTTTGTTTACCTTGTAATTTTTTTTTTTTTTTTGCACACTGTACATTTTAATATTTTTAATGTACTGAGCTGTCTGTTCCTTCAGTTTTTATCCTGTAGTGATATAACAGTGTTTCCTTGGATGTCAGGAGCTCTCTCTCTCTCACACATACCTGTAAGCAATGCAAAAAACACCTTTCACAGTCTTTGCAATTTGGGTCCACATTGGCTAGTGCTCTTCTTCAGAATTCAGCCCTCCTGTCAAGAAGGTCAGCCCGAGGTGAATGTGAAGTGCACCTCCCTGTCCTTTCTGAGCTTATGTCTTATACTAGGCTTGTGCTTGGTTGGTCGTGGCCTTAGGAATTCCTTCATTTATAGGAGTTAAAATGCCCCCTCTACTGCCTATGAAATAGGATCCCCCTATATTAGTCAGCCAAAAGGGTGCTGATGCAAAGTACCAGAAATCTGTTGACTTTTAAGGGTATTTATTTCGGGTAGAACTTATAGTTACAAGGCCATAAGAGTAAGTTACTTACCTCACCAAAGTCTGTTGCCACATGTTGAAGCAAGATAGCTGCCAGTTTCTGTGAGGGTTCAGCCTTCCTCTTCCTCTTAAGGCCCCATGGTTCCAGCTTCTTCCCATCTCAGTTGTAGGCTGGCATAAGCCTCGTCTCTCTTCCCGGAGCTCATCTCTTTCTGGGCTCAACTGCTCTTCTCTCTCCACAAGGCCAGCTATAAATTATCAGGTGAACAGCTTCGCTCTGTCCCCTGGGGCTCCAGCATAAAAAAACTAAGCTTTCTTCTCTGCCATATCATTTTCTGTGTGAGTCTCAGCCCATCAAGGGGGCGGGGACTCAGTGTCCTACTAAGGTGGCCAAATCAAAGCCCTAATCTTAATTTAATGAAGTAAAAGTGAAACCTCTGAATTTAATACAATCAAAGGGTATCATGCCCAGAGGAACAGACCAGTTTACAGACATAATCAATATTTCTTTCTGGAATTCATCAATAATATCAAACTGCCACACACCTTGTCACCTGGATGGTCTAGAGTGTGTTTTAAAGCAGGTAACCCTTTGCCCTAGGCCATTTTAGCTTACTCGTTTTATAACACTGCCTTAGCTGTCCATAAGCTACTTCTGCCTGCATGATGAGATTTGGGAGAGCAAACCAGAGAACTCATTTGGTCTTTTAGGCTGCCACTGATAGATTGGCACTCATTTACAGGCACCTCAGTTTGTGCATAGGGGTATGCTCCCTCCAGAACTGGGGCAGGGCCCACAATGGGAGGGCAGTCTGGTTCCACACTGCACTAGGGAGAGGATGGGGAAGGGGTCAGAAAGGGCATATAAGGTTTTACCATTTTAAAAATTGTTTTCTTGATTCATTGCTTCCCAGTTACATAAATTCTTTGTTTTCTGCAGTTTTGAGGAAGCTGGCTCTGCCAGTTTTTGCTAGTTGTTCATCTTGGTCAACCAGAAGTCCTTTCTGAAAATGTGTATTTTTGATACTCTACCATAGTACCTGATACTAAATAAGCTCTGAATAAATATTTACTAAATGAATGTATGAGTTTGTGATTGAATGAATGGACACTATTTTACCAGTGGGGGGACATCTTCTTTTCTTTAAGTTGTTAGAAGAGTCTTATGGACTTTTTATATTATCAGTTTTATATTATTTTTTATTCTAGCTATTAAGAATTCTTGTTATTTTGTAATATAATATTAGATCATTATTTCCTATTTTCCTTCCCCACCCCTCATTCAATTGGCTCAGTGTTACCCATGCTCTTTTTGAAAATGAAATGATGCCAAATACATCAGATTTTGTAAAGTCTGCTTTGATAGTGTATATTGTATCTTCTTTCAATTTTGGTTATTTATGTTGTCTGAGGTTGTGGTTATGATTATTTCTGTAAATTAGAAAAATGTCTCAAGACAGACACACCCTCAATTATAAATAATGGTTATGTCACTTAAAGAGTATGCACAGCTTGGTAACCATTGGAATTAAAACAGTTCCTATCAACACTTACTGTGAGACTGTGTAGGATTAAGGAAGTGTTTGGTTGGGTTCTGTCATGTCCATGCTTAAACCAGCTGAACCTCAGTGAGGCTGCCCAAATGCTGGCTTCAGGAGAGCTTGTAGAATATAATGACAATTCTCATTCCATCCTCTGGAAAAACAGAGACAGGAAACACCCGGCCATGTCCTCTTAATAAAGGACAAAACCACTTGGTGGTAATTAATATAATCCTTGTGACTAAAGATAGGTGTTAGCCAAGTTGTTCAGGCATGTTTGCTTCTTTTGGAGAAAATGTTATCTAGATTTGGCTTTTATCATTTTTACTATATTAAATCCAGCTTTACATTTTTGCGTCTGAAATACTCTAAGAACATTGCTTCATACTCTAAGTTTAATTCCAAATGATCAACACCGAGGCTATGCCTGCAGGACACTGAACATCTGGGTATTTGCAAACAGTCAATATATCACTGCTATTTTCATTTTTTGATATAGATTTGCCGGCCTTCTGTGACACTTTTGATTAACGGTCATCAACAAAATGCTTCCCAATAATCCGTAAAGGGTACTATTCAAACTCAGAGTCTCTTTATTTGTACAGAAAGAAAATGATGTAAAATACTCTATTTCCACATTCTACACCTGGAATCTTCCTGATGCTTATTTGTGGGCTCTGTGTCTGGATCCAGAGATGTAAAGCCAAGATGGGCCTTGGCTCCTGGACTATAGACTCCTCCAAAATGGCAGCACCACTGTTGGCTCATGACTATGTCAAGGAAAGCCCTGCACCTGGGAAATACTGGGCACGGATGAGGGCTCTTATTGGTAGCACACACCCAAACAGCAAGAGTTCTGCTGAATGTGGCACCCACTGATACAGAAAACAAAATCCATGGGGCTAGTTTGTCTGGGACTGGGGGGCTTTCTTTATGGGACATTCAGTGCTAAAACATGCAGCATCTTGGGCTGACCAGGGTGGTTGGTCACCCCAATGGGCTGCTGAGCCTTTGGAATTGTGGCAAATTCATGTGGAGCTGATTTGTGATAACCTGAGATGCTTTTTCTGTACCACTTCTTCCATTTTGATTGTGTATGTTTGTTTAATTCCCTTTATAGAAGATGTATATTACTTCTTTGGTATTGAAATCCTCCTGGTTCATCGTCAGTTTAAGATGTCCCTCCTTTGTGAAATCGCGCTCAATTCAATTCTCTAATCCAAATAAATTGGTCCTTTTCTACTACTGGTATAGGCCTGTGATTCCTTCTCTGTATTTCTGAAATCCAAAGAAGTCTGAGCATAGGAAGCTTTTTATCTATCTTACTTGGCAGCAAAACCTGACCTTACTGACCTGAATCCCTTTATAATCTTTATTTTTATCTCATGTAATATGAATATTTATGCATTTAGCTGCATAAATCCATTACAGTGTGTTTGATAACTCTGACTCTGATATGGGTGCTAATTAATAAATGATACATGCATTAAAATATCTCTCTCAAATCTGAAAAATTCTTAACTGCATGTGACCCCAAGGGTTTCAGATAAGGGATATCTTATTCCCACATGGATAGTGGGCCTGTATCTCTCCATGGACACTATTTCATTCTGACTGTTTGTAGTTAAAGTTAATTATTTGTAGGTATCTGAGTCTTGGCTTCCTCATCTATGAAATGAGGATAATAACATCTGCTTTGACATATGAACTGAAAAGTGTTGCAAACAAATAATAGGTGTCATTACTAATGATTCTCTCATCTCACTTTTATTAGTATGCTTTGTATTTTAGTTTTTTGTGTGTGACTTTCCAAAGAAGCACCTTATTTATTTATTTATTTTTCTCAAAAAAAGTTTGAGATCTGAGTGTGGACATGAGCTTGTGATTACAAATTCTTGAGTAATTTTCTCAGTGCCGTATCCTGTAAGTCAAAATTAACATTAAATTCAGTGAGTTTTGAGAAAGTAGCTAGAATGTGGCCATGAAGATGTTGCCTCTGCCCTTTGGAGCACATACAGAACCTGGAACATAATGTAGGTAGTAGCTGCTCATGGACATCCATGGACATGGCTAAAGGAAGAACTTAATTGGCCTTTAATAGCATAGGCTGATCCTATTAGTATATCTGGGGCAAGTGGGAAGATGCCACAACAGAAGATGTGCTCATCTGGTGTTCAGCAATCTGAAAGGAGGTGACCTAGTCAGAGCAAAGCACGGTTCTCAGGATGAGAACTTAACCAGAACAGTCTTAATGCAAACAGTCAGTCTTCAATTCAAATACAACCTGTCACTATTTTTTTTTTTTTTTTTTTAAAGATTTTATTTATTTATTCATTTATCCCCCCCTTGCTGCTTGTCCTCGCTGGGTCAGCTAACCACGCCGTGCGGGCGGGCTTGCCTTCACCAGGAGGCCCCGGGAACCGAACCCGGGGCCTCCCACATGGTAAACGGGAGCCCTACTGATTGAGCCACAGCCGCTTCCCAACCTGTCACTATTTTGAAATGGGTTTCCTCAAGTATGATTAGCAAATATTGATAGCATTTTTCTCAAATATCAAGGAATAGTATAGTAATTAGAGTTGAAAGGGACCTTGGAACCTCTCAATTAATGTAGAAATTTCCTTCTTTAACATCCTTTATAGGTGATCAAACACCTTGTACTTGAATGTGTCAATGATGGGGGATCATTGCCTCCAGAGCCAGCCACACTTCCCAGCAATCCCATTCTTTAGAAAATTATTTCTGATATTGATCCAAAAATCTTCCTTCTTTAACTCCCATTCTGTGGTTTTGTTTTTGCTCCCTAGAAAATCTAAGGAGGAAATGTGTTTTTCTCCCCATGATAACAGTGTCAACTAGGAGTGTGTTTAGTGGCAATGAACAGAACTCCTAACAGTGACTAAAAAATGGGAGCTTGTTTTTTTCACAAAGCAAAATATCTGCAGGTCGACGTTCTAGTTGGCCCAGCTCTCAAGGATACAGGGGCTTTCTATTTTTCTGCATTGCCATTATCAGTACACTGGCTTTGGTTCCATGCTGGTTACCTTTTAGCCATGAGATGGCTACCCTCATGCAGGAAGAAAGAGAAAGATCTAGGGAGTGAAGGTCATGCCAGCCACATCTTTCCTTCCTAAAGGTAAGCAAGAACTTTCACAAAAGCTTAATTCCTCTTACTTCTCAACTAGAATCGGGTCTTAGGGTCACCCCTAGACCAATTGCTGCTGTGGATAATGAGGTTATTCTGACTGATTTAAAACCATCACGATCCCACACCTTGGCTTGGGTAGGGCCTCTTCTTCCTGAAATCAAGGGTTCTCTGTGGCATCCTAAACAGATCGATTGGGTTAGCAGGGAAGAAGGGGGTAGGGTAGAGATGAATGGATGGTGATCAGGTCATGGTCAGGACCTCCCATCACCTTCTTCATATATTTCAAGGTGGCTATCAAGCATCCCCCTGCTAATGTCTCTTCACAGTTGAGTACACTCGGTTTCTCCAGCCAGTTCTCTTTGACTTGTTTCGGTTGCCCTCCTGTATACAGCTCTAACATGTGCCTGGAGCTCCGCCCAGTGCACCTGGTACCAGAGCACAGGGCAGTCGAATATTCTCTTGTGGTCACACTCCGCATGTTCCATCCACATTGTTGGCTTTTGCAGCAGTCTTGTCTTGTGCTGGCCCTTACAGAATTTGCAGTCAATTCTTGAGTTTCACAGGAACTGTCTACAAGCCGTATCTCCTATCCAGTATTTGTACAATGAGGCCTACAAAGTGCTGATTTGGGAGCCCAATATATTAAAATTCAGTAAGTACTTATTTTGGTTAACCTTAAACAGCTGTTTGCTAATGAAATATGTTTAGAGGACTAAGCTATAGATTTCATAAAGAGCCTTTTTATTTCTGCAAATTCCATAGGTAGCTTTGATATATTTATTACTGCATATGGATTTAAAAGGAAAACTGTCACCTCTTTATGTTTCTTTTCTACTTTTCCTAAACCACTTTTTCCTGGTATATTATTGTGTTCTACCACTAGGCCACACCAAATCAATTTGATTTATGCTGTCGTGGAGTAGAAAATAGAAAGTAAGGCACAATGACTTTAGTATGCTCGATAATAAATGTGTAATGGCGAACTAATACTTGAAGAAATATGGTATTTATGAAATTCTGGTTCTAGGGTGCTTTCTGGTCTACAGCATTTTTATCCAATATAGGCTTAGTATGTCTAGAAATGTGGAAGTGTGAACAGTTACACCATAATGGACACATTTGGTTTTGTGATGTCCGGCATGTCTCTAGCCAACTCTAGGTTTATCATAAAATATTATCAATATAAATGATTTCATTTCACCTTAATTATATATTGATGAATTGACATATATTAAGCTAGCTAGATAAATAGATAAGAAGTAGAATTTATAGAAAGGGTGGGATATGTTTTGAAAATCTGCCCAGAACAGGGCACCAAGTATACAAACCATTATAAGTCAGTTATATATTGTAATGTGGCTTTATAAACATTGCAATTACTCACTACCATAATAAGCACGTGGGCTTTAAGGCTTGCCAAGAGCATGCTCTGAGCATTAGAATTTCTTCACAATCTGTAAGAGATTATTCTCATTGAATCTTTAAGAAGCCACTGAGGTGTTGACAAGAGTATTTATTTCACAAAGCTTATGAATAGCTCTGCGAGCAACCTGGAAAGAACAAAATTGGTTTCCAAACCCACATACAAAGTGAGAGAATCATGTTTGCAGATTTTAAAAAGTACACTGTTGTCTGTGGAATGTGAAATGGTGGCATTCTATGTTAAAATGCCTAAGCGTGAGTTATGCCAATGCATGGAAATGAATATATAAAATAACAGGAAAGGAAAACCAGACCTCAAAACAATATGTACACACTAATTACAATTATGTAAAATAGATCTATAACATTAAAAGTAGTGAAGAGAACTTGTAGAGATATAATAAAGAATTTATGGTTTAGTAGGCTCTTTCTATATTTTTCAAAACTGAGTTACTGGTTCACTTCTGGCTATGACTGAGCAAGGAGAGTTGGTAAATACTGTCTCTAACAAGGAAGTGTAAGTATGGACAAATGGACAAAAACCATTTCAACTCTAGAAATTGACCAAAGGCAAACGTAGAATAGAAACTAATTTTAGGAAGCCAGCCCTACCCTGATATAAAAAACAGACAAAACTTGTTCTACAAAGATATAGCAAGAAGACTACTACATACAAATATTATCCATAAACAGAGAAACAAAAATCTTCAAAAATTAGCAAATTGAATCCATCAATGTATAAAAAGGATAATATATTATGACCAAGTATGATTTATCCCAGGAATGAAGGCTGATTCAGCATTCAAAATTCAATCATTGGAATCCACCATATTAAAAGATCAAAAACACTATATACCAGATTAAAAAAGAAAAAGCACATGATTATCTTAATGGATGCAGAAAAGCATTTGACAAAATACATCTACTCATATTAAAAAATTATGACATACAAGATAAATAGGAATTTCCTTAATCTAATAAATGGCATCTACAGAAAAACATACAGCTAACATTCTTAATGGGGAAAGACTGAATGTCTTCCCCCGAAAGTCAGGAATAAGGCAACACACTGGAAATCCTAACCACAATAAGACAAAGAAAAGAAATAAAAAAACTTTCATATTGGAAAGGAAAAAATAAAACTGCCTCCATTCACAGATGGCATGATCGTCTATGTAGGACATCTCAAATAACCTTCTAGAAAGCCCCTAAAATTAATTAGTGAGTTTAGCAATGTTGCAGGATATATGATGAATACATAAAATCTATCATATATCTATGTACTAGCAATCAGCAATTGTGAATAGAAATTACAAAACAGCACCAGTTACAAAAGCTCAAAAAAAAAAAGAAATAGTTATAAATTTAACAGAATATGTACAAGTTTGGTATGCTGCAAATGACAAAATACTGATGAAAAAATATACTTTTTTCATGGATTGGTAGCCTCATGTTACAAAGACACCAATTCTCCCTATCAATCTATGGATTCAGTGCAATCTTAAGCAAAATACCAGAAGGCTTTTTGTAGTTATAAACAAGCTGATTGTAAAGATTTTATGGAAAGGGAATGGGACTACAACAGCCAAAACGATTTTGAAAAAGAACGAAGTTGGCAGACTCACATTCCCTGGCCTGAAGATTTTCTCTAAAGCTATAGTAATCAAGACAGTGTGGTGTGGGCGGTAGGATTAACACTAGATCAATGGCACCAGAAAAAGAGCACAGAAATAGACCCACTCAAAGAAGGTCGTTTGATTTTTGACAAAGGTGCAGGCAATTCAATGGAGAAAGGATTGGCTTCAACAGATGGCGTTGGAACAATAGGGCATCTGCATGCAAAAAAAGAGAACCTTAATGTAAACCTTACACCTTTTACAAAAATTAACTCAAAATGGATCATAAATGTGAAAGAAAACCATAAAACTTTTAGAAGAAAATCTTTGTGATCTTAGATTAGGCAAAAGTTTCTCAATACGATACCAAAAGCACAGTTGATAAAGGAAAATCTTGAAAAATTGAACTTCATTGAAGTTAAAATCTTTTGCCTAGAGCAAGTCACTGGTAATAGGATGAAATGACAAGCAACAGACTGGGGGAAAATATTTGAAAATCACATATCTGATAAAGGATTTGTGTCTAGAATAAAGATCTCTCAAAACTGACTAAGAAAACAATTGAATTATATAAATGGGCAAAAGTTTTAACAAACACTTCACCACAAAAGAAATATGGATAGCAAATAAGCACATGGAAGGAAATCCAACATCATCAGTCATTAGAGAAACTAAAATAAAAAAAGATAATGAGATACTACTACTCATCTATTAGAATAGCTAAACAAACAAACAAACAAAAACCAAGCACTGGTGAACATTCTGAGCAATTCATATATTGCTGATAGGAATGCAAATTGGGACAGCCATTCTGGAAACAGTTGGGCAATTTCATAGAAAGGTAAATATACATTTAGCATATGACCCAGCAATTCTGACCTTATTTATGCTAGAGAAATGAAAACTTGTGTTTCCACAAAAATCTGTACATGAATATTTATAGCAGCACTATTCATAATCACCCCAAACAGTAAACAGTTCAACTATTATTTAATGGGCAAATGGATAAGAAAATTATGGTATATTCATATACCTGGCATACTATTCGGCAATAAAAATAATGAATTCTTGATACATGCAACAGCAGGGATGAATCTCATATTCATTACGCTAAGTCAAAGAAGCCAGAGTCAAAGTCACATACTGGAAGATTCCAATTATGTGACATTCTGGAAAAGGCAAAACTAGAGGATGGAAAACATAAGAAGAGGGTTTTAGGTAAGATGATCCAAGTCCACGATTACCTGAGACAGTGATTTCCCTGATTTTTAATTTTTGAATAGAGTATTTTTATTATTCATTGCTTTAAAAGGAGCCGAGCATTTGGTAAAACTGTTCTTGAGCTTCTTCCAAAGCTACAAGGGATTGGAGTTCTTCCTTTACACACTGACAACTTTGAAAGGAGACCAGAAATAATCCGTACCTCTTCTCTCAGCTTTCTTTTCTCCTGGCAACATAACTAATATCTCCTTTTCCAGGAAAGCATACAGGGATCTTAGTGATAAAACGAAGTGCAGTCGGCACAAGCATTTTGCAACAGCGATTTCCTTCTGGTCGTTGGCGGCGGTGGGAATGGTGGCTGGTACTCTGCTCACTCATGTGCCAGCCAGTTGTGCCATAGCCTGCACCAGAGCCGCCGAGATGCACGGAGCCACCAGTCTGCGGCATCTGTGGGGAAACCAAGCAGATTTTAGTTAAGTGTGTGTTGGGATTGAATCATGTGCCCCACAAAACATGTTCAAGTGCTGATCTCCAGTCCTCTGGATGTGAACCCGTTTGTAAATAGGACCTTTGAAGATATTAGCTAAGGTGAAGCAGGCTGTGGATATGACCCATATGTAAATAAGGTCTTTGATGATGTTATCAGCTAACCTGTGGCCAAGGTGAATGAGAGCGGATCTTAATCCAGTATGGCTGAAGTCCTTACTGCCAGCAGGGGAAATCCAGAGGCAGCCAGGAGAAGCCAGAGAAGGAGAGAGCGCTGTGTGACAGAGATTGCTGAAAAGCCAGCAGCAGCATGCTACAGACTTGGAGAAAGCATGGGTCCTGCTGACATCTCGATTTTGAACTTCTAGCATCCCAAACTGTGAGACAATCAATTCCTGTTGTTTCAGCCCCACCCCCTTGGTGGTATTTATCATTGCAGCCCTGGCAAACTAAGTTTGTGTTTCAGGAAATAACAGGCTGAACAGAATTTCTGCAAAGCGTAGTCTAAATATTCTGGTTAGAATGATTTTGTTATTTATTGTCTGGTGTACATCACAAATAATGCTTTACTTTTATTGATTAATGCTTTTCTAAAATTTTGCAATAACTGCATTCAGCAGCCAGGAGATTAAAAAAAATTTAACTGCATGTTTAAAGAAAAACTAAATGCTCAATTTCTACTTCTTAAGAAAGTTGATGATGAACGTGTAAGTGACGTGAAATATTGGTTGGCATTCAAAGCGCCCAAAACTGCTGGAGAAATATTAGTATCTACTTTAAAGCCAGTAGTTATGCTAAATAGTATACTAGGTGGAATAGGTATCACCCAAAAACTAGAGCCATGCAGAACCTGGGAATGTGGCCTTGTTTGGAAGAAGGGTCTTTGCAGATGTATTTCAATTAAGGCTGTCGAGATGAGATCATCCTGGACCATCACTGGATTTAGTGTCCTTATAAAAGATGAAGTGGAGCAAACACAGAGAAACAGAGGAGAAGGCCATGTGAAGAGGAGTGAGGCAGCCGTGAGGAACGCCAGCAGAGAACAGAAGCTCAAAGGGGCAAGGGACCGATCCTTAGAGCCTTCCGAGGGGGCACGGCCACGAATGCCTTGATTTTGGACCTCTAAGCTCCAGGACTGTGGGAGAATAAATTTCTCCTGTTTTAAGCCACCAAGTTTGTCATAATTAGGAAAGGGATACAATTGCCTTAAGAAGACTGCCCTGAAGATGATGGTTTCATGCATGAACCTATAGAAGGAGGTTTACATATTCCCCTGTGAAGCCTAACTTCTTATTTTGACTAAATACCTAGTTTTTTTTTTTTTTTTTTTTAAGATTTTATTTATTTATTCATTTATCCCCCCCTTGCTGCTTGTGCTCGCTGGGTCAGCTAACCACGCCGTGTGGGCGGGCTTGCCTTCACCAGGAGGCCCCGGGAACCGAACCCGGGGCCTCCCATATGGTAAACGAGAGCCCTACTGATTGAGCCACAGCCGCTTCCCGTAGTTTTTTAATTCCAGATTTTCTTGTGCATGTAAAGAAAGTGAAGCTGTAGCTTTTGCCGATTTTCAGGAAAAGACCGTTGTACACAGTTAAATGATGTTTTTCTTTTTTATATATATCAATGTCATCAGATGCTTTAAAAAGAAAGTCAGTCAATTTCAGTAATGGTTGGCTTTTGTTCATCCAATTCATGGAATCAATCCAGTTTGAAAGTTCATTGTCACAGTTGAAACATCTGATGTTATTGTGAATGCTATTGTAAAATCAGTTAAGAAGTTCCGCATTGAAGATAAAAGAAGTATTTGTTTTTGCAGGAGCTGATACAAATATAAATAAGCCTTTTGCTGGTGGAGCGGGGTATGGGAGGCTAACTCAGAGGTTGCTGAGTAATATATTGATGTCCAACAGGTGCCACAGTGACCTCTGAAGTGGTACAGCCCAGATAGAGCACAGAAGCACTCAGGAAAGATGCATTTATCTGCAGGAAAGTCTCAGGCAATGGATGGGTACAGTCAGGACGCTTGGGGACAATTGCAGCACACAGCCTGGCCAGCCATGGGTAATTGGAAAAACCTCCACAACTAACATATTCCCTCCATCCCTCTCTCCCTTCCCCCCTTCCTTCCTTCCTTTTCTCCTTCCTTCTCTCCTTTCTTTTCCTTTCACCATTTTGTTATGTGAATTTTCAAACTTACAAAAAAAGTACAATAGTATAACAAACCTTTATGTCCCCGTCATAGGGACATACATTTCATCTATCTCCCTCCAAACTTATTTTTGTTCAGGTGGTTTTAAACAAATCCCAGAATCATGTTATTTTGTCAATCAATCCTAAGCTCTGTATGATGATTTCTGTTAGCAAAATGAATGCATGTTTATTATAGAAAATTTGAGAAAGTATAAAGGGGAAATTAAAGTTGCCCACACTCTTACAATCTAAATCACTGTTAACTTTTGATGTTTTTCTGGCTAGACATTTAAATTATGCATATATATTTTTCATATCTATCTATTTACTATCTCTTAGCTATCTATTCATCTATCAGTTAGAAAGCCTTCTGCTGCAAGTAATAGAAAACCAAAGCCGATCTTGGTTATAAACAATAAAAGGGACATTTTGGGCTTATATAAATGAAAAGATCAGTGGCAGGGTCTTGTACCTGCTTGGTCAGTACTGTTCAGTTTCTCAGTCATTCTATAATTCTTTTTTTTTAAAGGAGGTACTGGGAATTGAACCCAGGATCTCATACATGGGAAGCAGGTGCTCAACCACTGAGCTATATCCACTCCCCAAGGACAGTTGGTTCTTTTTGTTTGTTTGTTTTGGTTTGTTTTTAGGAGGTACTGAGGAACAAACCCGGGACTTCGTACATGGGAAGCAGGCGCTCAACCACTGAACTACATCTGCTCCTATATAATTCTCTCATGTATGCTGGTTGGCTTCATCCTCAGGATGGTTTTGTTATGGCTGCAAGACCAGGGCTCTAGGCTCCCCTTACATCTTCACAGGGAGAAAGAGCAATGCTTCTCCCAGCTTCTGAGCAAGAGCCCTGAGCTCTGCTCTGATTGGCCACTCCTGAACTAACCACTTAAACAGGAGAGAGCAGATTACCCTTCCTGAACAACCACCATCCTTTGGAGCTGGGGCTGGGGGGTATCACCCAAACAACAGGTCTGCGACCCAGTGGGGGAGACATTGAGGGGAGGAATGTTCACTGGGGATAGGGGGCAGCCTCAATATGCATTATTCTGTCTTCCTACTTTGTCTATATCATCTATCTATATCTTCTTCCTGTTTCCTTAAATCTTGAAAATTTTAGCCCAAACCTCCATTTCATGCCCAGGATACACCTACAGTGTCCTCTGCAAGGTTTATGTGAATTCCTGGGGCTTGGAAGGAGAGGGGAAGGTAGTCACTCCTGGCTTTCTCTTCTTGTCCCTGCTAAATCCTTGTTCTCTACGCTGTGGCTTGTGGCTGTGCGTTTATCTCTGCTTAGGTACTGTATTAGTCAGTCAAAGGGGTGCTGATGCAAAATACTAGAAATCTGTTGGCTTTTATAAAGGGTATTTATTTGGGATAGAAACTTACAGTTACCAGGCCATAAAGCATAAGTTACTTCCCTCACCAAAATCTGTTGCCGTGTGTTGGAGCAAGATGGCTGCTGACATCTGCATGGGTTCAGGCTTCCTGGGCTCCTCTCTTCCCAGGGCTTGCTTCTCTCCAGGCTCAGCTCCCCTGCTAGCTTCATAAGGCCAGCTGTAGACTATCAGTCAAATGGCTTGTTTCTCTTCCCTGGGCCTTTTCTCTTTCCTCACAACCAAGCTCTTCTGTGTGCTTACTTCCTGGGACTCCAGCTCAAAAACTCCAACCTCCCTTCTCTGTAGTGCAGTTTCTCTGTGAGTCCTCACCCACCAAGGAGGTGGGGACTCAATGTCCTACTGATGTGGTCCAATCAAAGCCTTAATCAGGAGCGGATGTGGCTCAAATAGTTGGGCGTCCGTTTCCCATATGGAGGGACCTGGGTTCAATCCCCAGGACCTCCCGGTAAAATAAAGAGAAAATATAGAAGGTGTGTGGGTGCATCGTCAAGCCCCGCAAGCGGCTGAGCCGCCAGGCCGTGCCTAACCACGCAGCAGGATGATGATGTAACAGGAGAGTGACAGAAGAGAGAGCCAAGATAAGACGCACCGAAAAACACCTCTCTCCCATATCGGAGGTTCCCAGGATTGAATCCGGTGAAGACAGGAGGAAAGGGCAGGAAATGGACACAGAGAATTGCCCAACGAATGGACACAGAACAGCAAAAACGGAGGGGGTAGGGTGTGTAAAATGGATTAAAAGTAAATAAATCTTAAAAAAAAAAAAAAGCCTTAATCATTATTTAATCAAATAAAAATAAAACCTCCGAATCCAATATATTCTAATACACCTAGAGGAAAAGACCAATTTACAAACATAATCCAATATTTCTTTTTGGAATTCACCAAAAATATCAAACTGCTACAGGTACTGGCCCCAATGGAGGAATTTATCCCTTCTTTCACTGTCCCCATAGAAACAATTCATACAAAGCCTTTGTGTGTCTGAAAGAGTCTACTAAAGATTTGGGGCATATGGGGAGTGGGATAGGGTTTATATGGTAGGAATACAAATAACTTAAAACAGAATATTAGATGTCCTTTTGATACAGTGGTCCTCAGCAGGGGGCAATTTTGCCCCACCTCCCTCGGGGACATTTGGTGATGACTAGAGATATTGTTTGGTTGTCACATGGTGTGGGGGGGTGCTACTGGCATCTAAGTAAGAGACCAGGGATGCTGCTAAACAGCCTACAAAGCACTGGGCAGCCCCCACAACAAAGAATTATCCAGCCCAAAATGTCAACAGTGCCGTGTTGGGAAACCCTGATTGAAGACATCTCCAAGGCTGCAGGCCGTACTCTAACTCCTTTCGACTGTTACCCCTCCACTGCTCTCCCTCATCCTAAATTCCTATTTATTTCTAATGTCAAATGCTTAAGCTGTACCTTTTATTCTCATCTTCCAATAGATTATGCTTTAAGTGTACCTCCCTCACATACCCCAAGAGGCTTATTAAAGTATTTTCCAAAGTAAATGCTGTACACTCTCTTAAGTGGAATTTTATTGCCATTTGTTGGGGTAACAATCATTTTCAATTTATGACACACCCAGACCTACAGAGTTATATTTGGTATTATATGGTAGATTTTCCTTTGCCACATGCTATTTTCACTTAATAGAGTACCATGAATATTTTCCATTGCTTACCTGTGATGTGCTTTGCCAAGTATTTCTGGTTCCCCTCATTCCAGACTTATGGTAGAACTGCACTTCCTGACTACCCAGTTTTGGCCAGGGAGCTGCGAGTGGGAGTGACATGTAAATTCCAGGCCAAAGTGCATAATTGCTGACTTGAGACCTTCAGAGCTTTTCTTACTGGCAAGACGACTGGCAATGTCTGAGGTAGATTCCCTCCATTGGACTGGATATCTAAGACCATGGTGAAAAGATGCTCCTGTTGATGTGATTGATGTACATGTAACATGAGAAGGAAATAGATTTTTCTTGTTCGAAACCCTTGGGACTTGGGGGCTGTTTGTTACTGCAGCATCACCTAGCTTCTCCTGATGGATACACCTGGTACCCATTCCTCTTTTGTTCAGAAGCTTATCCTCCGCATTCAGATGAGGGTGACTGTATCCAAGATCAAGGAGATCCATCCTAATTGGTTTTAGCCAATAATTGCTAACCTATTCCCCTCTCCAGTGGTTAATTTAGAGGTAGGCATATTTCCTTGTTCTAAGATGTAATGGGAGGGCTGCTCAGAGCAATTAGATAAGAGACTTGAAGAGATAGCCCTTTAGGCATCTGGAGACATTGGACCTGGGGCCTGGAATTTTGAAGTCCCCTTGAAACAATGAAGGAGAGCCACCTGAGGGCAAATCTGACCCACTGAGGATGGCAGATCAGAGTAATAAAAAGAACATGGTCACTGATGACATTGTGCAGTCTTGGAAACTCTAAACTCTGAAACTTTCCCTACCTCTTGACTTCTTGATATGTGAGATAACAAATATCTTTATTTCAAAGTCAGTTTCAGTCAGTGTTGTATGTTCCTCAAAACTGGAAACATCCTAAGTGATATTAAGAAGTTGTTTTATGAAATGTTATTTTATTGTAGAGCATATCTAGACTGTCATATATATGGATAAATCCTCTAGGACTTAACATTTAGGTAGTTTTCTGCTTTTCAGCCACCATAATATAGAGTCCTTTTCTGCAAACAATGTCAAGAATTGCAAGCAATTTGGGGCTTCCTAAGAAAAGGAGGACTGCCTCCCTTTGAACCAGATCTTCAGTCAATCCTTCATTCATTCATCCTCTCATTTAGATTTGTTGCGTGCCTACCATACTGGGTGTTCAGAATACAATAAGGTCCCTGCTCTCAAGTAGCTCATGAGAACGTGTGTTCCTTTGATTTGGCTAAAGCAACCAATAGCCCTTTGGTTACACAAATGTGAAACTAATTCCTACCCTTTGGTTCTTGGAGAAAAGATGAGAGCAAATGTATTACTGAGAGATAAATAAAAGTAGACACACATCTTAGCATGAAGAGTTATGGCTCCAGACTTTGTAATTTCTTAGGGAAATTTACAATTCTCTGTGTATGAATTTTTTTTAAAACTGTCCTCTTTTTCTTAAACTTTATTTTTAAAGAAGTTTTAGATTACAGAAAAGTTACATAAAAAATATTGGGGATTCCCATATACCCTACCCTCTCCCCTCTCACATTTTCCCGTATTAATAACATCTTACATTAGTGTGGTACATTTGTTATAAATGATGAACAAATATTGAAGCATTGCTACTAACCATGGCCTATAGTTTACAATATGGTTTGCATTTTGCATCGTACCATTTTATAAGTTTTGACAAAATGTGTAATGGCTTGTATTTGTCATTGCAATATCATGCAGAACAATTCCTATGCCCTAAAGATGCCCCGTATTCCACCTATTCTTCCCTCCCTCTCCCCTCAGAACCTCTGGTAACCACTGTCTTTATTTCAATGTTACAAGTTCTTCTGTTACTAAAATAATAAGTCTACTTTGGTCCATAGTTGCATTCCTCCCCCCCCCCCCCTTATATATTCATTCCTCAATCTTGAGGATTTGGGGATGGTGATGCTTGCTCTGCTTCAGATCGAGAGGGGGGCTTAGATCCCATGGGGCAGATGGGTGACACTGTCTTGCTTGCAGTTGTAGATACTCTCTATTTTTTGGGATGGGGGTTGTCCATCATCATCATTTTGTTAGTTGTCCTGGGTGAGCCTGATGAACTGGAGAGTAAGTGTTGGCTGAACTCTGCTGAGATTCAGGGCTCAACCGGCATATGAACAGACCAAAGATTTAAGTCTCTGGGACATATATTTAACGGGTATAGTGCTGATTGTATGTTTAAATAAAAGGGGTAGAAGAATCACGTGTAGGGAAATTATAAATGAGTCTAACTCTATTACATTGGGGAAATAGGTTGTCATATATTCCAAGGTAAGGCCCACCATAGGGTGCTGATTTCACGGGGTCGTGTGCCTTGTGTATAGTGTCTGGATGTCTCTAGAGCCCTCGGGAGCACCCCTGTTTGAGGCTTTGTGTACTGTCCATGTATGAATTTAAATTACCTATGCCTTTATATTATTTCTTTAAAGGTTTTGTGTTCCTACCACATGTCATTTAGAAAAACTTGGTGGCCAGACTGATAGGAGCAGTATATCTTATCTGAATATATGAGTATAGAGGGAGAATACTATAAAAATAATTTATTACTGAGAGGACTTAGATTTTTGAAAAAAGAAGGAAATCAGAAATTGCTGGTTAAAGAGCAGCAGCTGTGGGATCAGGGGTTAAGGCATAGTATATAAAACCAGGATAACTGGGTATCGTTCTTAGGTCTCCTTCTTTTTAGCTGTGTGATGTGGAACAAGCCACTATACCACTCTGAGTCCCTGTATCCTCATTAATCCAATATAGAGATAAAAATAAATTTATTTACTCCATTGGGTTATTTTGAAAATTGATATAATGTATGTGAAAGAACATTTTTAACTGGGTGTGTAGTTAGAGTTCTCTAGAAAAAAAGAACTGATAGGATGGATTGATTTATTATAAAAATCGGCTCATGTGACCATGGGGATTGGCAAGTCCAAATTCTGTAGGAAAAGGCCGCAAATGGAAACTCTGATGAAGGTGAAGTTAAAGTCCCCAGAAGCTGGCTGGCTGAAGAAAAGGCAGAGATTCTTTCTAACCTCTGAAATCCTCAGTTCTTGCTTTAGAACTTCCAACTGATTGGATGAGGAGACTTCTCTTGTTGCTAAGGGCATTCTCCTTTGTTGATTGTAGATGCAATGAGCTGTAGATGCAATCAACTGACTAATGATGTAAATCCATCTGTGAAATACCCTCACAGTAACAATCAGGCCAGTGCTTGCTTGACCAAACAACTGAACACCAAAACCTAGTCAAGTTGGCACATGAAATTAACCATCACTGTGGGAGATATGTAAATTTCAGTTTTTGTTTGTCTTTTAAAGTAAATCAAGGGAAAAAAACACTTTGAACAGTAAATTCTTAGAAATATATTCTAAAAAACATTATTACACAATGATACAATATCATTGTTGCAAATGAAAACACTACACAGTCAGACATAACCCACTGCCTTCCACACACCCTAATATAAGAGTGTTTGCCCAGAGCATCTTCCTGACACTGTCCTCCATTCAATGGAAGGCAGTGACATTATATGGTCTTTCTTTTTATGGAGTAAAACCTACCAGCATTATCCTTTAAGGTTCTTTCTTTATGGTTCATTTTAGAACATTCTTCTCCACTCAGATTGTATAAATATTCATATATATGTTCACCCATATTTTACTGTAGCAATTTGAAGATTTCCTTTATATTTAAATTATTAATCCAATTGGAATCAATTTTGATATAGGGTAGGAGAGATGTACCATTATCTCTTTGCGAGTGGTTATGCATTTGCAAAATGGATAACGTTGCAAATGGCACTCAGCATCATTTATTGAATGACCCAACATTTCATCACTGATTTGAGCTGCAAAATTTTGCATATACTAAGATATCCATGTATTTGAAACCATTTCTGGATATGATTCTGTATTCCACTGAATTGTCTGTTCATTTATCACTTGCTATCATATATTTTAATTAACTTTTTGGTAGGCTTTCATGTCTAATAACTGAGGTCCTCAATCTTTCTTTTCAAACATCAACCTGCTTTCTAGCATGTTTATTCTTTCTGATCTTTAGACTCCTTTTATTTTCAGTGTTCCAGATATCCATGAAGATGCATGTAAATCCCAAAACTCTCAACAATATAACAATCTAAGGCAAAAGAAAACCTAATGCCAGAAGCATGACGTAAGATCTCTAAATTCTAAGGAAATTGGAGCTGAAGTTAGGAAAACTCTCAAGGATTCCCCTTGTGGTATGCCCTCACATTTCTGCCTCTAAATATACTCAGAAGATAACCAACTATAATATTGCAATTAGTTTAGTTTGCATTTTATTTTTATATTTTATTTTTTTAAAACAATTTATTGAAGTATATCATTCATACATGAACATATATAAACAATAAGTGTTCAGTAAACATTGTGAACTTACAAATCAAACATGCAAAACATCATACAGGGCTCCTACACATCACCCCACCACAAATACTTTGCATTGTTGTGAAGCATTTGCTAACAAATTATGAAAGAGCATTGTCAAAATATTATTACTAACTATAGTCTATATCTTACTCCCCTATACTTTTTTTTAAAAGGATTTATTGATTTGCTTTTATCCATTTTTACACCCCCCACTCCCCTACCCCCCCACCCCCTCACCCCCGTTTTTGCTGTTTGTTGGGCAACTCTCTGTGTCCGTTTCCTGCCCTCTCTTCTCATCCTTCTCCTCTTGTATTCACTGGGATTTGATCCTTGGAACCTCCCATGTGGGAGAGAGGCATCCTATTGCCTGCGCCACCTTAGTTCCTGTTTTTTTGACATGTCTTATCTTGGCTCTCCCCCGCATCATACTCGTTACATCATCATCTTGCTACGTGGCTCTTGGGGCCTGACTGCGCACCCACTCGCTGGGCCAGAGGCACACCCATGAGCAGGGCCTGGAGGGCTCACCTGCTCACAGGGCCTGGCGGCGCACCCACTCACAGGGCCTGACAGTGCACCGCGCACAGGGCCTGGCGGCCTGCACACCTTCTTTTTCTTTTTTTAAAATTTTTACAGAGAAGTCTCAGGGATTGAACCCAGGTCCCTCCAAATGGGCAACGGACGCCCAACCAATTGAGCCACATCTGTCCCCCTGCTATATCTCTTAAGGTTGACCAAAGATACCCAAAGTTACAGTCTTTTCCCATACAGGGTGGTCATATAATAAATCAGGCTTAGTTTAGCACCAGCATTCTAAAAACCAGACCTAGGGAGAAAAACTAGGTCTGGGGACACATGCATGGTTTCTTAAACAGCGAATGTTTAGCCTACCCTGATTTTCACAAAATCAGGACAGTGAGAATATTTGCAAGCATTTTATTTTTTTAAGATGTAGGCTTCCTTACCAGAATATGAGCTCATTTTAGGGCAGGGCCTATTTCTTAGATATCTTTTGTGGTTTGCACAGAACATAGTAAATGCTCAAAAGGACATTTAATGAGTTAACTAACAGTGCACAAAACATGACTATAGGTTTCCTCTTTGCTGGAGCACGAGGTCATGGGATAACCTGAAGTTGCCCAGCACACCTAGTTGCTCCTCATAGTTGACTGATGAGATTTTCTGTTTACACCACCTCATGCTATCTCAGACTTTCACGGCCTTTGCTTAGGGATTCTCTAATGGTTGTCTTTCTTCCAGTTCTTTCCTCTTGGCATCCTAGCATGCTGGAACTATCTAGTATCCCTGAAATAATCTATATCTTGACCAAGGGTGACCCCTCCATGATCTTCTATCCTTCCCCCTGCTTCTGAATTCCCCTGGGAGCCTGGTAGCTGGCTAGGCAGAGTAGCAGGAAAGCTGGTCCAATTCACCTTTCTCCAGGGTCTTCTACAAATCCAGCTTCTTTCCCTCTGTTTCAAAAAGATGTATTTCCTTCCCCACTGGTACAAATGTTTTCTTTCACCTCCATGCTCTTTATTCTACATCTCTCTCCTGATGGCAGGGTATGCAAAACAAGACCTCAAATTGTCTTTTAACATTTTCAAAAGAAAACTAAAGTGGTTAGTGAAAAAACATGAGTCACAAGAATACATGGTTGCAAATGACTTCAGCTTCCGTGCCCAGGTGGAGATTGACTGGCTGAAATGACTTTACCTAGGCCAGTGCACCTGACATTTTTCTTGAAGGGTAAAGAAACGGGACCTTTATATGACTTTGGAATCTGCATGCTCTGGTGCAAATCAGGAAGTAGGTGCATGCCAATGCCTTTGAATGTGGCGGCCAGGAATAATACATCACTCTTTTGAAGCTGATCTCCCTGGGGTTTGCTTTAAAACATCACTGGCAACTTGCCTCTTCTAGTTTCTGGGTATCTTGCGTATATAAAATCATGAACCAAAGGTTTCTTCTCGAACCACAGAATTATCTGGTCATACTCATAATGGGAAGGCCCTGTGACTATGGACAGCTGCAGAAGTAAATTAAACTTCATGTTGATGCCAATTTCTCCTTTGCGGTTAGTGAAAACTCTGGGATTTCCACACTTTTAAAGGAGGACAGAAAATAAAACTCAGTGTGATCGAGTTCTCTCTTACTGTCTTCGTATTTCCAGAGCAATTTTATTTGCCTTAGAGTTGAACTTGAGAATTCCTAAAACCCACCAGCACTGAGTCAGCCTCAGACACATTTCTTTGGGTTCCTTGTGCTTAGGCTGATGAAACCCTGGTCAGGACAGACAACCACCCTTTTAGAGGTTTCTGGGACAGGACCTCCCTCCACGCCCTCGGGTCTGCTGATTTCCATTCTTCACTCACAGGTTCCCTCCCTGAAGTGTTTCCCAACAGTCCCTGCTCCTTTTCAGACGAAGAGCCCAGGCCCAGAGCAGCCTTCACATCTGCCCATGGTGAGGAGCTGGATCGCCCTTGCCCACTCCAGTTTCCTGCTTGGCTTGTTTTCCTGTTTGCTGGCTTTTGTTTATCACAGAAGCCTTGGATCGCTCAGCTTGTGGGAAGAAATGTTCTCTCAGGCCCTTGTCGCCTCCTCCTTCTGTGGAATGAGAGGTGCAGCCTGGCACCCTACTTCCCTCTCTAGTCACGGAAACAAGGCTTTCGGTGCTTCTTTTGGGTGGGGACAGGTACAGAGAGCTCAGGCCGCGTGGGGGTCAGCAAGCTGGGAGAGGCAGCTGCTGCCTCCCCCTAACGCATTAAACCTCGAGTCTCTAACGAGGGAAGGGTTTATACCATAACCTCAACGATAGCCTCACCACGGATTGGGCAGACCATTTATTTGGCCAAGTGCAGATTTGCCACAGAGGAGGAGGGAAGGGGCATCTGTGTTAGTTTTGCCAAATTAATTCAGCTACTCAGTGGGGTGGCATGCTGTAGCCAGACCTCTCTCTTACTTCGAGCAACAGAGAATAGTTGGACATCAAATGGCAGACGTAACTGTTTGTTCCAGTAGCTCCGGAGACAAGTTAGGAATAAATGTCAATGAGCTTTTCACTGTTCCCTGCTTGTGCCCATGTGTGTTCCCACTAAAGCCCAGCCAATGGAAGAGAATACACGTTCCCCAGCGCCTGCTGTGTGCTCCCGGTTCTCTGGTCAAACCTATCATTTCACAAACTTTGCAGTATTATAAGATAGGAAATATTATCTCTGATCTTTCCTTTTCTTTTTGTTATTTTTACCAGTAATGGGGCTGAGGCTCAGAAAACTGAACTATCTTGTCCAAACTCGCAGAGCAGAACGTGGATTGTCGTACAAACCTAGAAGGTGGCCTATTAATGGTTATTGGTAATGGATTTTAAGTTGAAGAGAAAAAGAAAAGAGGTGACATTGTGCTTTTACTCATTTGTTATTTCTTTTGCTCTCAGGAGCAAAACATTAAGTTTTTGCATTGTCCTCAGTTCATCGTTTGTTGTAAGAACTGCTTCTGCTTTAATTTCTAATTTTGCTCTTTCATCTCCCGTTCCCATTCCTCTCTCCCCTACTGGCACTGTGCTATTCTGGTACATGTCTTTGGAAATATATGTATTTTTGAAAACATATATAGCATTGTTTTGCATATGTGTGTGTTGAATTGTATACACAGCATTCTTCTATACATTTCATTCTTTATATAGTCAATGATTTTAAGTTCTTCACATGTTGCTTTATATACATCTAGCTCATTGCTTCTTATTCCTATATCATATTCCATAGCACACTTTGACATTTCCCTAATGATGGATACCTGAGTTGTTCCCCCTCTTTGCCGTACAAATAATGTTGTGCTGGGCATCCTTGAATATGAGAGAGTTTCTCAGGGGAAACACCTAGTCACTATACTTTCTGCAGCAAGTCAAAGCATGAAAGGAGAGCTGGGCCACTGGAGAGAGCGTATATTATTTTAAATTCAACCAATAGGAGCCAGAGGGCATCCCCCATTAAAGGAACTGCTCTACAAAGAGAACCATTAGGATGAATGTAAATCATGATAGCTTCAGGGACAGTTTAATAACAATCTGGCTTTTTATTGGGTGAGCAGGAGATGTGCCAGCTTTTTCCTTACACAGTCTTTAGGATCTTTTGCAGAGAGAGAGAGAGATTCTATCTGAACTGCTATAGAGATTACTGAGGGCAGAGGGCTGCTTGGGAGTAATGGCCGTAAATCCAATTAGTAGCTCACTTTCTCTTTCTCCAGAGGCTCCATTTCCCCCAAACATGTAGAAGATAATGCATATTAGCTACATGCTGGGACCAGGTCAATCTCGAGGCTCCATGATATAATGACACGGAGACACCAAGGTTTCTTACCTGGGAAAAGGACTGGGATGATCAAACGAGGAACCCTTGTGAAAGGGAGGGGGAAAGGTGCTGGGTCACGCAGGGGGCTTTCCACAGTTACTCTATATACCCGTGTATCGCTTGAAACTCTTACAATAAAAACGTGTTCCTGTTTTACTTGTGCAATAAGGAAATGGGGGAAAAATCTTTAGGGATCTCTCGAGAATTTTAGCAAGACTAGAAATCATAGGAACTCCACTTTTTATGGATGAGGAAACAAAGGTAGTCAGGGCACAGGGAAGGTTAAGTGATTCTGCTCAAGATCACATGTCTGGTGAGGAACTGGATGCGACCAACCCTTGTCTTCCTTGATTGCGCCACTTCAGTCGCTGGGATCCCCTGGGGCCATGCACAGAGGTGGCTGGTCAGCAGAGCCCCACATGGTCCAGGAGCCCAAAGGTTGAGCCAGAGGAGAAAGGTCTTGGATGCCAGGCTTGTACTTGTTTGAGAACTTGTCTACTTAAGATGACAGATTTTTCAATGACTAATCTCTTTGACCCACAGTAAAGAAGTGAGATGTCTAGGAACAAAATAAAATATGTACCAGCCCAATTTTGACTTTTTAGAAAATTACATAATTGCTTTACTTTTGGTTCCTCTGGTGGAGAAGGTATATATAGAGAATGGTTTATGTGGAGGATGGCGACAGAGATAACAGGGTTCTTTCTTCCTCTCACTGCAGTTATTACAAAGATGTGGTTTATGGTTGGTAGTTTTTCAAACTACGATTAAAATAAAGAGAACAATGACTAAACCACAATTTTGCATATGCTGATAGAGAAAAGCACATAGGATTTGGGGTTCGAATCCCAGACCTGTCATTTCCTAGGAACCATGAGCAAGTTACCTAACCTCTCTAAGCTCTCATTTCATTGTCTAGCAAATGGGAATAATATTACCTAATTCACATGATTATTTTGAGGACTAAATAAGATACTGTGAGTCATTTTTATACAATTCCAGACACGCAATAGGCACTCAATAATGATGACAATTATTACTTAAATATAGTTACATCTTCATTATTATTATTTTCCCTTGGTCTCCTCCAGGGATCAATGAGATTTTTGCTCGGCATGCTAATATATTGGTTTGAATTTCAGCAGCCTTCGACATAGGAATTGGAGGTGCAAGGTGATCCTAGGACACATAGTGAGGAAGTGAGTCCAGAAGAGAGGATAGCTAATAAATTGTGCATTCATAAATGGGATTCCTCATGGGCGACTCAGGCTCAATCCCAGAGACCCTCTGAGAGAGTGAGTAGAACAAGTCCCAGAGAGGTTATAGAGTCTGCTACAACAGTACAAACTTGATCTCCACTTTGGTACTAAGTCTGTGTCACTTTTTATGTAGAAAAAGAAAAAGTATTTGTTACAATTCAGACAGCTGTCTCCATGAGCTGACTTTTTCCTTGGTTGGGCAGGGCCACTCCACTACTGCCATGTGCTCTGCCAGGTCCTTCTCCATGACTTGACGTCAGGTCATGACTTATGCAGCACAATGTTTTGGAGTGATTAACGTTTCTATGGCACATTTCCATTAACAGTTTAGGTAGGTTATTCTCTTAGATTCTGGTTCTCAGAATTTTTTTGGTGAAAGAGCTTCTGGAAATCATGGTACTCTTTACAGAGAACACCGTACTCGCTGCAGAACACCGCAGAATTCTGATACAATTAATTCCAGAATATAAACCAGAAAAAATGATTTCAAGAAATATGACCATATTATGAAATTATTACCACGAACATGCAAATACATACTCACACCAGTTAATTAGCTCTTTATTAGTGTCCATGAATATTTGATTGCTAATTGATCATTCACTTGTTATCCACTGGAATTTTCTAACAAATAAGTAATAGTCGGCACCAAAGGTACAAGAAAATCTGTGGAGAGAGACATTAAACACTGATAAAATTTTGCTGTCTTAACATTACTCTCATAAAAAGAACTCCTTTTATTTCCTTTCAAGGAAAAAACACCTCTGCCTAATTTATAAAACACTGTTGAGAATCCATTTAAAAACATAAATGTTTTTAAATCACTATAATGCTATTTACTAGCCAAAATGAGAAAAATCCCATGATTCCAGGGTACTTGGAAATTTCCAAGAGTGACAGATCCCATAGATTCTCCCCACAAAGCGCCAGGTGTGCAGAAAGTGAGCAGACGCCTGATCCTGCTCTTTCCAGTGGCCCAGCTCTCCTTTCATGCTTTGACTTGCTGCAGAAAGTACAGTGACTAGGTGTTTCCCTTGAGAAACTCTCTCATATTCAAGGATGCCCAGCACAACATTATTTGTACGGCAAAGAGGGGGGAACAACTCAGGTATCCATCATTAGGGAAATGTCAAAGTGTGCTATGGAATATGATATAGGAATAAGAAGCAATGAGCTAGATGTATATAAAGCAACATGTGAAGAACTTAAAATCATTGAGTATATAAAGAATGAAATGTATAGAAGAATGCTATGTATACAATTCAACACACACATATGCAAAACAATGCTACATATGTTTTCAAAAATACATATATTTCCAAAGACATGTACCAGAATAGCACAGTGCCAATGGGGGAGAGAGGAATGGGAACGGGAGATGAAAGAGCAAAATTAGAAATTAAAGCAGAAGCAGTTCTTACAACAAACGATGAACTGAGGACAATGCAAAAACTTAATGTTTTGCTCCTGAGAGCAAAAGAAATAACAAATGAGTAACACAATGTCACCTCTTTTCTTTTTCTCTTCAACTTAAATTCCATTACCAATAACCATTAATAGGCCACCTTCTAGGTTTGTGCGACAATCCACGTTCTGCTCTGTGAGTTTGGACAAGATACTTCAGTTTTCTGAGCCTCAGCCCCATTACTGGTAAAAATAACAAAAAGAAAAGGAAAGATCAGAGATATTATTCCCTATTATATAATACTGCAAAGTATATGCCACCCTATATTTTTAGCAATCTCTCTCTCTCTCTCTCTCTCTCTCCTCTCTCTCTCTCTCTCTCATACACACAGCTCTTATCATCTCCAAATAGAGGTTAAGTATACTGTTGACTTGGTTTACATTTTATCACTTTTTGTACCCAGCCAATTCCCATATGCAGTGGGCACTTGCAAACATGTTAGAATCATGTAACTGAGCATTTTCCCGGACACTATTTACAGTGCCACTATCCCAAACATCAGTGCTTCTCAACATTGAATAATGTAGAGATCAGTTAAAGGAAAAGAAAATTTTGGACCCGAGTGTCTACTCAAAAATTTAAAAATAGTTAAATATGTACAAACATAAAACAAAGCATAGACTCCTTATATATATAGCTGATACAACTAAAACAATTTACAAATTGCAAATAAATCCAATACATTTAAATTACTATTCATTTAATGTGACAGATAATGTTTTGCTGAAACTAAATCACTGTTCAGAGCATGCATGTGGCACTGACTGCTCTAATTCAGGCTCTTTACAACTGAGTATGCCCTTGCTACAGTTTGTTCTGTGACCATTCCATTTTCCTGTCTACTTTCTCTCTTTGAACCACCCTGAAACCATCATTTGTACAATAAGACAGCATGCCATTGGAGCTTCATTTGGCACAAATACAATCATTTGTGTATTAATTCCAACTTCCCTTCTTTTCTCATTTACCTATGACAATGACTGTACTACTTGGCATCAATACAACCTTAAATGCAGATGGTATGAAATCATGTGGCAGTATTTGTCATAAGGTGGTCAACCAAATAGAGATGGAGATAACAATAGCTAATATTTACAGACTACTCTGTGCCAAACATTTTTCTATACTTAGATTATCTCATTTAATTCTTACCATAATCCTCTAAGAAGGGTGCTAGTGCTATCACCAATGTATAGATGGATAAATGGGGTTCAGAGAAATTCAACAGCATTTGTAAAGGCATGCTGCTTATCCAGAATTTGAACCCATGGAGCCTGATTCCTGAACCTGAACATGATACTTATGTTATTTTGTTTAGTTTATCATTTAGGTGAACACACTCTTAAAATAAAAGTGTTGTAGAGAATCAACTCAACCAATAGATGAGAAGAATTCTCATATACCCACAGTTCATCATAAGCTCAGGAATCATGCCTATAGATTTTTCAAACTACTCAGTAAAGCTTAGGATAATCAGCCAAAATATGAAAGAACTTAGCTTCCTGTCCATAGCCAAGGAAGTCCTTTACTGATAACAATGTGAAAATTGTAGCTTGCAATGAATGTAATATATTCAAAAGAGTTGAACAAGTGTTTCGTACTCACTTCTACTAGACTGTCTAAACAATGTGTTTACTCAGAAGCTCACTGATTCACAGTAATTGGCTTCAGTGCAAGGCTGTCAAGGACGGTAGAGTGCAGAGTTGCCCGCGAGGCAGAGGAAACCCACAGTTCAACCTGCAGAAGTCAGGTTCTTCTGGGATGGGAGTTTGAACTTCTCCTTCAGATCATTGATACAAGTTTTCCAACACTCAGTATGTCCTCACCCAATCTGGGAAATACGCAGACTGCTTTATTCCTTTTGACTGCCAAGCCAAATAAAATAAACCCGTAGAATATGGCTCATTACTGGTGACCTTCCTTGCCCAATTAACTGATGCAATCAGGAAAAAGTTTGGACAAGACAAGGATGTGCCTTTAGTTCCACCTGCCTACCACCCCCACCCAAAATTCAACTATATAGTACACTTTTGGTTAAACCCTTGCTATTCTTTAAAAAAAATAATAGAGAGGTTCAGTTATGGGCTTCTGTTTCACAAGTAATGGGCAAACTAAGAATGAGAAGCAAGCATAGACCTCTCAGACCTGCGAGGAACAATTACAATTTCCTTAAATACTGCAAAAGATGTTGATTTCTCTGACTTGTCGCTTATTGCATTGGCAAAAGTAGGACCCAATGAAGTATCAATATCTTTATCCTTAAGAATATTACAAGCTTATCAGTGTGTACTAGAGTCATGCTCATCAACAAAAATAGCTACTACCTTAAATAAGCATACATTCTGAGTTCCACTATTCTTCCTACCTTAAAACCAACTGTTAGGTAACACTTGAGTGTTACTACCCTCATGTAGAGGAGGATATTAGGGTACAGGAGGTGAAATATAAGGTCACACAACTAATTAGTAGCTGAGCCAAATCTAGAAGTTTCCCCTGGACAAATTGCCTCTTCAGAGCAATGCAGAAATAGCATTCTAGAAGGTACTGAGAGTTATTTCTGGAGTTGCTCTAGTCCCAACATGAATATTAAAAAAAAAACCCAAAAACCTGATTTGTAATTGGAGCCTGGGTATCACACTCTTCCAGAGTTGATGATTTAGTTACCAGCTGCTGAAATGCTCCGAAGGGAAAATGTGGAATTCCTGCAGGAAATGACTCCAGGGAGCTCTGAATAAGTAAGGAAATTAAATGACTAACTTCAATATTTCCTGGCTTTTGTCTGTCTTAATTAACAATTTATTTTGGTAAAGGAAAAACTGAACAATTTTCTAACAGTGAACATGTAAAACATGTAAAACTTGATATTTGTGTAGTTTAAAAGCATGAATCCATGTCTGCTTTTATTTTTAAAAAACAGCCTTTTTGAATAATTTTTCTCCTCAGTTACTATTAAATGAGTTCCTTTTTTTTTTTTTTTTTAAAACAATTACAGCATATGTATGTGGGAAATAGCAATTTCCTTCTCATAGTTCCCAAAGGTACACTTGAGAGAAATGCTTTATTAACAGGGTTAATATTTTGTGGTAATGAACAACTACAATTATTGGAGTTTGGGGTTGATAGAGGTATTGGAGTCAGATTACATTATTGATTACTATGTCATATTAAATATAGCAAGCCTAATTGAATTTGTTACTACTCTGGGTGCATATTTTATGTGCATATATTTTATTTGATTGTTATTTTGCCTTCATTTATTTATGCAACAAATATTCACTGAAAATATGCTATGTGCCAGGCATTCTTCTTGACATTGAAAATACATGGTAAATTTTAAAAAGCCCTTGTTCCTATGGAACTTACATTCTAGTTAAGAGAGACAGATGATTAACATAAAGGCAGGGAAATATGTTTGGCAATTGTAATTGCCATGACGAAAAATAAAATGAGATGTGATGTAGGGGTGCTACTTCAGAAGGGGTGGGCAAGAAATCAGAGAAGCCCTGAGTTTCTTTGTAGAAATTTAATGACTTAAGACTTCTTTATTTTTTAAGTGATAAGTTACTTTTTTTTTCTTTAAAGATTTATTTTATTTATTTCTCCCCACCCCCTTGTTTTTCACTTGCTGTGTCTGTTCATCTTCCTTGTTTCTCTAGGAGGCACTGGGAGCTGAACCCAGGACCTCTGGTGTGGGAGGGAGGTGCCTAATCACTTGAACTACCTCCGCTCCCTGCTTTGTTGTGCCTCTCATTATGTTTTTCTCCTCCCTGCGTCTCTTGTTGTGTCATCTTGTTGCATCAGCTTGCCACGCCTGCCCATCGCGTCACCTCGCTGTCTTCTTTAGGAGGCACCGGGAACCTCTGCTCCCTGCTTTGTTGTGTCTCTCATTATGTTTTTTCTTCTTGTATCCCATGTTGTGTCAGCATGCCGCGCCTGCCCATCGGTCAGCTCGCTGTCTTCTTTAGGAGGCACCAGAATCCGATCCAGTGACCTCCTATGTAGTAGGTGGGAGCCTAGTTGCCTGAGCCACATCTGCTTCCTGAATTAAGACTTCTTAATTTATCATGGATGAATTGTTAGCTGTATCAATGTGGCATTCTGTTCTGTACTGGACTCTACAAATGTTTAAGACTTTTGAAGTCAAAGCTAATAGAGAGCAACCCCAAGGAAGCTGATTTTTATATCTATGTCACTTCTTTATTTTGCACTTTCTTTAGTAAATAATGTCTCTTAGGAATGAAGAGGATGAGGCAAAATTCAGATTCTCATCAGAGGGCTAAATTGTATTGCTAAGCAAACTTGCATGCAAACTTGTATTACTAATAAAGTTTAGAGGTGTTAACTATAACATAATTGAAATTAAAGGTAAATTCTACTTGATATTTCCAACATGGCTATTAACGACACTAGCTGCTACCTTTTATTGTACAGTATTGTATACCAAGAACTTCGTGTGCATATTTTCTTGTTCTCACAACAGCATGTGGGCTAGATTGTTCCCATCTTCAAGGAAAAAAAAATTGGGATTCCCATATGTTAAATACTTTCCTGATGTCCCAGAACTAGTTGGAGTCTGATGTCAATTCTTTCTGTTCCCCTGCTTCTGGAAGGAACCGTAGAGATTATCTAAACTAACCTCCTTATTTTACATGCGGGCAAACAGGGACAACAGGTAGTGACCTGCCCAAGATCCCAGAGCCAGTGGGCTGGTGGCAGAGTTGTTACTGGAGCTCAGTTGGGAGCTCTCTTTTTTGGGGGGAGGGGGAAGAGCTGTCTTTCTATGACACCATGCTGCCTTTCTATGAAAGCTGTGAAAGCCAAACTCTACAAGTCACTGAAGTTTCAATAATGGTTTCAGGCCAATTGGATATCCATTTGGGACAAAGGTGAGTCTTGACTCCTACCTCATACCATACTTAAAAATCAATTCCAGGTGGATCCGTGATCTAAATATGAAAGGCAAAACAACAAAGCTTTTAGAAGAAAATTAGGAGAATATCTTCATGACCGTGGGGTTGGCAAAGAAATGTTAACCGTAAAGCTTAAAATGGGCACATTGAATTACATTAAAATTAAGAACTGTTCGTCAGTTTCACTAAGAAAGTGAAAAGTAAAACCACAGAGTAGGAGAAGATATCTACAATACATATATCTGACAAAGGGCTTCCACCCATTATGTATGTGTGTGTGTATATTTATTCCTACAAACAGTGGCAAAAAGGCAGTTAGTTCAATAAAAAATGGACAAAAATCTTTAAAAGGTGCTTCACAAAAGAGGATATCCTAATGGTTGATAAATGTATAAGATATGCTCAATATCAACTGTTATTAGGGAAATGCAAATTAAATCCACAATTTGATACACTCTCAAGAATGACAAACAAAATTGGGTTGGACCGTGTTGAACTGCAATTTTTGCAGATCACAAATAGTAAAATATCAGCAATTTCATATAGTTTAATATATACTAAGGATTGATGAGGATGTGGAGCAACCAAAACTTCTGACAAGACTGGTGGAGTGGCAATTGGTACAACCCTTTGGAAATCTGTTTGACAGTGTAGTAGTTAGCTTTTGTGTGTAACAAAGTACCCCAAAGTTTAGTTGCTTAAAAACAATAAGTTATTGTTTTATAGAAGTCTATGACTCAGGTAGGCAGTTCTGCTGATCTGGGTTAAGCTCAGGTAATTTCATCTGGGCTTGCTTCAGCACTTGGGGTCCGCTGGCAGGCTGGCTGGGGGCTGGGGGTTAGGAGGGCCTCATCTAGGAAGACTCTGCTTTCTTCCACATACCTCTCACGTCCTTCAGCAGGCTGGCCTGCACATGTGATCACAGACAAGTGAGAGGGAGAGTGAAAACAAATGCTTTTATAGGATCTGCTTATATCAAGTCTTCTACTTGTTTAAAGCAAGTCACATGGCCAAGCCCAGAGACAGTGTTGGAGGGCAGTACAAGGGCATGAATACAGAAAGGTATGAAAAATTGGGCTAGTGTTTACTCAAGGTGGAAAGACATGTACATCCTCTATATCTAGCAATTTCACTCTTATGTACCCAGCAGAAAGGTATATATGTGCTCACCAAGACATATATACAAAAATATTCATAATAGCTTCACACTGAAAACAATACTAATGTTCATCTAAAGTAGTGTGGATTAGTAAATTGTAGTACATTCATACAATGGAATATTATACAGCAGTGAGAATGAATTACAACAATATGCAGGTAGATGATAGGTAGGTAGATAGATATATACATAAATATAGAGCTACATAGTGTCTTAGTTTCCTATCTGCTAAAACAAATATCATACAATGGGTTGGCTTAACAACAGGAATTTATTGGCTCATGGTCTCAGAAGCTAGAAGGCTTCCTTCTCCCCAGGGTCAGTTTCTTCTGGCTGGTGGGCAATCAGGAGCTCCATGGCGTTTTTTGTCCCATGGCAATGCACATGGCAGCATCTTTCCTTTCTCTTCTGGGTTCTGTTGTCTTCCAGCTTCTGGCTTCTCTCAGTGGCTTCCTCTCCTTCCCTATCCAATCTCCTTTACTGATAAGGACTTCAGCTATCTTGGATGAAGGTCTACCCTCACTGAGTCTGGGCACACCTTAATAGCATCCTCTGTTTACAATGGGTTCACACCGACAATACCAGGGGTTGGGACCTGAACATGCCTTTTGTGGAGGACATGATCCAATGCCCAACATGTAGATACATAGAAACATACATATCAGCAAACAAACAGTAAAAACAAACCCCTGGCCTTAGAAGTCAGGCTAGTGGTGACCCTTAAAGGAGGGTGTGACTGGAAAGAAGTGCAAAAGGGTATCTGGGAGGTACTGGTCACATTCTGTGTCTTGATTTGGGTACTGGCACTGTTCACATGGGTGTGTTCATTTTGAGAAAATTCATTAAGATGTACACTTATGTTTTGTGCAGTTTTCTGTATGTTTGCTTACGTCTGTAAAGTTCATGTCAAAATCACTGGCTAACATGCATGATTTTTCAGGGATTTTGTTTGCTTGTTTGCTTTTGTTAGTATTTTCCTTTTGAGGAATTCAAGTAACTTAAATTCCATGTATTGTTTTCCTTTCTGAAGGTGGCTCCATTTCAAAATTAATAAGCAAATTAGTTGGGTTATCACTATAGTCATTTCTCAGTTCAATTCATTGCAATTCAATTCAATTTAATGTAATAAACCCTTATGGAGAAGGCAAAGCACTATGCCAGCACAATGGAAGATATAAAGATGAATAAATAGGACTTTTAAAGGAAAGTCTATAGATTCATTCAACAAAAATGTATTGAGCTCCTGCTGTATGCCAGGCACTGCTCTCAGTGCTGGGGATACAACAGTTAACACTCACCCAAATCTCTGCACCGTGGGGTTTATATTCTAGTGATAGTAGCATCATTCTCCAGGGAAGGGGAAGCACCTGTAAGGGGAGTACCAGGAAGTAGACCAGGAAAGGCAGGTGGGAACCAAATTGTTGAAGACTTTCTTGCATCTAGTAAGATTTCCTTATCCCTAGCTAACATCCTTTCTTCTACTCCTTGGGTTTTATAACCTTCAGAGAGCCAGTTTGCTCACCAGCCTCTCCCCTTTGTGAATATTCATTTAGTCACACAAAGCATTTTCTAGCATCTCCATTTACCTTTATTGTTTAAGTTGACCTCTGGATTCCCTCTAATTTCATCATATCTTTCTTGTTATTAGTTGTCTACAGACAAATCGAAAGAATGGTGGGTAATCTCACCAGAATTATAAGATGATCAACAGCTACCTCTATGGCATAGAACATCTTCATAAACATCTTACAATAGTTTTGGATTGATTCCTCAAGATTCATTGCAAACTCCTCTCTAATTCACTATCTGCGGTCACTCCAGGAGTTTATAAGTACATGTGTAAAAGAATGTATATCATCTTCTAATGTCTACCCATTCACCAACTATTGGTATTTCCAGCCATAATCCCCATCCTTATACTGCTTCTGCTACTTTCCCAGATAATTCTTACCTTGTTACAAGGAAGTTTGGGCGAGGGCTCCTTTTTTTAATATGAGTATTAACATTAAATTAAGAGGAATGTTAATTTAGTATCATCTGGAAAATCCATCAATTTACAATTGATAATAGTGATAGCTTCTCCAGGCTCATTAGCACTGATGTTTAATTAGCATCACTAATAATTCACTTGATATTTTTCCAAAGCTTGATGGAAAAGAAAATAGTTCTTTATAGTTAGTCTTCCACTCAGATTTCTCCCCACATGACAAGGGTATTTCAAAGCCAATAGGAATAAATTTTCTTAAGGAAAAAAGTGATTCCTGCTTATATATCTGTTATATTAATATATTTATAAATATGAAGTGCAAGCTTGAGAAAGTTATCTGTTTAAAATATTCCTAAAAAGACTCTGGAGGTGGTCTGGCTTAAATTTGAATCCTTACTGTGTGATCCTGGAACTATCATGTAAACTCTGCTTCAGTTTCTTTGTCTGTAATGGGGCTGTCTTGTGAGGGCACCAACTCATTCTGAAAATTGGTAAATAAAGGGAAAGAATCAATCATTTATCTTGCTTTTCCTTTGGGGCATTTCAGGGTAAGAAAATAGCTGACGAGGAAAGTTATTTTTTGTATTACAACTAATAAATATGAAGGCTAGAGGAACATTTTAAACGATGCAGTGAGGATACAATTAGTCAGAAAGTTCTGTGGGAAAGAGTACCCAGTTTCTCCAACAAATAAATGGCATTAAAATGAAGAGGAAGAAGAGAGAACTCCTTTAAGTGATATGTCAACTATATGCAATATGTGGAAGTTTTAGAATGCTGATTCAAACAAATAAGCTATAAAATGACATTGTTGAGACAACCGGGGAAAATTGATGACCGATTGGGAACAAGATGATATTAAGGAATTATTGCTAATTTTGTTTGATGTGATAATGATATTGAAATTATGGTTTAAAATGTCCTCATATATTTGAGGTGAAACAACACGCTTTCTGAGAGTTGCTTTAAAATATTCCAGCAAATATTAAGTGTGTGTGGTAGTAGGCAAAGGGATGAAAAGAGAATGACAGAATGTTTATTTCTAGAGCTGGGCTATGGGTAATAGAGCATTCACTATAATATTCTCTCTATTTTTGTATTTGAAAATTTTTACAATAACAAAAATGCTCTTATACCAAAGCAAATCTATGAGTCAAATTTGTATGCAAAATGTGTCTAAAATTTCAAGGTAAAACAAAACATCAAATTTTCAAACTTTGAGTGATTGCACCTTATGCCTGTGATACCTAGCGATACATGGTTATCTTCTGCCACCAAAGGTAGTTTGAGAGGTCTGCGTAGCAATTAAAGGGTTGATGGGAACTTTTCAACAGACGGCTCAAGATCTGAAAAGTAAAGGAACTAATGCAGTGCCTTTTGAAATGCTGGTTGGGAAATTTAAGACAGAAAGTAAATTTAGAGGGGCAGGACAAGCATTTTAAAATAATGGAACACAATAGACAGAATAGAATAGAAAAATGTCAGAAAGCCTCACCTAGTAGCAGTAACTTTTATCGGTTCTTCACCACCAATACCAGTGCTTCTCAATTCTGAATGTGCACACAAATCAGCTGGGATACTGTTAAAAAGTAGATTCTGACTCAGTCTGGAGCGGACCAGAGATTCTGTAGTTCTGACAAGCTCCCACATGAGTCGGGGACCACATTTAGATGAGAAAGTCCTTGTCGTTCATATGTGTACTGTGTATGTGTGTGCAGATAATGTATACGTGAAGAGAGAAATTTAAACTAAGGCTGTGATGAAAACAAAGGAGTCCCCAATCAAGGAGAGTGTTTCTCTCTTTGCCTATGATTTCCATAAATCACTTGCTCCCTCATCAGTTCCAAATAAAGCTTTTAACAAAATTGTGAATGATATGATAAATCAGCATATAGAAAAACAGGCAGCTGCACTGTACTGAGGCTGAAAAAGATGATTGATGGGTAGAAGTAAAAACTGAGTGAGAGGGAAGAAGATGTGGCTCAAGTGATTGGGTTCCTGTCTACCATATAGGAGGTTCAGAGTTTGATTCCTGGGGCCTCCTGGTGAAGGCAAGCTGGCCTGAGCAGCGAGCTGGCCCAAGTGGAGAGTTGGCCCATGCAGAGAGCTGGCCCACGCAGAGTACTGGCCCTCGTGGAGTGCTGGCCGGCACAGAGAGATGGTGCAGTGAGATGACGCAACAAAAAGACACAGGGGAGAGACAATAAGAGACGTAGCAGACCAGGGAGCTGAGGTGCACAAGAAATTGAAGCGCCTCTCTCCCACTCCGGAAGGTCACAGGATTGGTTCCCAGTGCCACCCGAAGAGAAGACAAGCAGACACAGAAGAACACACGGCGAATGGACACAGAGAGCAGACAGCAAGTGCAAAACAGTGAGGGGGGAGGGAGAAATAAAAAAATAAAATAAAATAAAAAAAGAGTGAGAAAAGTGGATGTCCTTAGAGAGAGCATCCAGGGTGGGCTGGGACTTCTGGAGGACTGTGAGGGTGTGAGCTGGATGGGAGCCTGGGCTGTGGAGTCTGGGTGTGCCAAGCCCTGCACGAGGTGAAAAGGCATAGTCCTGCCCTCAGGGAACTTACCGTCCTGGGAGTAGAACACGCAGGCACGCTGATGTTACAAAAATCACAGAATGTGCCAGTACGACTGGATGTGGAGCAAAGAAGGGAAACTAGCTGTGCCTGGAAAGTTCAGGAAGGCAGCAGACCACGGAGCTGGGCCTTCTGAACTGCCAGGTCAAGGCTGAGTAGGAAGTGGTTAGAGAAGCAGGGGAGGGGCCTTCCCGGCCGTGACTGTCTGGTCCGTAAGCTTTGCTTGGCGTGGTTATGTCACCCCTTCCTGTGTCTCACCGTGGGTCAGTTGCTCTCCCTCGTGGGTTTAAGCAGCACAGTGCATGCCAGAGGCTGTGGCTGGCTTCCTTGCAGGCCCCTCACCGCAGTCCGGGCCACAGTTGACCTGCTCCCCCCACAGGTGGGCCCTCGGGACCGCGCGTGGCAGCCCTTTCCTCACACCGTTTCCAAACTGCTCTGGTCCTGGCCCTGGCCTCTCTCCTCACAGACCTCAGCTCCTACTTTGCTTAGAGGGGCAAGGCCATTTGAAGCTTCCGCTGCTTCCTTTTCCTCCCCCTTGAAAGTCACTTGTTTTCTCTGCATGTGCAGCTTTCTCGGTGCTACATGAGAGGAATCCTCTTTCCCTGCCAAGGCTAATGCCCCTTTCTGCTCTGGAGCCCGCTTCTCCCAGCTCCCTCAGCCACCTCCTCCTGGTCTCCGCTCTGCCTACAGACAGGCCACTTCTCCATACCTCTAAGAAATGGTCCCCTACACCCTATTTTCTTAGGCTCCTTGAGACACGGGCAGGCCCTTACTCAGCCATGAACCCACCACTCCTGATCACTCCTCACCCTTCCTCACCTCTGACCCGATGTCTGTGCCCAAGTGCCACCTCAGAGGAAGGAATGAAGCTGCTACCTCTCTCACCTTCTCTTTGTCTCTAAACCCACTGCCCCTGTTTTGTCATCTCTCCTGGCCTCCCCTGGGCCCAGCCTCAGAGCCCCAATTGCTCTCGATGTTGGCGCCACCCCTACATGGGTCTCAGGGGGCGCTGTGCCTTCTTAACATCCCAGTGCAAGTGAAGTCAGATAATACTTTCCTTAATTCCCCACAGCACACCTGAGACCAGGCAGAAAACTTTAAACATGACAACACTGAAGATCGGGGATAAACAAATTCAAGGAATAACCTGAAACCAGATTATTTGCCCCACACAGTGGAACTTTCTCATCTTGGGGTTGGGGATGCCTCCCTGCCTAGAGAGCACTTTCTTCTCTATCTAGGAGCTTCTTCAAGTCCTTCCTAAACTCCTTTTGAAGCCCAAAGTCAAAAATGACCCCAAGGGTCTAGGAGTTCCCTCTCCTGCTTGCCATCCACGTTCCAGGGCTCTCACTGATTATCCAGGGTTTCTGATCCCCAGGCATCCACAGTAAACCCCAACTCTGTAAGGGACACACCCATGGTCACCTGGGGGTCACCTGGCTGTAAAATGACTACTGAAGGCTGACCAATGACATCACAATTGCTGCATTCCTTGGCCTTCTCCTGGTCTGTATCCTCCTCCGTCTCCCTGAAGGGCCTGGCACCACAGATCAGGTGCTTCTTCCTAACACCCTTTCCTCTCTGGTTCCTGCAACGTTGTTCTCTTCTAGCTTTGCTCGAAACTCTCAAGAGTTTCTCTCTGTTTTTGCTGCGTATACTTTCTACTCCCAAATGTTGTCATCTCCCAAGTTTCCGTTCTTGTCTCTCTTCCCTTTTCTCTCCAATTGCTTTCTTCAGTTGAGTAGGAGCTTGTTTCCAGAACACCCTAAATGGCCACTCAGTCCCTTGCTGGTGGGACTCAAACACAAAGGTCCTCATTCCGGGGCCCAGAGAAGGGCAGAGAAGGGATGTGGAGTGGGAAGCAGACAATGACCACATCCCTGCTGCTGCTTGGTTCTTCTGTTACTTGCAGCCCAAAACATGCAGGTTGATTGACAGCCAGATCTAAACTCATCACTTTCTCTTGCCAAACAGCTCCTGATCTTTAATTCTCCCCAGCATCCATCTTTTCTCCCAGGCTAGAAATATGGGGATCCTTACCGACTCTTTCCCTTCTCTATGCAGCCACAGCTTCTTTGACACCAGAGCATCCTCCACCTCTGGGAAACTTACCCCTCCCACATCTCAAATACCAGCAATAGAAAAGTGTTTCCTTTCTGTGTCTACCTTTCCCCAATCAGATGTGACTTCTTCCATTGAATCCACAATGCACTTTATACATTTTTTTTGGAACAGTTGTTATTTGGGAGGCAGTATTGTAAGATCTCATTATATCCTCACAACATACCCTACCTAGATATTATTAGTTCTACTTTAGAGTGGACACTGGGCATCAAAGAAATCCAATGGCCTACCCAGGCTCCCGTGGAACTGGGACTCTGAATTCACGAAGACCGTGTGATGGTTAGGCTAATGTGTCAACTCACCCAGGTAATTGTGTCCAGGTGTTAGGTCCAGCAAGCCCTGGGCTAATTGTAATACAAGAGCATTTATGGACTTCGATCACCAGTGAGTTTACTGCGTGGATGGCTGATTACATCTGCATCAATCAGGGAGATTGCATCAGCAATGGGTGATGCTTTTATCCAATCAGTTGAATGTCTTAAAAGGAGAAGTGATTTCAACATTCAGGGAATTTCCCAGCTCGTCGTTGGACAGAAACTCATCAAGGACCTTACATCGGACTTTCATCGGAGCCCCTGGTTTGCAGCCTGCCTGCAGAACCTGGACTTGTGCATCCCCACGGTCATGGGAGAGACTCTTTTAAAATCTCATATTATTGACAGATATCTCCTGTTGATTCTGTTTCCCTAGAGAACCCTGGCTAATATAGACCACAATGCCCTTTTTGCGCCTCTCTTGGGGTACCTGTCTCACTCTGCCTTCTGCTAGAGTTACTTTTGTATTTATTTAATTCCTTTGTCTTGACAGTGAGGAACTTCCTTAGTTTTCCTTTCATCTCCTTGCATCAACCTTACAATTTAGAATTTGGAGATGGTCTCAATTTCAAATATTTTATACCACTGTACAGAAGTACCCTTGACCCAATTTGGGTTTTGGAAAATGTGTTCACTGTATACAAATGCTTTGACCATTAAGAAAATCATAAGTATCTGTAAAGTTGAATTAAATAACATGGGCAGGGAAGCGGCTGTGGCTCAATCAGTAGGGCTCCCGTTTACCATATGGGAGGCCCCGGGTTCGGTTCCCGGGGCCTCCTGGTGAAGGCAAGCCCGCCCGTATGGCGTGGTTAGCTGACCCAGCGAGCACGAGCAGCAAGGGGGGGATAAATGAATAAATAAATAAAATCTAAAAAAATAAAAAATAAAAAAATAACATGGGCAGACTAGCCAGGCATATTTCAGATTTGAATGAGAGAGATTGAGAAAGTAAATGATCCCAAACCAAATCAATCCAAATATAATCCTTTGTTAAAACAACAAGCACACATTTTAGTTGGTCATTAATTACTAACACCTGTGTATATTTTGAAAGCATGATGCAATACAGAATAAGAACAGCTTTCTGCATCATTTAACTTCCAACATTAGAACAGGGGGAAAAATCTGATTGTGGCATTTCACTTGCATCATCACAACAGGGGGAAAAATCTTACCATGGTCTAAATTTGTCTGACTGCTCTGAGACAATTTTTTCTTACAAAATTATTGTTCCCATCTCACTTCTCTGTTTAAGTCTTACCTCTTTAATTTCAAGAAATGCTAGTCATTTCTATTCACCACCAAAGAATATCCCTTATGGGAAGTATGCCTTTTTCTAGACATTGCTAGAGATTTAAAATTAGAGGTATGACTTCTCAATTATTGTTAATGAGCCCAGATGTCACATGGGACCTCTCTACACATGTAGAATTTGGAACTTTGGTTTAATGCTCTAGGATTTCACAATTAGGATAAGTATAGCTTCTTCTCCCTGACTTTTGAACATGTCTTATATTGTAATGGAGATAGAAAATTTTGGCTTGAACAAGATAGTTGTTTCTCTCTCATGTAAAAAGAAGCCCAAAGGTAAACATCCCATTGAATCCACAATGCAATTACAGACTGGTTCTTGTCCTGTAAGCAGGAACCCATACTTCTTTACTCATTCGGATCTGCCTCATGGCTTTCATTCCCAAAGTCACCACATATTCCCAGGTGGCTGCTGGAACTCCACCCATCATATTGAAGTTGTAGGCTAGTAGAAAGAAAAAATATGTAGAAAAAAAAGTTTTGAGGTATGATTTCTTCACTCAATTTTAACACTCTGGTTGCTTTTTATATTTGTTCTTTCTTGATAGTCTATAGATAATCCCATGTTTCCAAATCACTTGCTTGGATGATGAAAGGTTAATCTCATCAGTGGAACTTGAATTCTTACTAATTGGAGGCAGACCAAGGTGTGCCAGCCTATTTCATTTCCAAGTTCAGAGTTCAACCTCTGCTGTTAAATCTCAAACCTCGCCAACATGGAGATGCTTTCTCCAAAGGTCTAACTTACAGGTGTCTTCTATCTTTGAAGGATACCTATCCTTTGTTTTTAAGTGGAGTTTTCTTTTACTCTTCTACTCTACCTGCTTTTTAAACTTGTACCTTTCTAAATTTCCCTCTTTTGACATGAGATGAGACTGGAGAAAAGTTCTCAGAAGGTCTAACAAACACAGCAGTAGAGAAATTAAATCACACTACATGCTGTCATTCAGCAAAGCCATTTACAGACAGAGCTATTTGGAAGCCATTAAAAAATGCCATTCATCTCAAACTTGCCATCTGCCTTCTGCTTCTGGCCTCACCCCACCCCTAAGCTAAGGGATGAGTCTCAGTGGCCAACTTCCCTCTGGCTCTCGTGTTGACACTCAGGGAGGCTCTTATGGGAAGAAGGTAATTTGTTTCAGCCGACCAACCACATGGCTAACTATACACAGCAATTACACAAAGCAAATGTATCAACTTCTGCCACAGGAGGCAGGAGTTCCCTTTCTGGTCATTAATAATGAACACTCTTCAGTAAGTAAGGAAACATTTACCAAATAAAATGGCCTATTATGGATGATCCCTCAGGCAGTGGCCATTGAGGAAATGCCAAGCCCAGGAGGCCGGTGCTGTCGCTCGACACCGCTTTGGCTTGGTGGTTCTGGAAGCATCTCGGAACCAGCAGAAGATATGACCCGTTGCCTCTTTGTACAGAAGTGTCTAGTCCGCAAAGGAGTGGCCTGGTCTTTTCTCTATTGAAATTCCATTGCTTCCTTTCCTGGCAGCCGCATAATTGGGAATGCCGTGAAATAAAAACGAGGAGGAAGTAAATTAGAGCCGGGAAGTGTCAAGTTGATCTACTGCAGTGTTGAGGGCGGGAGTGCTGGGCAAATTCAGATCTCTCCCAGAGCCCCCCTCTCTCTAGTTCACCCCCACCGTTTGAAACGCTTGTTGCTAGCACTCCTGGAACTCTCTGGAGGCTCCTGTTCGCTCTATTGCTTGGAGTATAACTTGGTCTACAGTTACTTACGTAGAGTACATTTTTGCAGACTTTTAATGAGCACAACCCCTGAAAAGGTGCTGACGTTTTAATGCCTCCTACTGATACTTCATATTAAGGCAACACACTTTGTACTGCATTCAAAGCCCTTGGAAATCCAAATGCTGTAGAGTCTTAGCCCGCTCTCGCACACGTGGGGTGTAATTAGAAGAGATGGGGAACATATGTACTTACAGGCTGTTCAGATTGAAGGCAGCTGACTATAGCCTAATTAATTTTCAACACCCTTAGGAGGTAGGTGTGTATTACTCTTGCTTCCTAGATGGATGACTTTAGGCCATGAACTGATCAAATCCAAAGCCTCAGGGCAGAGATTGTGTCTGATGAATTCTGGAAAGAATGGAATGGTGAAATAGTATGGTAAAATGAAGCCATTAATAATAATGTGCTGAAACCTGCTGCTTCTCAGCTGGTTCAGAATGTGACTGAGCTCTGGTGTTCTACCAAACTCCATTAAAAAGTTGGTCTAGGGAAGCAGATGTGGCTCAACCAGTTGGGCACCTGCCTACCACATGGCAGGTCCCAGGTTTGGATCCCGGTGCCTCCTGGAGGAGGTGAGCAAACAATGAGCAGACAGATGAGAGAACCATCTGGGGAAGGGAGGGGGGATAAATAAAGAAAAATAAAAGTAAATAAATAAATCTTTTAAAAAAATTTGTCTATGCAATCGTATTTTTGTGAATGGAATGCATGTATGCAGCCCTTCTAATAAACCACAAAGGATGACCTAGCAATCCCACTCTCCATGTGTCTTCTAGAGAAACACCCCAATGCACAAGGAGACTTGAGAATCTTCATTGCAGAATTGCTTGAAGTGAAAAAAATGAGAGCAGCATAAATGTCCATCAAAAGTAGAATAGCTGAATAAATTGTGGTATATTCATATAACTAAGTATATCAGGTAAAGGAAATTAATTATATCCATATACAGCAGCATGGTAAGATTTCAAAAACATTGTGTTGCATTAAAAAAAAAGCAAGTTATAAAATGACACATGGGGATAAGACCATTTTTTAAAATATATTATTTATTTTTCTTTAGGTGAAAAAAATATAGAGTATAAACCAAAAGTATAACCACTTCACACTAAATTCTAACTGTGGTTAATCTGGTGAGGAGAAGAGAGGAACATACAGAGAATATATTCTTCAGGTATCAGTTGGGTGATTAAAAATTAATAAGACCCTGCAGTTAATTTTAAAATTTTGTTTTAGTTTTAGGTTGTACAAGTGATTCCTCCCCAAACAGTGACTATTAATATGTTGATATTTTTCCTCTTGGCTTTTTTGCCCCCTGTACATAATTTAACATAGTTGTGATAGTATATGATACATACTATATTTATAAATTTTGAATGCAGCAATTTAAAAAATCTTTGCATAAGCATTATTCCATGGTATAATTGCTACAAAGAGATTATAACAATTTCTTTCATTTTTTGCATACCTACTATTTGCCAGGCTAGTATCTTGTGGACATTACAGACATTTACCCTAAAAAATGTTATTCCCCTCATTTTACATGGATAAACTGAGGATAAAAACAGATTAAGGAATTTGCCCAAGATCACAAATTTGGACAGAGCAGAGAGCTTGGACTTGAATCTAGGGCAGGTGCCTTCAAAGCTCATGCAACCATTCCAATAGAGCTTTCACCCTGCGCAGAAAGTTTGACAAACATTAAAGCTGGAAAAGTCCGCAAAGCAAATTGTGGAAATTCCCATGATTCTCTGCCAATTAGAATGACCATGTAGGTAAACAGCCAGACTGCCTTTCCTCAGAAGGGAAAAGGGGAATGTTATAGCTGATTTTTTTCCCTCCAGTGGCTAATGCTTGGAACTTAGCATTCTTCTAAAGCATCTATAAGAGCACTAGTCACCTCAGGGGAGGTTTGAAGGAAATAGTGGGTTCCTCCTGACCAGAACCAATATCCAAGAGAGAATATGGAAGGGCTTCCACTCAGTGAAAATTGAGGAAGGGTCTCACCTTACCATATAGGTCCTAACATAACAAAGATGACAACAACAGCAGCAGCTAATACTTATATAGTGCTATGTGTGCCAAGCAGTGTGTGAAGCTCTGTTATATATAAACTCATTTCGTTTTCCGTGATGCAGACTTAAAGATAGTACTGAAAGTGACAGAATGAAACAATAGGATGATCGGTAGTATGGTATTGCCAAAAATAAGAACTTGACTTCCAAATACAGGTATAATTTTAAAAATTGACCATGGTCTCTTTTAGCACAAATGTACCTCTCAGTCCTACACAGCTGACAGTTGTCCACAGACCTATGGAGTCAGGTGGGGGCCACGTGGAGAGGGTGAGAAATGTAGAAACCAGTTTCTGTGTGACTGCAGTGACATAATCTCTGCCTGAAAAGGGCTGCACTAAGTTTCAGTCTATGTAGGCTGGGAAGCAGCCATAATACTAATATTTATTGCCCTATTGAACATTTGTGGCCTGGGTGGCAATTCTGTACGATCTTTAACTGGGACACTGATAACTTGCTGATCTCGAGGCAGGGGTCAGTCCTGTGGGTACACGTGGTGCTTCTACTAGTGCTGTGTGTCACTTTATTAGAGCAGCCTTAGCTACTGGGTGGAGGAAACTGGCCAATCCAATAATGCAAGTCTTATCTATTGTGTTTATGGCTCAATTCCACACAAGTGCTGACTATTAGCAATGTGCTCCTTGCCCTGAAGAAAGAATTAAGCAGAAGAGAGGGAAGGAACAAGCAAAAGTACCCTTTGGGTTTCGCCTCTCTTCAGGGAGGAAAGGAGGAATGTATTTCCTATGCCTTGGTGGTGGGGGGTAGGGGACGGGGGAGATGATCATCTAAGAAAGCAAAACCTATTTCCAAATAGAAGTTAACCTGTAATCAGACTCATCCACCCTCCTAGGATGCTAAGTATTTATGCATTTTTCCTCCTTAACAAATGAGAGGGTCAATGGCTTGCCCTCAGTTACACAATAGAAAAGCAGTACCAGGAGGTCTTTGACCCCAGACCAGTCCTACTCAGCTAAACTTAAGTGGAAGTTTCAGCAATGATCTGGCTTACTTGGGTACTATATGGACAGCCAGTACAGGTCATCATGACCAGAATTCCCTCAGGACCAGATTTCTCCTGGAATCTCCATCCTTAGGTAGCTCCCCAAGTGCTCTATAATAGTGAGGCATATCAGAATATCAGGGGAGGTGGGGAAAGTTGGAAAATGCAATTCAATTTCATGATGCAATTTTATACATGGAAAATGAAAAAAAAAAGTCTATCATTTTCATATGTTGAGATAAATAATCAAAATCAAGAGGAAATGGTCAGAGAACATTGAGAAATACTGCTCTAAAGTCTAAACTCTCTAGTCTAGATTGACACTTGTGTAGGAACCTTGGTGCTCCTGCCTGTGTGACATTGACAAGTTCCCTTAGACTTTCTATGCTCCAATCCCTGAACCCATCCTAATGGAACCCCTGACTCTCCTTCCATAGCCATGGACTTCAGAGGAAACTGAACCTCGTCCCCAGCTATAGGGATGGATTGTCGGCATTTTAGGCCAACCATGACTACTGGTTTGGAAATAGGCATGCAACATAAAGAGAAGTCTTTAAGGATCTTCTGCTTTCTCCACTCCTAAGACATAGGAAGGGATGTCATTTCTTCCTCCTCACCTTATCCATATGTGACACCTGGAATTGCTGTAGTCATCTTATAACTGAGAGGGCCAAGAGGACAGGCTGCGGGTGAGCAAGTGGAGGAGTGTTAAGAACCTGGGTCCTTGATGACATGGCAGAACCACTGGGTGTACCAGCATAAAGCCCCCTTACCTCTGGACTTATTCTTACATGAAATAATGAATGTCCTATTGTCTGAAGCCAATCTGAGTTGGAATTTTCTACTATTTATAGCCTAACACACATCACTTTAAAATGTCTTAAACTAGAATGAGTTGGGGAAGTGTCTTTTCCATGGTTCTAATATTACCCTTGAATTCCCTCACTAGGCTCATCAACTCTAAAGCAGTCCTATCGGCTCTACTTCCAAAATACGCCTGAATCCACACCCTTTCCCATCTCTCCTGCAAACACAATAGGTCCACCGTCACTTCTCTCCTGTACTTCCCCCAAAAGCCTCAGAGCTGGACCACCTGCATCCAGGCTTGCCCCCCATTCCTTCAATCTAGTCTTTATTTTTATTGAGATAAAATTTGCATAACATAAAATTCACTATTTAACCATTTTAAAGTGTACAGTTCAGTGGTTTTCAGTACCTTCTCAATGTTGTGCAACCATCACCATTATCTAATTCCAGACAATTATCATCACCCCCAAGAGAACCTCCGTACCCATTAAGCAGTCACTCCCCTTCCCCTCTACCCAGCCTGTGGCAAGCACTGATACAATCTATTCTTAACACAGCAGCTGGAATGATAGTTTCCAAAGGTAAATTTGATCAGGCCATTTCCCTGCTTAAAACCCTCCAATGACTTTGGATAGCTTGCAAGTTTCTTAGCCTGACCTTCAAGACCATTCTGATTTAGTCTTCATTATCCTTTCCGATTACATCTTATACCATCTTCCCACCTGCTTGCTAGGTTCTGCCACAAAAGCCGTCTATGTTTTCTTTTTTAAAAATATATATATATATTTAAGACAAGTTGTGAGCTTAGAAAACAATCATGCATCATGTACAGAATTCCCATACATCACCCCTCCACCAACACCTTACATTGTTGTGGAGCATTTGCTACAGGTTATGAAAGAACATCATCAGACTATTACCACTAACAGTAGCCCAAAGCATACATTTGGTTTATTTTTTCCATATGCCCCCTATTATTAATACCATGTATTCGTATTGTACATTTGTTATAGTTCATGAGGGAACATTCTCCTATTTGTACTGTTAACCATAGTCCATCTTCCACCACATGGTTCCCTGTGTTATACAGTCCCATGCCATGAACATTTTATCCAAAGTGTATACTCAGTGGCTCTAACTTTCATTAGAGTTGTGCAGTCTTCTAAGTTTTCTTGAACATACCAGCTCACTCCTGAGCCCTTTTTACTTGTTCCTATGTCTTGGTCGCTCTTTCCGTTTTCTGCAGATTGGCACCTTCTCACCATTCAAGTTGCACCTCAGATGTCACCTCCTCAGTGAGGCTTCCCTGCCCAAGGTAGCCCTCTCTAACCCCAGTACTCTTTAACATCGCTCCTTTACATCTTCCTCCCCGTATTTATCACTATCTGAAATGATCAAGTTCACATTCATTTTCTTTAATTAACCAAAGTCCACAGTTTATTCAGAGTCCCACACTTTTTACCTAATGCCTTTATCTGTTCCAGCATCCCATCTAGGAGGCCAGATTACGTTTGGTTGTCAAGTCTCTTAGGCTCCTCTTGGCTGTGAGAATTTCTCAGACTTTCCTTGTTTCTGGTGCCCTTGTTGATAAGTTTTGAGGAGTACTGCGCTGGCATTTTGTAGGAGGCCCTTTAACTGGAATTTGATGCTATTCTCATGATTAGACTGAGCTTATATTTGGGGAAGGAAGATCACAGAGGTAAGATGCTATTCTCATCACATCATGTCAAGGAGCCAAATTTGTTTTATGTGGATCGGTTGATGATCTATCTCTCCCACTTTAGAAGGTATGCTCCTACAGAACAGGAACCTCGTCTGTTCTGTTCACAGCTTTATTCCCAAAACTTAGAATAGTCCCCAGTACACAGTAAGGTTCATTAATTATTAGTTGATTGTATTAATGAATAAACTAGAAAAACTGCATACTGTTTTTGCACGTGAAGTGAAATATGGGTCAAGAAGACTCATTGAACATAGGTCATATGCACTAAACTCTTTCAAATAATCTGGTATATCCATGAGATAAACTGAAACCCTCATGCAAATAAATAATTAACCCAAGGCCAATGGCACATTCAAAATCATTAATAAAAATTGATTTTCTTTTCTCTAGCAGGCTGCTTTTCCATGCTGCATCACAATACCATTTGCAGAGTCAGCCAGGACTTATATTTTAATTCATTTCTACTCAGCATCTACTGTTTCTTGAATGGTGCTAGCCTCTGTGACTTTCTCTTCTTTTAAAATATTTGGCTTTGTGAGCCTATCCATGAAGAAAGAGTGGGTGATTTCATTGAGCTACATTTTGGAAGGCAGTAATTCTCCTGAGAAGAGTTAAAGCATGATGCGAAGCTTGGATTACCTAGGAGAGAACGCAGGAAGAGGATTCCCAAGCTTCTGTGCCTGGAATGAGGCCTCTGCTAATTTCGTGGATGGAGGGGAGCAGGAGGAGGCTCCTGTTGGCAGCCGGCTAAATGCCTTTCCAGGAACACGGTGGAAACTGATTAAATATATATGCAATCACATGAATTGATAGAACCTGGGGGACGTCTCCAGCCATTAGAACACCAAACACCAGTGGGGGCTCCCCAGTGGCCATGAAGGAAGTTGGTTTTCTGGCAAGAGCTCTCAGAGAATGAAGCCCCTGCAAAGAAGAACTATTTGTATTCCATTCAGATTTCATTTAACCTTTTGTCTTGGAAGCCCCAGTAAGCAAAGGCACATTTGTCAAGGCTTTAGGATGAATGAGGAAAGCTTTTGTGCATTAAACTTGCAGATATTCAGGACTTACTGGAAAGGCAGCCCTGGGCTAGGAGTAGGAAGACATCCTCAGATCACCTTCAGTGAGCCCATTTCCTGACTATGCACAACCCCTTCCCCCACCAATCAATTTGTTTGAGCGTGAATTTCCCTAGGTAATTAGCTGCGTTGTATACTGCTGGTCAGAATATTTATTTTTCCTAGCATTCCTCAGAGTATGTGACTTAGGGGTCAAGTAACCTTACCACAAAATTATATAAGAAGTTTAACACATTTCATTTAATTAACTAATACCATGGTGACCCATTTTGTATTTCCATAAGTCTAAGATTGACTTAAGGTAGCATTATGATGGTAGCACTATGGATTTATTTATTTTATTTTATTTTTTAAAAGATTTTTATTTTTTATTTATTCATCCCCCCCTTGCTGCTTGTGCTTGCTGTGTCCATTTGCCGTGCATTTTTCTGTGTCTGCTTGTCTCCCTTTGTTGGGTCATCTTGCTGTGTCAGGTCACCGCGCTGTGCGGGCGGGCTTGCCTTCACCAGGAGGCCCCGGGAATCGAACCCAGGGCCTCCCATATGGTAAACGGGAGCCCTACTGATTGAGCCACAGCCGCTTCCCATAGCACTATGGATTTAATACACAGCATTTTTGGGGGAGGAGAAGAATACAATCACAACAAATATAAACATAGATTTTAAAACCCACTCCAGGGAAGCGGATGACCAGCCTCAGTTCCTGCCCTTGGCAACTCCTCTACAGTCCCTTCTGCCTACTCAGTAGAGATAATTTTTACCATTATCAGTATTCCATTCCATATTATACTCCTAATACACTTAGATTTTTAAAAAATAATAAACTTTATTTTTAGAGAGTTTTAGGTTTACAGAAAAATTGCACAGAAAGTATAGTGCATTCCCAAAACATGTTTAGTTTTTACTCAACATATGCAGTTTTCTCTGTTTTGTTTTGTTTTTAGGTACTGGGACCTCGTATATGGGAAGCCAGCATTCAACCACTGAGTCACATAGGCTCCTCTGAGTTGGTTTTTTTTATTTGTTTGCTTGTTGTTTGTTTTTTGTTTGTTTGTTTGTTTGTTTGTTTTTAGGAGGCACTGGGAACCGAACCTGGGACCTCCCATGTGGGGAAGCAGGTGCTCAACTGCTTGAGCCACATACGCTCTCCTACAGTCTTCTTTTAAAATCAAAGAAGAATTCTGGGTTTTTCTATGTCAGGTGCAGCATTCTAAAACACCCACCACCACCACATCAACAACCAACATTTAATGAGCACTTATGATGTGCCAGGCCTTGTGCAATGTGTGTGCCATCTCGTCACTCACCACTATACCGCTGGGAGGCAGGTGCTGTCGTGATCATCTCTTCTGAATGGGGAAGTGAAGCTTTGTGCTTAGGTCACTGGCCCATGGTGATCCAGCCGGAAAAGGAAAAGCCATGACTCAGCTGGCCTGGCTGCATGGGGCATGCTCCTGACTGTGCTCTGAGCTGCCTCTCCTTCAACTCGGGGTCCAAAACTATTGCTCAAGTAGCTGCTGTGAATGGGCTCCTTGGTGGGATGTAGGGGTGGAGGGGGAGAGGACTTGAGGGCGATTCCCAGGTTCCCAGCTTGGATGACTGGGTAGATGGTGGCACCTTTCATCCATGTTGGAAATTCAGGAGAAAAAGGTTTATGAAGACCTTGGCACCTGCCCTCTTCACCTTGCATACTGTTATCATCTTGAGGAACCTCAAAGTCCAAGTCATGGATGTGTCCAACCCTGCAGCCATTTTCTTGACCTCCTTGACTCCAATAGCCTGGACTCCTTTTCAGCCATCCATTCTCAGGACCACTCTTGTTCCTTGCATTCCTCAGAACTGTACGACATATGAACACCCACATTCAAATGTCCCTCTGTCTGTCTCTTATGTCCTTTCTCTAGTGTCTTGCCCCACACTTGTTCTGCCACATCGAGTCAATCAGTAACCTACCTTTCTCCTCCCCATCTCTCAACTCCATCCCTTCTTTACTTCTGTTCCAACCCAGCCTAACCCCTCGGTTAAGACCCCTGCTCACTTCTGCAAACTCCTCTCTTGCCACAGCCTTGCCTCTCTTTGCTAATTTCTTCTAGGTAAAATAAACAACTAGATAGTTCCCTGATGCTAAGATCCCACCAGTTGGAAAAGCAGTCATGTTTAATAACAGATTTTCAAAAGAAAGAAAACACCGTCCCATTAAAATATATGCGGTAATGGTAAGAAATAGTGCTATTTCAGAAATGGGAAAAGTGGGAACCGGTATGTTTTAGGATGGAGGGACCATGACACTTGCAGTTCTAAGGGCTGTGCCACCCTCTCCCATGCCCAGGACTCTGCACCTGCTGTTCCCTCTGACTGGAATAGAAATATTATCTCATTATCCTTTTCATAACACTGAAATGTGGACATTGCCATCCCCATTTTACGTAAGGGAAGCTGAGTTTTAGAAACTGGAGTTCATTTTCTCTATGAAGTTTGCACAAGTAATAAGTGAGAGAATCAAGTCTTAAATTCAGGCCTTCTAACTTTCTTTTTATTCTGCCACACCATAGCCTGATTCATTAATTCCTACTTGTTCACTAACACTCATTTAGGGTTCCCATCATGAGATGCCCATACTGGGCTTCATCCCGTCTTCTGGGCTTCCCTAGGATCCTGTACGTCCCTTTAACTTAGGCCTTCCCCATTGTTAGAAAATGACTAGACATAGAGGTCAAGACTTTATTAATTTTTTTATCTCTGGGCCAAATTGGGCCTGATACATAGTAACCCATTAAACACTATTCCCCAAAGCTATTGGGCACATCCCATGGCCAGTTGGGCATTGATGCTTCGTTTTGTCTGTCTCCGGACCACAAGAACATCTAGAACCATACAAATGTTATTATTGCCCCTTCGAAAGCTCCCAAACCCTGTGCTTTCAGGAAGCCTTAAATATTGACCTTAGAAAACTCTAATCTGTATTACAAGTGAAATTAATGCTTCTCTGGCCAAGCTCTGCTACAAATGGAGGTTTTAAAACCACACCCCAAAAATCTATTCGCCAGAGAGGAAATGAACGTCTAAGTCGTTTGTTGTTTTGTCCTGACTTTTTAAACGTCCACTATCACTTCTATTGGCATGAGCAGTGGGCCTCAAACCCATCTCTTCTAAAGGCTTGATGATAGCAAAGTTTCCTGAGATAGAACCAGTGAGATAGGGAGTTGGAGTCAAAGGGTTCTCCCTATTTATTTCTTCCTTTAAAAAATTGGCCGCGGAACCGGTTGGATGAGTCACTGAGCTCCGCCTTCAGCCCGTGCCAGAGCCTGGCCTGCTGGGCTTTCTGAGGTTCTGGTGAAGCACTCAGTGCACCGTGCAGGAAGTGAGATCATTATTGTTTTGGCCGTTGGAGCAGCATTTATCCTTTGGTAGCAGCTAAAGTTTATCAGTAGGTTTAGCCTTTGCACTTTGAGAAACCAGCTATTATCTCACCCACAATTTAGAATAATAAAAACCCATGGCAGAAAAACGTGTAGTAAATAGAGATAAAGAGCAAGCGATGTCGACATGGCTCCTGCCCCCTACATCCTACACATGGATTGATAGGATCAGCAAGGAGGCGTCCTGTGGTCTCCCCCTTTCTTTCTGGTATTAGAAATTTCTTGGAGGGGGGCTGAGAGTAGGGAAAAATATTACAGCTTTAGTTAATACTTTAGTGTCAGTGGCTTCCTGGAATGACCTGTAATGTGGACACTTTAGGTTTAGGGAGACCTCATGTTCTTCACCCTGCAGAAAGTTTCCCCCCTGGGAGCCATAATTATAGTTGTTCAAAGATGGAATGGGGGAAGCAGACATGGCTCAAGCAGTTGGGCACCCACCTACCACATGGGAGGTCCCAGGTTCAGGTCCCAGTGCCTCCTAAAGAAGACAAGCAAGACAGCGAGCTGATGCAATGAGCTGATGCAACAAGATGACACAATGAAGAGACACAAGGAAACACAATGAGAGACTCAACAGGCAGGGAATGAATGTGACTCAAGCAATTGAGTGCCTCCCTCCCACATGGGAGGTCCCAGGTTTGGTTCTTTTTTTTTTTTTTTTTTTTTTTTACCGGGAGGTCCCGGGGATCGAACCCAGGTCCCTCCATATGGGAGACGGGCGCCCAACCAGTTGAGCTATATCCAACCCTGGTTTGGTTCCTTGTATCTCCTAAAAAGGAAAAAGAAGACGAGCAGACACAGAGAGCACACAATGAACAGACACAGAGAGCAGACAGCGAGTGCAAACAACAAGGAGGAGGTAGAAAAAATAAATAAAATAAATCTTTAAAAAAAGATGGAATGGGTCAGCCCAATATATGACTAGAACTGACTGAAAAGGGCTGGCACCTGACCATTAGGGAGCTTGCCTAGGGGCCTCCTGCACCAGTTTGATGCCAAACAGGATTTCCAGTTTGGTTCTGTCAAAGCCTGAGATGTTGCATCATAATTACACAGAAAAGCAGGATTCTCCTCTAATACTTGGTCACATTAGGGTTCTCAGACTAAAAACCATATTAATATATTAAAAAAAGAAATAGTCATTGTAGCCATTGGGCAGTTTGATGTAATAATGTATTCCAAAAAATAGTTATTGGATTATGCTTGTAAACTGGTCTGCTAATCTGGGCATGATTAAGTTATGATTAGGGCATTAACTGGGCCATGTCAGTAGGGCATTGAGCCTCACCCCTTGGTGGGTAAGGAATCAAATATAAAAGGCAAGGCAAAGGACAAAGGGAGCAGTTTTGATGTTGGAGTTTTGATGTTGGAGAGAAGGTCCCAGGATAGAGACGAGCCATTCGCCTGAGAATTCACAGCTGGCCTTGTGGAGAGAAGCAAAGCCTAGAGAGCCTCAAAGTCTACAGCTAACCTTTTGGAGGAACCAGAGGAGCTAAGCCCGGAGAGAAATGCAGCCCCAGGAAGAGAGGAACCCAAGAAGCCTGAACCGTGGCAAACGTCGGCAGCTGTCTTTCTTCAACACGTGGCAATGGACTTTGGTGAGGGAAGAAACTTATGCTTTATGGCCTGATAACTGTGGACTTCTACCCCAAGTAAATACCCTTTATAAAAACCAACCAATTATTGGTATTTTGCATCAGCACCCCTTTGGCTGACTAATACAGTCATTTCAACCTTTCTTGAAATATCCAAAGCAATATATTATATTATCATTGAATATATCCAAGATTGATTAAATAGCTGAACCACTGTACTTTTTTTCACTGGAAAATGCACACATAGATGAAAATGTTAAATAACTCAATGATTCCCAAGGGCTCATCAAGCAAGTGGGAACTTTCACACCAATCTAGTGATTCTGGCAGGACTTCTTCCGGTGCTTTCTATTTTGCTTTATTTTTGTCTTGTTTTAAAAATCTGGAATACATTGTGAGATTTTAAGCATGTGGTTATAAACCCAAAGTTCCATATGCATTTACGGTTTTAGGATCTAAAAACGATAGTGAAAAATGATTGTACATGGTACTGAAAAGTGAAAAAAAGAAAAATGTGATAGAAAATACATCACCCTGTTACTTGGTGTTTTATCAGCATGCTCTGAGTGACAGGATCAGACCCCATAGCAGGATCAGGACACCTTAAAGGGACACCAACTTCCTTCATTGTATCTGTTCTGTCTTGGTCTGGAATTGAGAATCTCTCTTGCTGGGAAGAGTCCCTCCATTTGCACCTGGTTACTGTTGGCACTTTACCCATAGGCAGAACAGGAATTTACTTCTAGTGTCTCTGGGACAGTGTATAGTAGTGGCTAATAGCACGAGCTTCAGAGCCAGGAAAACTAAGTTGAAATCTCAGCCCTGATCCTCATGAGTGCATTCTTCCACACATTCAGCTATTAGGATTAAACCCTGCACAATGGACTGATGGGCCCATCTTACGCTGGGGGTTTTCTCGGACAGTACAATGGAAGGAGAGTAGGAAAAGGAATTTGAGGGTATTTGTAAAGATGGATCAGACAAATCAAGCCAGAAAAGGAAGGATGTGAGTGTATAAGGGTCCCGCTGGATAATGAGAAAGTTAGGGAGTTGGTGAATTGGTCATCTACAGATGGATTTAATCCTCACGATAATTCCACAGTGTAACTGGGGATTAGTGAGATTAATTAACTTGACTCATTCTGTTCCATTCCCTTACCCTAAACATAAAATCTATCAGGAGTCCTGCTGAGCCTATCTGAAGTCTGTCCACTTTTCTTGATCTCCACTGTCACCCCCCACCCCCAATCTGGCCAAAACCATTGTTGTTTTTCACTTGAACTACTGCCATAGTCTCTTAAATGGTCTCCTGGCTCCCACTTTTGCTCTATGCAATCCATTTTATATCACAACCAGAGTGGTCTGTAGAAAATGTAAATAGAATCCTGACTCTACATTACTACAAATCTTTCATGGATCCCAATGGCTCTTAGACTAAATCCTACCCCTTTACATGTTCTACAGATATCCTCCTGTAGCAGTTTGGTATTGTTTATGAATTCCAAAAATAGTAATTGGATTGTGTTTTTAAACTGGTCTGTACCTGAGCGTGATTAAATTATGATTAGGGATTTGATTGGGTCATATCAGTAGGACATTGAGTTCCCACCCCCTTGGTGGGCTGGGACTCACAGAGAAAACTACATGGCAGAGAACAGAGTTAGAGTTTTGAGCTGGAGCCCAGGAAGTAAACACAATGGAGAGACTCGAGCCCCAGGGAGAGAGACAAAGCCTAGAGAGCCTGATAGTCTACAGCTGACCTTGTGGAGAAAACAGAGCAGCTGATCCCAGAGAGAAACAAGCCCCAGGAGAGAGATGAGACTTATCCCAGGCTACAGATGATTTTGGAAGAAGCTGGGACCATGGAGCCTTAAGAGGAAGAGGAAGGCTGAATGTCAGCAGCCATCTTGCTCCAACACATGAAAACAGACTTTGGTGAGGGAAGTAACTTACACTTTGTGGCCTGGTAACTGTAAGCTTCTACCCCAAATAAATACCCCTTATAAAAGCCAACAGATTTCTGGTATTTTGCATCAGCACCCCTTTGGCTAATACACCTCCCAACTCTCTCTTTCACCTGTCTTATGCATGCTTCCGCTTTTCATTAAGTTCTACCCACAGTTGTCTCTCAGTGCCTTGAATCTTCAAATTACATCCTGTGTTTGCTCCTCCTCTGTGGAATGCTTGTGTCCACCATTCTTGTTTGACTCCTGTACATCAACCAAAAATATAAATATATATATAATATAATATAAATACAGAATACAAATTATTTGATACTCATCTTTCAAAAGGTGGAGCCTTAGTTCTTTCCCCTTGATTGTGGGCTGGATTTAGTGACTCACTTCCCACAAATAGAATATGGCAGAAGCAATGTTGTATGATTTCCAAGACAAGATCATGAAAAGATATTGTGACTTCCTCTTTGCTCCCTCCCTCTCACCCTCCCTCCCTTTCTCTTGGGTCACTCTCTCTGTGGAACCAGATGCCCTGTTGTGAGGGTGCTGAAGCACCCCTATGGAGAGTTCCCCTGGTGAGGACATGAGGCCTCCTGTCAACAGACAACAAGGAATGGATCCCACCTCTAAAATCTTCTTGCGTGGGTCTCTCATGTGCTCAGAGACAAAGACTGCCCATGGTCTTTAGCTCCAGCCTTTCCCACGAGGTCTACTGTTCCTGAAAGTCACAATCCCATCTTGACCCCCAAGGGAAAGAACTTCCACCAGTCCTCCCACCATCCCAGGGCTTGGGCCTTCCTCTTCTTTCTCCCCTCTCTGGAGGAGTGGCTTCTCTGATTGAAGATATTAGTGAGTTCTTGGCATTCACTGTACTATGTTTCTCCCTTGGGTGGGATGAGAGTGCTGGATGCCCCTGTTTTGGTCTTGCACTTGCTTGCCCTTTCATCTCTGTGCTTCTGGTCTACCCTGGGCAACCCCCCCCCCCCCCATCAAGAAGAGGCCTGCCTGGTGGGTGGGCTGGCCAGGCTGCCATGCTATAAGGTCCTGGCTATCTTTCATCTGATGTGGGAAACCAGCAGCCCCTCTCTGTTCTCTAAAACAGGCACCATCAGACAAAACTGAATAAAGTAGATGCTTGGATGCCCATTTGACCTTGGTGAGCATGTTCTTCCTGCCAGGAGTCGGGCAGCAATGGGGAGAAATGCACTCAAAGCCTGAATCTAAACAACCTCATAATTGCCTCTGCTTGGGGATTCCCTGGAAATGCTGTTTCCCTGGCCACAGTTTCCCTGATGTCCCTTAGTCTTCTAAGGCTGGAAATTATTGAGGTGCTAAGAAGTGTTCAATTTTCTTCATTTTCATTTTCCCATGGAGCCATTCTATGTTCCCTCCAGAAAAGCTTTTACCCTTCTAGGGTCCAAATCTCTTCCCTAAGACCAGTCTCGGAAAGTACACTTTGTCCTCCCTCTATCTCTTTTCTGTTCTCATCTCGTTCTGTGATATATACTCAGAACAATCCCCTTTATCCTCTTCCAGATAAGCTTTAGTCCTCACGCATCTCAATTTCTGCATGAAGATCTAAGGGGAGCGGGGAGAAGGGGTATAGAGACTTACTGATCCGGCTCCATCACTATCTGTTCATCTTAGCTGGGACCCAGTTACCTGGGTAGTACAGTGTGGTAGGAGTGCAGGTTACAGACTTACTTGGAAAGAACACCCCCAAGTAATCTGGGCCCCCTTGTAAGTCCACACTCGTATATAGGCCAATGCCTGAAAGAAATCCAAGTAAAGCTTCAGAATTCCACAAAAAATTTAAATATAGGCCCAATCTACACATCCTATGGTTTCATCACGATTCACATGCCAAATTTCTCAATTAAATACCTCATCCTTAAGTTTCTAGTGTGAAAAAAAAACCATAGTAATGATTTTGAGGCCCTAAGTATTCAGCTTTCACAGTGAACTTTAACAATGTACCTTTAAGTTTTTTATTTCTTTGTTCAAATTAAGGCTAGAGTTCCCCCCGCCCCCGTTCACAGAACAATAATAGTACTTTTCATAGATGCAGAACACACTGATTTTACTGAAGAACAACCATTCAGAGAATGGGAGGTCCTTCAAATTTTGGAAAGAGCCCTTTGGCCCTGTCTTGCAGCCGAGGACCTATAGATTGTCACTACAAAATTCTAGAGCCTTAGGACGGCGGTCCCTGAGGACCTAAAGAAACTCAGAGGGGAGAGGTAAGCGGTCCATGCACCCCCCTGTGCCAGCCACGGAGTTGACCACCGGCTGACTCCTCTTCATTAGTCTTTAAAGGACGAGAGTTGAGGAGAGAAGTGGATTGATTCCACCAATGAATCAAGGGGCTTCAAAGAGAGATTTATAAATATCTATTTGGGTTTCTTTCAGATTCCAGCAAGGTCTAAGTGGGTGGGGGTGGGACAGGGGAAGGCCCAATCTTAGGGTGTTGACTGACAGGGAGCAGGCATGATTCATGGGCCTCTCCTCTCTGTGAGAGAAACTTACAAGGACATTGCTAGCCACTAGACTTTCAAAAATGCACCTCTAGTTCACTGTCTGCAAAAGTCTGTATTCATTGGGACAGTTGCTTTTTTTTTTTTCCTGTGTCTCTCACAGCTATTGTAACTTTGAGCTCTAGGAAAGGGAATGGCAGAGTGTCATATCTTTGTCAGTTGTCCTGGAGGAAAATGAACCAGTCCTCAAAGACGAATTACTCACAATGTGAATTCATTGGGTAAATAAGGACGGAATGATACTGGGAAGAGTTACTCATATACTGTAATGGGTACTCACTGCCATCTGGCCTCACCCGGTCTCCTCTGCATACCAACATTACTCATTAGTCTAAGTGAGGTTAATGGGAATTAATACATATGCATCAGGGAAAGGAGAGGTCCCCAGGGACATGAGCTCAACATCAGTACAGTGCTCCTTTCTAGGTGGACAACAAGGGTGCTTGGGGGAGCACTGAGTAATGGCTGAAAGATAAATTACATATAGGCTAGTCAATATCTTGCCAATTAAGTTCACTCTATTCCTGAATATGACATTTCTGAGAAAAATGCTGGCATCTAAGCAGTTCCAAACAGTTGCATTTTATTGTGCTATTTCACGGGGCAATTTCTTTTCACGTTGACTTTCATACAAATACATAGGGGAAACTTTTTTTTTTAACTTACAATGAAAATGCTTTAGAATTGCATCTGCAGGAATAGCAGTCTCTGAATAGAAAAATCTGCCACCCCACAAGGCAATGCTTGATAAAGAAGGTCCCCAAAATGCATGTCATACTCGGCCAAGCTCTGCACTTCTATCCCACCCATCAGAGCAGAGCATCTGAGCAAACCTTGCATCCTCTCTCCCTTATGCATATCTGCGCTATCTCTAGTCCACGCCATTAATTATTTATATAATGCCCATATTGTGATATATATATCATGCCTTATGAGCATTAGACAGTACGTCCCTATGGGTTATATCACAGTACTCTATCAACCCACTGTATAAACAACCTCTCTCATACATGGGACTGCATGATTATCCTGATGAATTGATCTTATTCAGACCCTGTGTACATATTAGACCATTGTTTTATCACTATGTAGATATATACACACACTCAATATTCACTGGTGTTAAAATAAATATTGTGACTTTGTGGAGAGAATGGCCTCACAGAATAGCAGGCGGCATCAGATGGTCCTTATCAGCCAGGCAGATAGGAGCACGCTGGCTTGTAGCTTGGTTGTCTTGTTGTTTGGGGTGCTTCCTCTTCTCATCTAACCCGGGAAAGGGTTCTGTTCTTCATCAGCTCAAACTCCCGTGGGATGATCTAAGTCTGTGTGTACAGGAGAAATCTTAAAACATCCTGCCTATTCAGTCCGTTATCCAGTTTGGCTGAAGCTTTTACTCAGTTGATTAGCATTTATTGACCACTTAGCAGTATATCTTGAGCAGTAAGGGAAATAGAAAAGACACAAAGATCCTTCACAGAATGTAAACACGAATGGCTCAAGGTATAAATTTTTTAACAGCTGTACTGAGATATAATTCACATATCACACAATTCACCCATTTAAAGGGTACGATTCAATGATTTTTGATGTATTCACCGAGTTGTGTAGCCATCACCACAATCAAATTTAGATTTGATTTCATCGCCCATAAAAGAAAAACCTCATTTCATCGCCCATAAAAGAAACCTCATATTCATTAGCAATCACTCTTGCTTACCCCAAATCCCTGAGGCAACCACGAATCTACATTGTCTCTACAGAGCTACCTATTCTAGGCAGTTCATATAAATGGAATCATACAATCTACGGCCTTTTATGTCTGGCTTCTTTCAGTAGCATAATGTTTTCAAGGTTCATCCATGTTGTAGAATATATCAGCACTTTATTTCTTTATATTTCTAACTAATATCCCATTGTGCAGATATACCACATTTTCTTTATCCTTTCATCAGTTGATGGTCATTTGGGTTATTTCTGCTTTGTTGATTGCTATGAATAATGTTGTTAGGAACATTCATGTACAAGTTTTTATGTGGATGTAAGTTTTCATTTCTCTTGAGTCTACACCTAGGAGTTCTGCTGGGTCTATATTTAACTGTTTGAGGGTCATTCAGATTGTTTTCCAAAGTATACGAGGAACACCAGCAGTATACGAGGGTTCCAATTTCTCCATATTCTTGTCAACACTTATTATCTGTCTTTTTTATTATAGACATTCTAGTGGGTATGAAGTATTATCTGATTGTGGTTTTGAGGTTGGGCATCTTTTCATGTGCTTATTGGCCATTTGTATACATCTTCTTTGAAGGAATGTCTATTCATATCCATTGCCCATTTTTAAATTGGGTAATTTTTCTTTTCATTATTCAACTGTAAGAGTTTCCTATATATTCCAGATACAAGTTCCTTATCGGATATATGATTTGCAAACATTGTCTCCAATTCCATGGGTTGTCTTTTTCACTTTCTTGGTGGTCTCTGTTGAAGCACAAAACTTTTTAATTTTGGTGATATCCAATTTATCTATTTCCCTTTTGTTACTCATGCTTTTGGTGGCTTATATACAAAGGCTTTGCCTAACCTCATGGTATGAAGATTTATTTCTATATTAAAGTCTTCTATTTCCCTGTTGATCTTTTGTCTAGTTGTTTTATCCATTATTGAAAGTAAGGCATAGAAATCTCAAACTATTATTATTGAATTGTGTCTACTTCTTTCAATTCTGTCAATTTTTACTTCATGTATTTTTGGGCTCTGTTGTTAGGTGCATATGTTATAAATATTTCATCTTCTTGGTAGATTGGCCCTTTTTTCATTTTAAAATGTCTTTTTTTGTCTCTAGTAGTTTAGTATTGCTACTGCAGCTTTATTATGATTGCTGTTTGCATGATATGTCTTTTTCCAACCTTTTACTTTCAATCTATTTATATCTTTGAATTTAAAATGTGTCTCTGAGGCTCTGTTCATTTTTCTTTATTCTTTTTTCTCTCTGTTCTTTGGTTTGCATAATTTCTAGTAATCTATTGTCTTAGTTTGCCATAAGGCTGTCAATGAAAGTACCGGATGTGGGCTGGCTTTTATAATGGGAATTTTCTTTGGGGTAAAAACTTACAATATGGAGGCTATGAAATGTCCAAATCAAGGCATCAGCAGAGGTGTTTTCTTACCTAAGTCAGCTACTGGTGATCCTGGTGTCCTGCCATGTGGCAAAGCAAGATGGCTGCCAATCTTTGCCAAAGTCCCTGCCTTCCCCTTCAGAATTTATTGTCTCCTGGAGCTCAGCTGTGGGCAACCAGGCATAGGGCTTTTCTTTCTGGGCCTCCTCTCTCAGTCTTGGCTGCTCTGCTTTCTTCCCAAGTTCTGCTGTAGACAATCATGCATATAGCTCATGTCTTCAACCTTGAGCTGCTCCATGGACCCAGCTCCTCAGGGGCCTCTTTCCATGCCTCTGTGCTCTGCTGGGTCTAGACTCTGGGACCTCTCTCAGCCTCACAGCCTTCTCTGTTTTCCTGCAGTCCTGTCTCTCACATGGCAGGATCAAAATGGTGGCTTCTTTTCTCTCCGTGTTTCTCTCTGTGGCTCCCTTTATATAATACTCCAGTAAGAGGGTGGAGATCCAACCTGAGCCATGCCTCACTGATTTAGTCCAATCAAAAGGGTCTCCACACCCACAAAAATGGATTAATTCAAGAACATAGTATTTTTCTTTTGGGGATTCATAAAAGCTCTTCAAAGGATCACATTTATCCTCAAGTTTGCTGATTATTTCCTATGCCGATTCATATCTACTGTTGAGCCCCCCTAGTGAATTTTTCATTTCAGCTATTATAGTTTTGAACTACAGAATTTCATTTTTGTTTTTTTATATTTTCTATTTCTTTTACTGATATTCTCTATTTAATGAGACATTGTCATTGTACTTTCCTTTTCTTTTTAAAGAATATATATATTCAAAGTTCTTTGAATATAGTTATGATAGCTGTTTTGAAGTATTTGCTTACTAAATCTGACATCTGAACTCTCTCAAGGGAAGTTTTTGTTGCCTACTTTATTTTCCTGCATATGGGTCACACATCCTTGTTTTATTTTGGCATGTCTTGTAATTTTTTTGTTGTTGTTGAAAACTAGACATTTTAGATAATATATTTCAGGGACTTTGAATACTGATCCCCTGCTGAGGTTTATTGTTTTGTTTGCTTGTTTGATTAGTGACTTGGCCAGAGCATTTTAGTGAAGTTTATTTCCCCCACAATGTACAGCTGTGATATCACTTTGTGGTAGCTTCTGGTCTTCTTGGCTTGCCTTTCTCAGTGTGGAAACTCACATAGGGTGAGGTGGGTTGAGGGTAATTGGGGCCCCAATATTCTCAGCCTGCCACACCTGGGATAGAGGTTCCACTTTACCAGTGGGGATTGAGTGGAGGAAGGGATCTGCCAGCCTATCAGCCATACTTGCCTGGAATAGAGTTTCTGCAACATGGAGCTGAGGAGAATGAGAAATGCTGCTGGCTTCTCGCTCTCAGGGAGATAACTAAACCCTTGACTGGGAACCGAGGGGAGAAAGAACCCTGGGTCTTAGCTGCACTCATCCAGAGTGAAGCTTCTATCACACTGAGCTGGAGTGGGAGAGGGGGTGAGGGTTACAGAGGGAGTGGATTGTGCTTCAAGTGCCACAGACTCTTGCTGTTCTTACTGAGTTTTAGTAGCTTTTCTTGAATAAATGTTTCTTCATTTGCTGTATGCTCTTAGGACAATTTCCAGGGACTTTTAAATGGTTGTTTTTAGAAATAATTTTCACCAGTTATGGTTGTTTCATCAGAGAGATGGTATATGGAGTGCTCACACTTCCATTCTGGAAGTCTTATACTAACTAAACTATTCCAGAACAAAGCTTATATATGGAAATCTGATTTATAACAAAGATGACACTGCAGTGCAGTAAGAAAATGATGACATTTTCAATAAATAGTGATAGGACAATTGAAAATCCATATATAAAATGTGTATCTTGACTCTTACTTTATAACACAAACAAAATAAATTCCAGATAGATTACAGATCAAAATATGAAAGGTAAAAGCAAACAACCCCTATGTATTTTCCATGACCCTGCAATTTTACTCCAAAGTATGTATAAAATAGAAATGTGTATGTATATTTAAAAAACAACTTGCACTAGAAAGCAGTATTTGTAATAGCCTAAACTGAAAATAATCCAGACACCCATCAACAGCAGAATAAGCAATTAAATTTTGATATATTCATACAAAGGAATATTATATCTGAATGATAATAAACTATACACAACTGCATACAATAATATGGCTGAATCTCAAAAGCATATTATTGAGTTAAAGAAGTCCAATACAAAAGAGTACACATAGGGAGCAGATGTGGCTCAAGCAGTTAAGCACCTGCTTCCCACATGGGAAATCATGGGTTTAGTTCCCTGTGTCTCCTAAAAACAGAAAAACAAACAACAAACAAACAAATGAAAAAACGAACTCAGGGGAGCTGATGTGGCTCAGGGGTGGAACGCTGGCTCCCCACGTATGAGGTCTGGGGTTCAATCCCCAGTACCTCAAAAAAAAAAAAAAAACTTTTGATGTAAGGTATAAAAGAGACAAAATTAGGTGATGCTGTTAAAAGTCAGGATAGTGATTTCCTTTGGGTGGATATTTAGTAGAAGAGTAAGTAAGGGGAGATTTCAGAGTCCTGAGGTATTTCTTAATCTGGGAGCTGTTTACTCAGATGTGCTTATTTTGTGAAAACTAATTGATATGTGTATTCTTTAAGTATATTATATGTCAATCAAAAGTTTTTAAAAAGAAAGCTATGACTTGAATAAAGTTAGAATGCACTGAATTTTCTTTAAAAAGCTAGCATACACCAAAATCTGACAAAGATACCACACAAAATGTTTGACCAAGCTCACTTATGAATCCGTACACAAGGCCTTTTAGAAACAAAAATAATCTAGCATTATAATAAAAAAAATAATGGTCTAGGAAACTATGAATGATTTAATATTGAGAAATCTAAAAATATTATTACATCAACAGGTCAAAAGAGAAAACTTCGTATTCACCTTGGTAAATGTCAAAAAGGCATTTAACAAATTTTAATATCCATTTCTGACAAAAATTAAATAAATAAGATATAAAATACTCCCTCAACATGATTAAAAATCATCTCAAACCAGTAGCTTGTATCATACTTAAGAGTAAAACAATAGAACAGTGTTTTCCAAATTTATTTTGTCAAGGAACATGATTGAAATTATAATGTATTGAAGAACTATCAGTAGAGGCCTATGACATATATATATAACACTATGTTAAAAATGGGACTTTTCCTGTTGAATCAGAGTTTCAGCTGAGGCCCCCAAATGTGAGAAAAATGTAACAGTTGTTGAATATCTCCACATCCTGGAACTCTTGAGACGTGCTTGGCTGTCAGTGTAGGATGGGTTAAGAAATTGTGAAGGCTTCTGCCAGCAATAACCCATCACTCCCCTCTAGTCTATAAAAGAGAAAGCAAGAGTCTGTGTAGACTCTTGTTTTAGAAATGACTAGTGGGACATATATTTCTCCCATGGATAAGGGGAGGAGGGTGCTTCAAGTCAAGAAGTAGGGCTTCAAGAGTATCATCTGAACGGCTTGACCTGGGTTCCCTGGTAGGAGGGACACAGAAACTGGAATCTTATTTACCCCTGAAAAGTTTAAAGGCAAGACACTGTGAGCACTAAAGACCTCCACAATAGCAAAACCAGGGGAGAAATAACCCAACTTCTTGACTTGAGCAGGGCAACGTATGTGTGAGTTCCCCATGGACCAAATATAGGACCCATGGAATGCAGCTGGATCACATCATCTTGAGAGGGACTCTGGCCTAGGTGACTCTAAAAAGAGAGGCCACATCCATCAGCCATATGGAATCGGAGCCTTCTCTCAATTGGAGGTGGAGTGGGCACCACCATCCCAGAATCCTCAGGATTGGGGAATAAAATATGCACTAGTGTGGATGTATTGGTATTCTACTATAGACTTACTGTGATTCTAACAATGGAAGAAATTAAATTTAGGGAATCATCCTGAATCCCTTATAATCTCTCCCCCCCACCCCCCGTTGTTTTGCACTTGCTGTCTGCTCTCTATGTGTTCTTCTGTGTCTGCTTGTCTTCTCTTTAGGCAGCACCAGGAACCGATCCTGGGATCTTCTGGAGTGGGAGAGAGGTGCTCAATCTCTTGTGCCACTTCAGCTCCCTGGTCTGCTGCATCTCTTATTGTCTCTCCTCTGTGTCTCTTTTTGTTGCGTCATCTTGCTACACCAGTTCTCTGCACGGGCCAGCACTCCATATGGGCCACCTCTCTGCTTAGGCCAGCTTGCCACATGGGCCAGCTTGCCTTTCACCAGGAGGCCCCAGGAATTGAACCCTGGACCTCCTATATGGCAGACAGGAGCCCAATCGCTTGAGCCACATCCGTTTCCCACTTATATATTTTTTATGTAACATTTTATGTAATCAAAATATCTTTTAGAAAAAATAAAAATATATACTTAAAAAAAGAGAGAGAGCGAGAGAAATAGGCAAACCTTTGGAAATCATTGTGCTGGTTGTTGGTGGCCAGAAGGAGGCACATCCCTTATGTGAAGGGAACTGCTGGCGAGAGATCCTAGCAATTGCTGTGGTGGGTTGCAGAGGAGGGAACCCCGAAGATCTCATGGGGGCGCACTGAGAAGAATGTGTCATCGTTAGGAGTCTACCTCACACAGAGGGCATCTGCTCCAGGTTATGACTGTACCAGTCAAGTAAGACATTTATGTCCCTTGGCTGTTCTGTTTCCTCCTCCCTTTCCCCAAACTCCCAGACCATGGTCAACCCTGGAAGGGTTTAAAACAGCAGCTTGCTGGGGAGCCGTTTTAGCTCAGGGATTGAGCGCCTGCTTCCCATATACAAGGTCCAGGGTTCAGTCCCCGGCCCTGGTTAAAAAAAAAAAAAAAGCTGGTTGTTAAAACAGATGAGATGGTGGAGTCAGATACAGGAAAACAAGCCAACATAACCTCCACCCCCACTGCAGACCTTCAAGCTACTGGGGAAAAGGGGAAGTTTTTTATTAGATGAGAGATTAGAGATTTGCAATTATTATACTAGACCAAACTTTAATTATCTGAAAATGACCAAATAGACTATGGACATGTTTGGGATATAATCCAGGGGTGGGGAAGAACAAATCAAAAGAATGTATTTGAAGGGTCTGTGACGAGAAAGAATAAGATTGCCTTTACTTTGCACCTTCCGCATTCTAGATTATTCAGTAAATTCAATACATATACATGTACATATGAATATATTTATACACATACATATTCTTTCATGAAATTACCAAAAAGTTGATTTATATGAAGAAATGAAATCAGCAATACAATTAAGGAAAAGGATTAAGAACAAAATATATCAAAATTGACATCTTTCATTTTACATTTTGTGTTATCAAATATGACTCCAATAATTAACATACAAGTGCTTTGGGGGAAAGATGTGGCTCAAATGTTTGGGCATCCATCTCCCATAAGAAGAGTCCTGGGTTCGATCCCCACCTCCTGATAAAATAAAGAAAAATATAGAAGGCACGCAGGCCACCAGGTCCCACCGAGCCACGCAGCAAGATGATGATGTAACAGCAGAAAGACACAAGGGAGAGCCAAGATGAGACATGCTGAAAAACCAGGAACTAAAGTGGCACAGGTGGTAGGATGCCTTTCTCCCACATCGGAGATCCCCGGGATCAAATCTCAGTGAAGACAGGAGGAGAAGGATGAGAAGAGAGGGCAGGAAATAGACACAGAGAATTGCCCAGTGAATGGACACAAAAACAGCAAAAATGGGGGTGAGGGGGGTTAAAATAGATAAAGTAAATAAACAAATAAATCTTTAAAAAAAAAACAAAAAAACAAGTGCCTTGTTTCTGTGTCTTTTTAGCCCACATCCAGTTAGTATTAAGACTATTGTTGCTGAATTGCATCCTCACTCCCAAAATAGCATCTCCTCTACTCCTATATTTTCATTGCAGCGTTACACGAAAATCCCATTTTTCACAGGTGCTATTAGTAGCACAAGGAAAAAGATCATTAACAGCAAGACTCTGTACCAAAGTCCTCTGAAGCTTAGTGAGGTCTAATGGACATGTCAGAAAATGTTTTCTCACACATCACACACCCACTTTTCCAAGTATCTCTATTTACAGTGGAAGGAAATGCAAGGGAAAAATAACTTTCCTTGTCATTTTTAAGTACTTGAGGCTTATTTGTTCAAGTTGGGTATTATTTCTTCTTGGACGGTTTTTATCTGTGCTTTTAGAAACTGAAGGTGAGATAGATAACCTTGTCTTTGAAGTATTCTAACTTTGAGCCTATTTGATTAAGGTGGTTTAGACCCATAGGACTACTTTCCTTTTATAGTTGGCTTTCTTCCTTGATTCGTGTTGCCCTACATTGTATAAAAAGAATAATAGCTCATATTTATTAAGCACTAAAGGCCAAGACTAAATGTTTTGCAAACATAGTTTAATTTAGTGCTTATGGTTATACCGCCTGATAGACACTGTATTGTGATTGGACGAGGAAGCAGAGAAGCAGAAAAGTAATTTGTTGCACCAAATCTTTCTAAATCTAGAGACCAAGCCCCACCACTACTCCATAAAGTCTCTAGAAAAAAAAAACAAAACTCACTTAACAAACCATAACATTTAAATAATACAACTAGGTGTTTATAATATATATCAGTCATTATTAAATAGACAACCAAGTGATAAAAAATGAGGCTTGGGGAGCAGGTGTAGCAGTGGTTTGAATGCCTGCTTCCCACGTACAAGGTCCTGGGTTCAATCCCTGGCACCACCTTAAAAAAAAAAATGAGGCTTATACCTCAAATGTAAAGATTACAGATTTTTGCGTGGCTTATTTTTTTTAATTTGATTCTCTCACATGCAACTTCCTAATGTTCTCAAATATTCACAGTTTGTTGAAGCAGATCATCACATAATATTAAAAATAACATTATATTATGTATTTAAATATATATTACTATATAAACATGCATTTAATATACATTAGTATATTAACATGTTTACTATATATTTACTTAAAACACATTTTGGAAGAGAAAATATTGTTAGTGTTTATCATTATTTTTCCCTGAAAAATAATGTTTTCAGAGAACATGTTTTTGAAAATTAATGTTCAGCAGAGCAAGTTCGGTACACGATACATCAGAAGCATTTTTAAAAAGTTGACAAGCATCACAACTTCTATTTAACTCTATTTTAGAGGTTTGAGCCAATGTAATACTACAAGAAAAAAACCTCAGGATAGTAAATGTTATAATTATCATTATTTACAGATATGATATCAATTGCTCATCAAAGAAAAACAACAGATCACCTATGAAAACTTGTGAGAAAGTTCATGAAGTTGGCCTTTTTCAGTGTGCCTATTTAATAGCTTTCCAATATATCAGTAATAATAGTTATACAATGGAATATAAAGGATCACATTCACAAAAGCTCAAAATGTCTACCTGAAGTCTCCTCAAAAATACCTCGAACTGAACCTTGGGACCATCCCCAGGGAGTTGGGCTTTTCCAATGTTCCCCATCTCAGCAACTAACACCAACTTCTAAGTTTTAGAAGGAAGAAACGCTTAAGTCACCTTCCATATGTCCCTCCATCTTTAATCGCCTTTGGCCTTCCCACTACCGGAGGCCGGGCTGCATCACCTTCTTCCTCGCCCTCCATAATAGCCCTGCCAATTGTCTCACCAAATCTCCTCATCCACTGCGGACTTTTCTCCATCTTCCACTAAAGCAAGCATCTTGAAAAGCGAATCTTATGATGTGAACCCCTGCTTACAATCCTTCAATGACTTCCTATTGTTCTTAGGTTAAAGATCCAAATCCTATGTGATTAGGCCGCCTTCCTTCCCAAGTTCAACTTGCAGCATGCTCCTTCTCATTCTCTGCACTCCAGCCACTGACCTTTGGTCAGAAGTGAGTGCTGTCTTGCTCCCTTCCTACCTTGCCTTTGCACATAACTCCTTGCTCTGCCTGGAATACAGTTTTCTCTCCTCTTTGCAGCCTCCTCCTTCAGATGTCAATGCATTCTCAGTTCCTCAGAGAAACCTTCCTGGGCCAAATCTTATTAGAGTACTCCATACCTCTCCTTTCTAGCTCATATCACAGTTCAAATTTTAGTTCTGCGATATTTGGTTAGTGTGCATACCTGCAGCAGACTGTAAATGTGTTAAGGGCAGATACTAAGTTGTTTTCTTCCCATAGTATCACCAGATCCTACAAGAGGCCATGGCACAGAGTAGATTCTTATTAAATATTTGCATAGTGAATGTATGGCAACAAAACTTATAAAATACCTAGGAAAACAGTTAACGAAATGTGTCCATATGAGGAGAACTGCAAAACTTTACTGAGGAAAATAACAGAAGGCTTAAAGAGATATAAAAATTACTGGACAGAGTAATATATATTTATTTAACTTAATACCAATAAAAGTAGATTGAAATTGCATGAACTTGGAGCATGGACTTGAAATAGTAATTTTAAAGTTAATCTGGAAGAACAAGTGTGCAATAATGCTGAACATTAAAAATAATTAGAAAGCATAATAGTAAAATAATAGTACAGAATAGTTTAAAAGCATACACACAATCATTTCTATTTCATATGTAATAATGGTGGCATCATAAATCACTGGGGAAAATAGTTTATTGAATAAATCGTGTTGGGATATTTGGCTAACCATTTGGCAAGAAATAAGTTTAATATCTTCCTCAAGCCAAATAAAATAAATTCCAGATGAGTTATCATTTAAATGTAAAAAAGTGAACTATAAAATTCTAGAAGAAAATATAAATGAATGGGAAGGATATCAAGGCAGAAACTATAAGTTTTAAAAATAACAGCACAAAAATGAAAAACACCATAAACAAAAATGAAAACCCAACCAAAAACTTAGGGATAACTACAACCCTCATAATAGGATTTTCAATGTGTAAAGAACATTTATAAATATTACAATAGACAAGTATCTCAATAGTAAATTGTGCAAAGGACAAGAGCAAGTATATCACAGAAGAAAGATTACAAGTGGCAATGAAAATGTTCAATTCCACTCACAGTTAAAGACGTGCGATTTAAAAATACATCGATACACTTTTTTTTCAGTCAATCGTATTGGCAAAGATTTTCTTTATTTTTAAATCTAGCCTTGGTGATGGAGATAGGCAACCTCATAAACTGTTCCCGAGAATATAAATTGATATTCTCTTTCTGGCAGTCAATTTGATGATGTGCATTAAAATCCTGGGGAGTGGGTATAGCTCAGTGGTTGAGCACCTGTTTCCCATATACAAGGTCCTGGGTTCAATCCCTGGTACCTCTTAAAAAAAAAAAAAAATCCTAAAAATATGTATATCCCAGTATTTGCAGTAATTTTCTCCTTAGAAATTTAACAAAAAGAAATCATCATGGTTGTATTCAAGGATCAAAGATTTATCTCCTAGAATATTTACCCTGGTTTATTTATCATCACACACACACAAAATTGGAAATAACCTAAACATCCCAGGGATTGGCTAAATAAATTATGGTGCATCTATGGAGTAGGATGCTATTTAGTCATTAATCAAAAGGGAATACTTAATGACAGGGAATTCATGGATCTTACACACTGTCCTCAGATGACTCCTAGAAAAGTTTTTCCCAAGGGCTGCCTCTAGGAAAGAGCCCTTGACAATGAAGCAGCTTGTGTACCATCCCTGACAAGGGCAAGGCAGGTATCTCCGTAACAGAAGGTTTAGGATGAGACTTTCTTTAAGAGCCCCTCCAGATTTAATATCTAATAGATGGTCTATTTTTTAAAATTCTTTTAATTTTTTTATTTTTAAAGAGGCTTTAGATTATATAAATGTTACATAAAAAAATATAAAGGCTTTCCATATGCCCCACTCCCTCCCCCTCCTACACTTTCCCACGTTAACAACATCTTTCATTAATATGGTACATCTGTTACAATTGATGAACACATATTGAAGCCTTGCTACTAACCGTGGACTATAGTTTGCATTATATTTTACACTCTGTCCCACATAATTTTGTAGGTCATGACAAAATATATAATGGCCTGTATCTGTCATTGCAATGTCATGAAGGACAATTCCAATGTCCTGAAAATGCCCCCATATTACACTTATTCTTCCCTCCTCCATCCCTGAGAACCTCTGGTGGCCACTGCCTTTACATCAATGATAAGAGTTCTTCCACTGCTGGAATAATAATAATTCAACAGTGGCAGGGAAGGATCACTGGCGCAGGGTGTCAGTATGTTCAAGTGTTCATGGGCGTTGCCTCTGTGGGTGGAGACCCACACAAGTACAGAAAGAATGTTGAATTCCCATCCTGGGAAGTTCTGCTACATTCTCTAATAGGACAGCAAGAATCCCCCAAGTGCAAGGGCAGTACCTAGTGAAGGAAGATAGATAGCCTATTTTTAACGGATAAGGGATAGTGCACCAGGAGTCTTCCCAGGCCAGCTTTGGAAAAGGAAGTGCATGCAGCTACCAAGTGCAGGCAGTTCTGGGATCTAGCCAGGTCTAGTCTATACATGTGATTTTTCTTCTACCCATCCATAAGAAAAGCAGTGTAGTGAAGTGTTTAAGTGCATGGGCTCCTGGCTACCTGATTCCATAATCCCAGCTCTATATCTCTGAGCTATGTGACTTTACACGAATGACCCAAATATGATTGGTCTTCAGTTCCTCATTTATAAAATGGGGTTGAATATCACCAACCTCACTGGGTGTTTGTGAATCTTAAATGAGTTCATACATGTGAAGTACTTAGAGCCCGGCACATGGTAATTCCTCAATAGGAATTAATCAATGCCTTCATCCTCACCATCATTAAGGCTAAGGCTATGTATTCTCCCTTTTACATTTAGGTGTTTGAGCTGCTCTTTTTCACTTATTTTCTTCATCAAGGTCACTCTGGTATTATTTGATCTAGACATTAATTGTATTTAATTCTTCAAATGTTTATTGCAAGGCCATGGGAGACAAAAAAAAAAAGTGTTTATTCTTGAGGGGGAGCTCATGATAGAGTGTGAGATAAACTTGTCTGAAAGGTAATCCTTAGTACAACGTGCCAGATGCTGGACAACAGACAACCAATGAGCAGAAGAAGGATGGGCTTCCCAACCTTGGAGATGAGGAAATTGAGGAAATGGTAGTTCAGGCAGTACCTTGGGGATAGAAAAATCAACAGGCTGGAGGTAAGAGGTGGAGGCTAACTTGCAGGCAGTAGGACCTGCATGAGCAAAGACAAAACATGCCAGAGTTGTCTGGGACATAATACATTGTAGGAAGAAGCTGGCTAATTGAATGGTAGAAGATTCGAGAAAGATATGGAAGAATTTTTCAATGGTGGGTTTTATTATTTGCTTGAGATGACAATGCTTTTAAGAGCATGGCCAAGAAAAAACAAAAACCAACACACCACAATTCAATGAAAAAAAAAACCCCACAACCCAGTAGTAAAAAAATATACCAATCAAAATAGGTAGTTTCCCAGGAAAATTCAATAAATTTTATTTTGGTTTAGTAAAGTTATTGCCAAAACATGAAAAATCTCACTGGCTTGAAAGAATAGTTTTGAGCCAAAGGTCTGTAGGTGGATTAGACAACCCCCAAGTTCTATCGATTTTAACACTGGAGCACCTGAGCCAGGAAGCCTCAATGATTGCTCTCATATGAGAAGTTTCAAGTCACATCTTCAGGGGATCATTTTATTTTATGATAGTACTTGGAAGCTATAACAGAGCCCAGAAGAATAAATACCATTCATGAAAGAAAATATGCACAAAGGCCTTTCTTTAAAAGTTCCTTTTCGACCAATTGTTTCAGAAGAGAATTTTGTATTTGCAGTGATGTATAAGAAAACCAGCAACATCTAAACTTTTTTTTAAAAATTACTACTATTACTACCAACACAGTCAATTACTAATTAATGACCTTGGCTGAGTTACTTAAACTTTCTGAATTTCCATCTCATCATTTGTTTGAAGACAGCTTCTAGGTTTAGTTCTACCTTGGCATTAGGGGAGATTTTATTGAGGAAGGTATCCTAAGAAGAGGATTTTGAAAGTTGAGTTATCCCCAATTTGGGAGAAAGGGAGGATATTTCAGGTAAAGTTAGCAGTGTGAGCTGAGCTTGAAACAACCTAGTGATTTAGAACTGCAAGCGATTTGGCAGGAGTGTACTGTGTAGCAGGATGGGAGACTCAAAGATAAGGCTCCAACATCTAAGCTTTTTTGAAGGTGAGAAGTGTGCAGAGGGGGAAGAGAGTGTGAGAACGAAGAAAATAAATCAGAGCGACTGCAGAGATGTCTGTCTTGGGAAATCTCCCTGCCAGACTGGCATCATAGGACTCTGTCTAGACTTTCTGGGTGGATGTGCTCTCACAATAGATAACCAAGGGTCTTAGATGCAGTCAATTCTTAAGTCTGGGCATGGCCACTGATAATCCTGTGTAGATATGGCCCAACCAATTTCCTTTCCAGTGGCAGAGCTTTTTGCTTTTCCACAAGATAGTGTACAGTAAGTTAGGTTATTTTTGCTTTTCCACAAGATAGTGTACAGTGTTAGGTTAATTTACCTCCTGGGTATTCATGTCACTACAAGATGCATCTCAGCCAACTCTCCTGCAAAGATTATTCTAAACTACCTCCAAATTGGGATGGATCTCATTCCTTAATAGCAGTTATTCATGTTCATACTTTTGTTCTCATCTTGGAAATTAAATTCAGCCTTGCAAAGAGACATGCCCTCTTTTTGGTAAGGATCCATGTTGTATGGACACCAACTTGTTTATGTCAATAGTTTCATGGCAAATTTATCCTAAGCTTAGAAATGGTTCCTAGTCTAACAGTTCATTAAGAATGGGTTAGTGACATTAAGCTACTAACCCTGACTCCCATTCCCAGCATTTACAATGACATTCCAGCAAGGCCCTGCCTCTCCAGACCTACCATGCAATTTTGGATGATTGTTGAAAAAGCAATTTCCTAAGGACATTTTCTTTTTTTTAATACAGGATTCCCATATACCATGCTATTATTAACACCTTGCATTGGTGTGGGACATTTGTTATAATTGATGAAAGCACATTTTTATAATTGTACTATTTTATAGTTTAACTTAGGGTTCATTGCTTATGTTGTATAGTTCCATGGATTTTTTCTTATTTTTTTTATTCTAGTACCATATATACAACTTAATGTTTCCCCCCTTTAACCACATTCAAATATATAAATCAGTGCTATTAATTATACTTGTGCTACCCTCACAAACCATCCATTACCAAAACTTTTCCATAGTCTCAAATAGAGACTCTGAACATTCAAAGCCTTAAGTCCCTATTCTCTACCCCCACCCCATCTCCTGGTAACCTATATTCTAGATTCTGACTCTATGAGTTTGCTTATTCTAATAATCTCATCAGTGAGATCATACAATATATGTCCTTTTGCATCTGGCTTATTTCACTCAACATGATGTCTTCAAAGTTCATCCATGCTGTTGCATGAATCAGATATCATTCCTTTTTACAGTTGAATAATATTCCACTGTGTGTATATACCACATTTCTTTTTATCCATTCATAGGTTGATGGACTCTTGGATTGATTCCATCTTATGGTAATTGTGAATAATGCCACTGTGAACATTGGTGTGCAAATATCTGTTCAGGACCTGCCTTCAGTTCTTCTGGGTATATTCCTAGAAGTAGAATTGCCAAGTCATGTGGTAAGTCTATACTTAACTTTCTGAGGAATTGCCAAACTGTTTTCCACAGTGGCTGTACCATTTTACATTCCCACCAGCAATAAATGAGTATTCCTATCTCTCCATATCCTCCCTAATACTTGTAATTTTTCTTTTTTTTTAAAAGTACCATTCTAGTAGTGTGCAAAAAGACATTCTTCCAGAAGCATTCTTTTCACTTCTGTAACATATACATAACCACCTTGAGGATTAAAAACAAATCTTGCCCCTCTGTAGTTTGTCATTACTTGACAAGAATGTTGGGGGTCCTTATTGATTTCTCAAACCAAAAAATGCTCTAAGTACAGGTGTGCTTCTCTCCCTGGCCAATTCTCAGGCCCTTAGACCATGCTTGATGAAATGGTCTAACATTTTTTGCAGCTTTGGCAATCTGGTATCGATTTACTATCTTCATCTCAAATCCTGCCAAATTATTTTATTGGGGAGGAAAATAAGAATACCACAAAGTGACACATATTCCTAAGAAGCTTTGGCAGAAAGCCCTTTCAACGAGGGGACTGCAGTGACTGCCATCTGTTTCTCCCAGAGGGACAACATATATCAAGGTTTCCTTGCAAGGATACATCAGGGTCAAAGCAATGATGTTTTTGCTCTTTACTTGTGCTCATTTTTTTAAAATTCTAATACTCAAAAGATTTCCTTGGCACGGTAGCCCAGGCCTGAGTGTCTGTGTTGTTTTACTCCCACCTATTCTGTGACGGTAAATGGCAAGGGTCTACCCTAACTATTGTGAGATACCTGCCTGGTTGGATCACTCATGGCAACCAGTAAGAATGGGCTTTAATGTGAAGTAGAGACACAAAGGATGGTGAAGCTGTGAGTGATTTTCAAAGCAAACAGGTTTATGATGAGTCCCATCATGGTAACTGTTGACAAAAATGAAGGTGGCCTTCAAATACTAGGCAGGAGGAAGAACCAAAGATGATGATTATGCAAGAAATTCCTTTTGAGATACCCACTAGAGACATCCACAATCTCATCCTGCTGACAATTGTGAGGGGCATCATCTCAGGCAGGAAAGAAGGCGTAAGACCACTAGCAGTCTCTGATAGTGGTGGCAACATCAAGAGGTATAGAAAAGAAGGCTTTCTTTTAGCTAACAACCATAGAAGGGCTCTGGGACTGGAAGGCTTCAGATGAAGATGGGGGAAGAGGGAAATAGGTGTGCTGTAGAAAAGGTTTTGAACTTAGGATCAAGGGACCTTGCTTGCAATTCCTACTGTGTCCCTAACTGGCTGTATGCATCCCACATTCTGAGCTCCAGGCACAGCTTGAGGAAGTTGACTGATGTTAAGGTCTCCTTCGGGGATGTTAATGCTATGATGTCATTGGAACTGAACAGAAGCTCTTAGTGCAAGGTTGTGGCATTGATGGAGCTACTAAAGAGGCTCTGATTACTTGTAGAGTTTGCAAGGGTGTTATCTTCAGTTGTAGGAATTGAAATATTATTCCTGTGCCTATTAAGTCACTGACCCTTAACCTCTTTGGGATTGCTAATCCCTTAAAGACACTGCTGAAAATCACACAGTAACTCCCAAGAAAAATGTACATTCACAGAAATTGGTGGGCTCCTCAAAGCTAAACATTTTACGTACTACCAATTAAGAAAAAACATTTCAAGCCTAGTTAAGCCACTATGGTCTCCTTGAATCCAAATGGATATCACTGATCCTTTTCCAAAGTACTGTGTTTATAATTTACATATTAAAATATTTTGGAAATTCACCCTAAATGTTGATGCATATGTAAGTTAATTTTGATCAGCTATCAATCTTATAATTTTTTGCCTTGCTTGAAAGTGCAACATTTCCACCTTAATTCACCTGTTATTAAGGTTTACTTTTCTCCTTTGTTGCTGTTGTCTCCTCTTCCTGCTGACCTTCTCTCATTCTGTACCATATCTCTAGAACACAATCTCATGTACTCACGTAAATGTAAACACAATCTTTGTATGTAGATACACCTAAATCCTTATCTCAAGTCCAGACTTTTATTTTGGGCTCCAGATACAAATATTCAACAGATTTACTTGTGACCTCCATGTGGCTGTCTCAAAGTTATTGCAAAGTTAACATGCTAGAAATTGCATTCTCGATCTCCACTTCAACTCCCACCTCATATGTGGCCCTTCCTGGTCCTACCATCTCAGTCAATGGGACAGCAATCCAACCAGTTGCTCAGGTCAAATACTTCGGAAGCGTCTTTAGTACCTCCCTTTCTCTCGTCTGATCACATATTTATTTCTATTTCCACCTGGACATCCTAGACAAAGTCACCATTATCTGAGTCTTGATTCTTGCAATAGCCTCCCAGTTGGTCTACCAGCTTTCCAGTCTGTACCTCAACCAGCAACCAAGGTTATCTTCAGACGCAAATCTGAAAAACAACTCAAACGCCCATCAGGAGAAGAACGAATAAACAAATCACCATTCATTCATATAACAGAGTGCTACAAAAAGAATATGAACAACAAAAATAAATGATGTGCTCTATGTAACAATAGGAATGAATCTCAAATACATTAAAATAAGGAAAAGAAGTCTGACACAGCTACACACTGTTTCATTTATATGACGTTAAAGAGAAGCCAAACTGATCTATGCTGGTAGAGATTGCCTGGAAAGGAGCACAAGGGAACTTTTTGAAATTTCCTGGAAATGCCCATGTCTTGTTTTGGGTGAGTACATATAATTGTCAGAACTCATCCAAATGAACATCTAAGATGTGTGCATTTTATTACATGTAAATTATACCTCAATTTAACATAAATTTGAAGTGGTCATTTTTCTATTGAAAACCACTAATTGCTCTCAGAGTAAAATTCAAGGTCCTCTATTGGCCTGAGTTCCTGTATGATCTGGACACTCTTTACCTCTCCAACTTCATCTCTTGCTCCTCTAGGTTTCTCTGTCCAATCCTCCAGGGACATTGACCTCTTTCAGTATATATGCTAAACTCTTTTCTCATCTCAGGGCTTTAACTGGCAAAATCTTCATATTGCAGCTTAAATGTCACTTCTCATAATAGGTTAGTGCTCCAACAAGCATTCCCAGAGCACTTTGCACTCTGATTCACAGCACTTATCACAATTACAATTCCATCTTTATTTGTGTAATTATTTAATTTTCTCTTTCCTGCTAGACTATAGCTTCATAAGGACAGCAGCCATTTTCTGTCTTACTAAGCATGCAATATACATTTATTATAGATTGGACAAGAAGGAGAACTAATCACTTGTCTTGAGTATCTGCCTATTTCAGGCCAAGCAGAGTCTTAGATTTATCTACCCTCTTCCAAAAGAAACAACCACTGTGGTAAGATATTTGGATTAATAACACCATTAAACGTTTTAGTTTGCATAGCACTTCTATTCCACGGGTGTACTCTGCAACAAAAGCTCCTTATAATGTTTTTCAGAAGGCCAAAACTTTAAACACAGGGGATTAAGTCTGATGGGTTATAAGCTCCACCCCAAAGTTAGTTAGAACTTTGTAAAGTTTCTTTATTAATAACACCAAAACCATTCTCGGCCAACTTGAAAGTGTGCCTGTTTCCTTGGGACAGCCAGCAGTAGATTATACACAGCAGTAGATGTGGAGTAATGTAATGAGAAATAACATGAGAAGGTAAGTATTAAAAAAAATCAACACAGCTAATTGAAAATGTTTGTTTTAGGTGTTTTTAGGTTTCAGTATATTAAAATATTGCTTACATGTAGAATTGGCATTTGTAGGTTTTTTTGTTTGTTTGTTTTTGTTTTTTTAGGAGCTACCAGGGATTGAACCTGGGACCTAGCACATGGGAAGCAGGCACTCAACCACTGAGCTACAGCCACTCCCCAGCAAGCATAATCTTTTGATTCTTTTGATTAATAAAGCAACTAGTCTCAAAAATGCCCAAGGGGTGACCAGCTATCCTGGTTTGTCTGGGACCGAAGGGTTTTCCAGAAAGCTGTTTTTCCTGTGCTAAAATCGTGAGAGCCCTGGGCAAACCAGGATGGGTGGTCATGGAGGGCTAACAGGTAATCCCCACCCTAAGATTCTAGCCCCAGCCCTGTCTGTAGGTTAGCCCAGGCCTGGACACGTTTATGGAGTCTTCTTTCTTTATCTTCAAAATGAGGGCAAAGGATCACTAGTGTTCCTTTTGGCTCTGAAATGCATGGCATTCAATATTCTACAAAATAAAGACAGCAACTGTGGCAATAGTGATGGTGGGGAAATGGGAGGAGATGGCAATTTTAACACCTGTGCTTGTAATCCTTGGTGGAATTAGGCATTCACACTGGAGCACAAAAGAGTGAGGAGACCTAAATAATTGTAGTCTCTGTGCACGGAAGAGTTGACTGTGACCTGGCGGTGTGCAGATCTTGCCACGCACGTTAGTTAGCTCATTTAATGAACTTAAATCCTCAGAACATCGCCATGCATTAGATAGTATTTTCCTAACTCCCATCTTCACCATAAAGAATTGAAGGAAGAAGAGGTTAAGGGAACGTGCTAAGGAGGTCGCAAAGCAGGGAGCTGATGGTTAAGCCCAGGTCTGCCCACTCTCAATCGGTGAAATGAAAAGTCTCTGGCCAGGTTTGTGAGCGCAGAAGCTCAATCGGCTGTAGCCCCTGTCCTGCTGGTAAATCACGGTCACCCATTGCCCCGGAGCTGTCAAGCGAGGCAGCACCCTGCACCAGGCACGGTGGGGGAAGAGCCCCCGCGCAGCCCCCGCCAGCGCAGGGTGTGCTTAGAGCTGTGCCCTGCGGAACCACCCGCTCCTTCCCACAGAGAAGGAGCCCTGGCGACCCCGCGGCCAGCACCAGGAGGCCAGGGGCACCCAGCAATCTCAGGGTGGAAGGCCCGGCGAGGGAAAGGCAGAGTGGGAGAGGGACGGCGAAAGGGGGACCGGCGCAAAGGTTAGTCTCGCTGGCACAGAGGAGATAAAGGTGGGGGTGGAGAAGGAGAGAGGTAATGTCAGCCAACGGCAATAAACAGGCCTCTCACGAGTGCCTCAGAGGAACACTGGGGAGGAGAAAGAAATAGGCCCATTAATAAACGAGAAGGGAAGGAAATGACTGCTTCAAGAATGTCTGGGGCCCCAGACTATTTTAAAAATATCTTTAGCAAGAAAACTAGAGAGGCCCCGCATAAATAGCAGGGGATCAGTGTCAGCCTGATGGCTCTAAGAGCTCAAGCTAAGTGAGGAAAGCTTGGGAAGCCGAGTAGCCGGGAGCCCGCCTGTCCCACAGCGGAGACAGAAAGGTGCCGCCTTAAGAAAAAAAAAAAAAAAAAAAAATCTCCCTCGGGCTGGGTCCTTTCCTTTGGCTGGGGTGGGGGTTGGGGTTGGGGTTGGGGTGGGGGTGGGGGTGGGGGGAATCACACAGGCCCAGATCTGCCTGGGTTTGGATCCTTTTACTAGCCCTGAGAGCTCCAGCAATTTTCTTAAACTTTCCATATCAAAGTTTCTTCCTCTGCAGAAGGAAGCTAAGAACAGTATCTTCCTCTGAGAGCTCTTGGAATTAAACAAGAGGGTAGGAAATGCTCAACAAACGGCAGCTATTTGCATTTACAATCTCTTATCTATTAAGTCCCAAATCCAAAAACTTCTGAAAACCAAAAGGTTTGGGGGTAACTCATTTGGCAACAAAGACTGCTTCCATCTGAGCTGAACTGCTGCTAGGATATTTATAATTTATACTTACTCCACTTAAAGTGAATATTCATATACTTAGCTGCAGAAATATTTATGTTTGCTGCTCCAGACCCACTGGGGGATGTTATATAATATACAGTATATGAACATCATTTCTTCTCTGAAATCTAAAACATTCTGAAGCATTGTTTCCCAGGCTTCAGAGAAGAGGTTGTGAGCCTATATCATGGGGAAATCTCAGACCCACACCCCTCATTGGGAGCAGCACAGCCTTCATATGGAATCCTGGCCTTATAGCCCCAGAAGAACAGCCTCAGAAATAAGCCCCACCCCCAATTTTGTGGGGACCTTAGATCCGCCAGTCCTGCTCAGAATGATGGCAGGGCAAGGAAGGGCTTTTAGTTTATTAACTGCTAATATGGTTGTGCAACCAGCATGATCTCTGAGTTGCAAAATCCTAGTTGGAAGAGGTGAAACTATAAAGTGATCACAATTGCTAGGAGTGTCAAAGTTCAGAAAATATATGAGTTTGATGGAAAGATGTTTCCAGAAGTCAGACTGACACTAGAGTTCATGGAATTTTGTTTTAAAATGGGGGTACTTCTTTTATTCAGTGCTAAGTTCTTTTTTTCTATTGTGGTTTGATTTCAGTATTGTCTTTGGAAAAGATACTGTGGATTCAAAACTGGGATTTTGAACATAAAGGTATAATAATTAAGTAGAAAACCTCTGTGTCAGCAGCATTCACAGGACAAGGAGAAGTTGAAAGCACTGGAAATCTGGATGTACATGTACTAGGAAGAACATACTCTAACTGGGTAGCCAGGATTTGGGGGGTGAGGCAGGTGAGGGTGAAGGTAATGATGTGCTAACCATGGAACCCCAATTACACATGACCTTGCCCAAGTTACTTAATATCCCTAGATTCTATTTCCAAGTCTGTAAAATGGGGATGATTACAAGTACCTTACTATGGGGTTTTTGTGAGGATTAATGAGATAATTCCTGTAAAGCTGAGTAAGGGCCCGGCCTATACAATTTCTCCACCTGCTGTTCGCAGCGCCCTCTGCTGCAGCAGCTCCTAGGAACCCAGCACGCAAGGAGCTCAGAGGAACCCAGCACGCCAAACAGTCCTTCTTGTGCAGATGTCCCAACTCCAGCTAAGGCTGTCGAAACTTAAATACAAACAACGTTTTATTTTGAGGTCTCCCTGACCAACAAGGAGATTGTGGTGGTTCATTTCATGTGTCAAGTTGGCTCGGTCATAATGTCCAGTTGTCTGGTCAAACACTGGCCTAGTTTTTATCCTGGAGGATTTCATAGATGGGATTAGTATCTACAATGAGTTCACTTTAAGTAGAGGAGATTCCCCTCCATATTATGGGTGGGCCTCACCGATCAGTTGGAGGCCTTAACAGCAAGAACCGAGGGTGCCAGGGATCAGAAGGAATTCTCCCTCCCCTCCTTCCTGAATTTCCAGCCTAAGGAATTCAGACTCAAGAATTTACCATTTCTCTTACTGGAATTTCCAGCCTCTGGCCTGCTCTCTGAATTTGGACTGCCACCCCCCACAATTGCATGAGCCAATTCCTTGTAATAAACCTTTTTATATATACTTGTTACTCTGGAGAACACTGATTGACACAGGGATTCATTATTTTCTTAATCGTGTTATGGCCTCAGTCCCCAAATCCCTTGGCTAAGTAGTCCCGCTACTTCCTACTTTCCCCACCACAGGAAATTCTCCTAGCTCTCTTTTCTATTCTAGACCCAGTGTTGGTGTGACAGTATCTGTGAAAGTCCCCTCGTGTCTTCGCTTTGATGTGACAGCAGGGTGGGACCTTCATTCACAGGCAACAGGGTGGCACCATGCCTAAGAAGCCTGTCTTTTGGGAGTCCTTTAAGATATATTGGCACAAAGGATCCAAAGGATCTTTTTTCAACTTCAGATGAGAAATTCTAGAAGAGGTTATTTGAAAGATACCCTTTAGAATTTGACAAATGCTCACTTGCCTTTCTCCAACTTCTTACTGATGTTGAGACATTTCTTTCATCGTTGGAGTGCTCACCTTTATTTTCACACTTCCAGGGCAGTTGCATCATCAAAAACAGAGGGTTGTAGTAAAGAGGACTTAGCATACAGCTGGGACAGGGTTCCTGTCCAACCTCACTCTTTGAATCTGTCATCCAAAGGCTGGTCAAAGACACAGCTAAGGGATTACTTAGCTCGGCCTTTACCCACCCACCCCCACCATCGGAGAACATGGGGAATGATTCCCCATTTTGAAAAGAGTACTGATGAAATTACTTCAGTAAAATAAACATTAAGGATAAAAAACATAATATGTAAGAATTAAGAGCTATGAGCAAGTAGATCCATGACATACACAGCACATGTTAACCAAAAAGCAGAGATTTCATCACTTTGACCCTTACTAGGATGCCATCCAGAGATAATTACAACATTTGCTAAGTACTTCCTTGTGCCAGTCACAGCGGCAAGCCCTTTACACCATCGTTGCTATTATGAATCCTAAAGTCATTATGGGTATTATGACCTGCCTCACACAGAGGAGAAAACAGGCTCAGAGAGGTTAAGGAGGTCAGGAAATGACAGAGCCAAGATTCAGATCTACGTCTGTATGACTCCAAAGCCAGCAACTTGCTACGTGCCTTTCTCAGTCATTGCCCTTTTTAAGGCTTACTTTAGTCATAACACAATATCGGCAGTGAATGCGGAAATGTAACCAGATTTTCTTTCTTCTTTTAAAATTGTACTATGTATACTACGTACAACATTTGCTGATGTTTCCCTTTTGCAGTTCTTGTCTATTTATTCACGTATTCATTCACTCACTCACACATTTGGCGCTCTGTCTCTCTTTCTACACACACACTTACAGGAATAACTAATACAGTTGCTGTCCTTGAGGAATTTACAGTGGAATCAGTTTAAAGTTTGCTGTGGCAAAATTTGCTACAAAGTGTAGATTCTTTTCCTGGAAGATAAGAGCAAAGAAAAATATGGAAGAGAAAAAGGAGGAGAAGACATTTTTCTAGAAACAAGTCCATTGAATAAAAGGTTATTTAATGATTGTCACTTGATGAGTGCCCTGCTGTTTGAATGTCTAGGAGGAAGAGGAAAGTCTTCTCCATGTGCAGGATAGAGGGGAGTGAACTTTCCATTTCTGATAACAAGGGAATCAGAGTCTGTTCAGTGCCGCCAAAGACCTTTTCAAGCTGCATCAGTATTGTTAATGTATATTTTCTGAGAGAGGGAGAGACTGGGTTATCCGGCTGCCCGACTGGGGGCCGTGAAAACTGTCTACAAATATTTAAAGGGTGTAAGTGAAGACTTGATTGCTTAAAACATCTTGGTACTAACATGGTTTATTCAAGATGCAGAAGGGTCTGCTGAGGCATTTCAGAGCCCCAGAAGCTTTTTATTTAGGGCCTAGGGGGTGCGGCACAAGCCAGCCACTGAGTGGGATGTAAATCCTGAGTGGAAAGGACCTCTGAGGACAGTATCAGTGAGGAGGAGATGAAGCCCTGGAAGGTGCTGGTCTAAGTAGATGGCTTTCATAAGATCTCCTGATGAATGATCGCAATTTAATGGCATTCCAGAGCAGTGGCAAGTATTCAGTAGCACTGCAGTGAGGAAAGAGGAAAAACAGAAATACTTCAAGTGTTGGGGAGAACATAGAGGAAAATGACTCAAACTCAGGGAAGTGAAGGGTTGATGATCCGGCTTGTGTATAACCGGAGACCTCATTTCATTTGGGTCTTCTGTAACTGTCCACCTTTCCTTTAGGTTCTTTGGAACTTCCATTAAAGGGTGGAATGAGAAAAGAATACAGACTTTCAAAATAGTTAAAATTGTATTCCTTTTTGGCAACTCTAGTGAAAGGGTCTCTAGATTAACTTAAAACGATGAATGATTATGAAGTTATTAAGGTTAATGTTTCTTGGAACACTTACGGATATCATTTATCTAGGGAGCAGTTAATGTGGATAATTGGATTTTGGAGATACATGCACTAATTTGGGGACAAGTGGGAGTTGTTGCATAACAAAATGGAAACACGTGGAAAGGAACTGTGTTAAACCTGCTCGTCCAAGATGAAGGCCAACAGAACAGAACTTAGATTTTTAATGATCCGTAAATACCCTCAGAGAGAGAGTGAATTGATGAGGCCTCAGTAAGGAATAAATTGTGTGACTAAGAGATTATTTGTAACAGACCCCACCAACAACAGGGAATCAGAGCAGACCAAAAAAATCCGTCTGCAGCAGATGGCTTGAAGATGAAGAGAACTTCCCTATGCCTTACGTAAGAGGTGGCTAATGACTTCTTTACAAATATTGAATAGTATAAGCCCTAAGCAAGAGGCAAAATATCTCAGTTCCATCCAAATGCTATAAATGAAGTTAAATGGGAACATACGGTTATTTAACATTTCTATAGGTCTGTACGTTTGCCAAAAGATTTTATAATCACTTGTTACTTAATATTCATAACATCCCTCTAAAGCAGAATTTCCCATCCTGGAACTGTGAGGCCCTGGGGGTGCTGGAGGAATTCCAAGAGGGTCATGGGGATTGGAGCTATAGTATTTCAAGCAGCTGTCTGCTGGTGATGGAAAATCGAGGGCTAAAGGAGTGAGGCATGGAGCCCCCAGCACCCTACGTTCCCTGGGCAGGTCTCCCTCTGAGACCTGGGGCTCTTTCTCAGACCAGTCTTGCTTTCCTACAGAGTCCTAAGGTTCTACCCATCCCCCTGTCCTCATGGTAGCTGCCAGCATAACCCCTGGAAAGCATGGCAGAGGAGAGAGAGCACAGGCTCCGGGGTCCTGTGTTTGAATTCCAGCTTTGGTCTTAGCTAGCTTTGTTGTTTGGCCCAACAAGCCAAGTGCCCTCGGCAAGTTCTCAATCTTCTGATCCCTAAGTACTATATCTGTAAATTGGTCGCTAATCATACTCATTGTGCAGAGCTATTATAAAGAGTGAGTAAGATATACCCAATGGTACGCACTTAATCATCAGTAGTTATTATATTCCCGTTGTTTTTCCAGATGCTTTGATGCTTCAGAAAACAAGCACAAGGATCTTTTCATTTGGAAGGCTATCCTTTTAATTTCTATGATAGAAACAAATAGGGGATACATCTATGAATATTTATCTCTCTCTATATATATAGATATATAACATCACAAATACATAAATATGTATAGTGCTTGCAGATAAACCGGTCTTTTGTTTTCTATTCTAAAGGGAAGTGTTATGTGATCACAGCTGAAGAAAACCAATAGGTACTCATCTCTTCAGTAGTGATTAAAAAGTTCATTAGTTAGTCTGTTGGTGAGGCAGGGAGAGGAGATTTCCTTGTGCCTTGTGTGCATCCCTGCAACTGCCAATCTCTGTCAACTAAGGAAATGAAATCCTAAAACTTTCCACTCACCTGTATAATCTTATGTTTAAGGAGAACGACATACATTTCTTACACATAGCTGGTCCAGAAGGATCTCAGCTAATTTAAAGATGAGTAACCCAAAGGGAACTAGCACAGTCTCTATACATGAAAAAAGGATGAAAGTCAAGAAAAACAAATTAGAGAGAAGGTTCACTAGAAAAATATTTCCACAAAACAGATGAAATTTATGACCCAACATACTGCCATAAGTTAAAAAAGGAAAAAAAAAAAAAACTTAATGAAGCAGTCCCCTCTAAAAAAACAAAAGCTCAAGAAACAGATATACAATAGTTCAGGAAATATTTGGGAAGACAGCAGGAGGTGAAGCAGGAACTTAGCAAAGAAGACGACTTAGAAATGAAGACTATACTGGAAGCAACAGAAGGGAGATGGAATCTTCTGGAAATAAGCAGAGTGCCCACAGGATAGGAATGAGAAAAATGAATGAAATTAAAAAGAAATAAACAAAAGGTTTATGAAGGATTAGAGGTAAGATGATAGATATGAAAGGCAGATAAGGTCTTAAATTATACCTGGTTTTTTGTAGTCTTGAAAAAGAAAACCAACCAAAAGTATGAACCAGGGATAATATATTAATAAATAAACTTTTAAAACTTCCCATATATAAAAGACTCAATATACAGATTTGAAAGGGGTGACTGCTGCAGGAAAAATTAGCACAGAGTTATCAATATTAAGACATATCTAGAAAAAAGGTTATTTGACTTTTCAAGATATAAAAGAATCCTTTGGACTTCCTGGCAACAAGAAATTGAAACTATCAGACTGGTCTTAGGCTTCACCACAGCAATATTTAGCACTAAAAGAGATTTGAGCAACATCTACAAAATATGAGCGAAGACTTTTATACCCAGCCAAATCATTTTCAAGTAAAAAAGCAGAAGACAAACATTTTTGAACATCCAAAAACTGAAGAAAATGTAAGTCCCATGTATGTGACCAATTCCTATCTATTTTGCAAATATATATAAAATGATATCATTAGTGAAGTCAATTTAATTGTTACATATGGAAATCTATACCTTGAAAACAGAATACACTTTCCAACTACCTTTGTAATAGTCACAAAAATTAACCATACACAAGGCCACAAAAATAAATCCAATAAATTCCAAAAGTTGAAATGAATACAGAAGAGTTTCTCTAATCAGAAAGAAATTCATCTAGAAATTAATCATAAAACTAAGGGTAAAAAAAAATTCTACCATCTGGAAATGCTAACATACTCTTTCTTGAGCAGCTCTCCCATCAGAGATTTATTTGAATAATAACTGGAAAATTAAAATAATTAAATAATATCAGAATCTATGGGATAATGCTAAAACAAAGCTCTGAAGAAAATTTAAAGGTTTGATATTAATATTAATATAACAGATAGAAATAAAATACCTACCTATAAATTTGACCAAAAAGTAGAAATTTAGCAAACATGTAAATTTTATAGATGAAAACTTTAAACTGCAATTGAGAAACAAAAGAAGATTTGAAGAAATGGAAAGGCATGATTTATTCTTGAACAGGAAGACTTAGAGCAAAAAATTCAATTCTTCCTAAAGTTATCTGTAACTGTAATGTAAAGCTGATAAAAACACAAGATTTTAAAAAAATAGATAAACTTTTTCTAAAGTTTAAAAGAAAAATCAGCAGGCATGATTCCATTTCTGGAAAGAATGGGCTAGGTTATTTAGACCAAACTTTCCAGTGAAAACAACTAAAATTTGGATAAAACATTAAATAAAATTATTCTTAACACTAAAAACTGTCAATTTAATAAAGAGCTACCAAGTGATTCATTTTTGCCATGGACACAATTCCATGGAAAACAGAGTTGTAAAACCAAGCTATGGTTTTGATAGAATCTCAGTAGACAGCTGTCAAAGGCCAGGGCTCACCCAGGGTAGTGGGGGGTCATCATAGGAGACCTTCACTTAATATTAAGCTGTGATTCCCAGGGCTTTGCCCTCAGGGTAAGGGTGAACCAGAGATACACCTGTTCTCCTTTCCCCTAGACCAAGGGACAATGGGGAGAGGTGCCTTGATACTAAGCAAAGCAGGGAAAAGAAAGGAAAACGTGTCCCTGAATAGGATGTTGCCATTAAATCCTTGGAGAGTTTTTGCAGATATTTGCAGCCCAAATGCATGTCATTGGGATGGACCAAGAAACTTCAAGTTATGATTTTACTTTAAAATGGTACCAAACTGTAGTGTTTCCAAGAACCTGGCAGAAGCAAACCAATAATCTTTGAAGGCAGGTACTTTCATTCTATGTAACATGGATTTTTTAAAAATAATTTTCAAGGGCAGAAAAAAGCAGTGCAGTTTAAAACCACCAAACACACCTGAAAGTAAGGCACTGTTAGCTAGTGCCAACAAAACAAACAAAGAAACAAACAGGAAAAAAAAAAAGACAGTAAAGAGGATTCACACAACTTTAAGGTTTTGAATTATCAGAGTGACACTATAAACAGCTATGCTAACTTGGCTTAAATAAATGAAGAAAAACTTTAAAATATCTGTAAGGGATAGGAAGCAATAAAAAGTGGCATGGCAGTTTTGAAAAAGACCAAATAGAACGTCTAGAAACGAAGAATATGTTGTCTCAGTTTGCCAGGCTGCTATGACAAATACCACACAATGGGTTGGCTTGAACAGCAAGCATTTATTGCCTCTTGGTTTTGAGAAATACAAGTCCAAGGGCTTGCTTCCTCCCGAAGGCAGTAGTGTTCTGGTGCTGACTTGCCACAATCCTTAGGGTTCCTTGACTTGCACCTCCGCCTCCCGTCACATGATGATCTCTTTCTCCTTGTGTCTGCCCTTCTGGTTTCTTGCTGGCTTCCAACTTCTGGCTGCTCCTTGTGGCTTTCTCTGACTTCTGGTTTCCAGGTTCTTCTCTTTCTAAGGTCTCCAGTACTAAGACCCATCCTGAGTCACTTACCTCAATTTTTAACTAAAACTAACATCTTCAAAAGGTTCATTTACAAGTAAATTCACACCCACAGGAATGTGGATTGAGAGTATGTTCATGTCTTTTGAGGGAATACATAACTCAATCTACCACATACAGTAACAGACATTAAACACTCAGTGGATTTGGCAGCAGATTAGACACCATGGAAAAGAGAATTAGAAGACTGAAGACAGTGCAAACAAATCACACAGAATTGTAGTGCAGAGGCAAAGAAATGGAAAATATGAGAAAGAGAGGTTAAGAGATATGGAGGATAGAGAGAGAAGGTTTCCCAAAGTGTAGATTATATTTCAGGAGAGAGGAGAATAGGATTGGGCAATGGATTGATTATTATCTATATTTAAGATAGTAATATATCTTAGAGCCAGATAAATGAAAATAAATTCAGAAGACATTGTAAGAAAACTGCAGAACATTACAAAGATAAACAGCCAGAGTTGAAGTGGGGGATGATTAATGAGTAAGCATGGTCCTACCAGATATCAAACTCCATTGTAAAGTGATAGCAATTAATACCTCATGGTACTGGTACACAAATAAATAGATAGATCCATGTATCAGGATAAAGACTCTAGAAATAAATCAAAGATATATGGAAATTTAGTATATGACACAAGTAGACAGCTCAAATCAGTAGGGAAAAGATGGCTTATTCAATAAATGATACTGAAATGTATAGACTGCTGGGAAAAATTATATACTGGTTTCTTTTTTTTTTAATAATAACTTTTTTTAATTTTTAAAAAGATACTTAGATTACATAAATTGTACACAAAAAGTATAGGGATTCCCACATGCCCCACTCCTCACACCTCCCACACCCTCCCACATAAACAACCTTCATTAGTGTGGTACCTTCATTGCAATTGATAAACGCATCCTGAGGCTTTGCCACCAAGCATGGACCATAGTTCACATTGTAGTCTACACTCTCTCCCACACAGTTCTGCATGTTATGTGATGATATAAAATGGTCTATATCTGTCGTTGCAATGTCGTTCAGGATGATTCCCAAGTCCCGAAAAAGCCCCCATATTACAACTCTTTTTCCCTCTCCATTGCCCCCAGAGCTTCCAGTGGTTACTGGCTCCGCATCAATGTTGTAATTTCTTCCATTACTAGAATCACAATATGTCTATACTAGAATACCAGTAAGACCACTCTAGTCCACAGTTCATTCCCCAATCCTGAGGATTCTGGGATGGTGATGTCCACTCCACCTCTAATTGAGAGGGGGCTTCAATCCCGTACAGCCAATGGATGGGACTCTCTTGCTTACAGTTGTCAGGTCTCTTGTTTCCTTAGTATGGTGGTTGTCAATCCTCACCTCCTTGTTAGTTGTCCTGGGTGAGTCCAATGAACTGGAAAGTAGGTGTTGCAACTCTGCTGAGATTCCCAGCCCAGCTGGCACATGGACAGCCCAAAGACTCCAGTCTCTGGGTATACACCTATAAACTCCAGCACCAAGTATAGGTTTAAATACAAGGGACAGATGAGCCATGTGTAGGGAAGCCATAATTGAGTCCAACTCTGTGACTCTCAGGAGCACAAACTCCAAAGTAGGGCCCACTGGCAAGGCACCAAACTCAAGAGCTATCTGCCCTGAACATAGGACCTGGGTGTCTCCAGAGCCCTCAGGAACCCCACTATTTGGAGTAGTGTCTACTTTGGCAGTATATGAGATCCTGCTGAGATGTGCATAAGCGTTACCTCTGGGATGACCTCCTGACTCACTTTGAAGTCTCTTAGCCGTATAAACTCATTTGTCTTTACCTTTCCCTCTTTTATTTGAGGTCTTTTTCCATTGCATATACTTGATTTCTGACCTCACTTATTACCCCAGTTAAATTCTAGATGCACATAAGATTTAGAAGGGGGGAAAACATGGAAAAGTCCTAGAAGAAAAAAATAGAATATATTTTAAAAATAAAGTCAAAGTAGCAAAGATATTTCTGTGTATAACAAAAAACTGAGAAACTTTTTTCTACCAAAAAAATATAAGAAGTGTGTATTACACAATAATATCAACAATGAATAATAAAATAATGAACCAGGACAAGCACGTGCAGCTCACACCACTAAGAGACAAATTTTCCTTAATGTGTGAAGAACTTGTATAAATCAATTTGAAAATAATAATCAAATATAAAATGGGCAAAAACTATAAAACACTTTGCCAAAAGAATAAAATTAAAATGGCTTTTGTATTAGAGTTCTCCAGAGAAACAGAACTGACAGTATATATATATATAAATTTATTATAGGGATTGGCTCAAATGACCACGGGGATTGAAAAATCAGAATTCTGTAGGGCAAGCTGCCTGCTGGAAACTCTGATAAAATTAAAGTTATATTTCCTAGGAGAAGCTGGCTGGCTGAAGAAAAGGCAGAAATGTTTCTTTTTAACTTCTGAAATCTTCAGTTCTGGCTTTAAGAGCTCCAAATCATTGAATGAAGAGACTCCCCTCATGCTGAGGGTAATCTGCTTTGTTCATTGTAAATACAATCAACTGTAGATGCAATCAACTGATTGATTAAATAAATCCATCTACAAAATACCCTCACAGTAACAATCAGATCAGTGCCTGCTTGGCCAAATAACTGGACACCATAACCTAGGCAAGTTGAACGTGAAATTAACCATCACAGCTTTTAAACATATGAAAAGATGCTTAATTCCATTCATAAAAAGAAAAATGCAAATTTAAAATGTAATATTACTTTTCAATAATCAGATTGGCAAAGAGGAAGACATTTGACAGTACTTTGTGTTAGCAAAAATGTAAGGAAAGAGGTTCACTTGTACATTGCTGGTGAGAAGGTAACATGGTACAATCTTCTTGGTTCTAGACATCAAAATTTTAAATCACAAGCCCTTTGATGCAGAAATTTTACTTCTAGGAATATATCTTACAGATATATTCACAAATATATAAAAATGGAGTATTCAAGTTTATTCATTACGACATTTTAAAAACAAACCTTGATCTCTGTCTACAGGGGACTATTAAATATATTGCTATATCTTTGCAATGGAGTCCTTTGCAGCTGTTAAAAAGAATGAGACAGATCTATATATAATAGCATGGAATAAGCATCAAGATTTATTGCTACGTGATTAAATCAAGGTGCTAAAAGGTAAGAATACTCTGTTATCATTTGTGGACAACATATACATATTTGCTTGTATTTGCATAATATTACCTGTGGAAGCATAAACAAGAACTTAGTATAGAGGGGACCCAGGGACTAAGGACAGGTGGGGGAGAAAGAGTTACTTTTACTGCATACCCATGGGTACCTTTGGAATGTTTTAGCATGAGCCTATATCAACTCTTCCAAAGGGATAAATATATATGAGCTCTCCATCCAAGAATCTGTCTCATTGCTTTTAAAGTGTTCTCTTTGGGCTCTTTTCCATTTACCCACTCACACCTCCAATCTTCACTTCTACGAAAAACCAAAATCAAAAGCAGAAATGTGTATTACTAAAGACGAAAGATGGGAAATGAGGTGGGAACAGAGATAGGAATGTCAAGTTTCTGTAAAATCAAAGCACAATCATGATCCATTTGCAACAACGTTCTGAAAATGCTAAACTTTGCTGAGAGTTATCACAGAGCAGGATTTTGGTCTGATTTCTACAATAATCACACACCTATACAAATTATAGCTATGATATATGGGCAAAGGGGCTTCAAAGTACCAGAAGAGACTTCTCAGCTTGCTTTGGGCTCACCCAAACTAGAATGCGCCCCATTCTGTGAAGAAAGCTACTCACCGACTGTCTCCGTGGGCACCAGGGTTTTCAATGCACTTGTCATTTGTGGCTACACAGCACTGGTACCCATACTTGACAATACCAGAAATGCTTTGCTTGTTTGTTTTAACCTCGGACAACAAAATTTGATAATTGAGAAAATTTGAAGTCATATTACGCAATGGCTTGTTTATTGACAAGTTAATTTAAGGACTTCTACATAGATTATATTATGGAAAAGTATTTCTTGACTTTTCTATTTGTTACTACAGGTATCTATGCAAATGCTCACTCTTCAGAAAGGGTGACCTTCCCCTGGTGGCAAAAGTCCTACTGCATCTATCTGTTGGAAAATTCCTCTTCATTTTTGGAGGGGAGACATCAGTTTCCAATTTTAACACTGCCTGAGAAGAATCCAAGTTATTTGGCTTGTTTATTTTTTGTTTATAATCATAGCTTCTTTTGCAACACTAGGAAAGCGTCAGTCATCTCCTGCCCTTGGCTTCTTGGGGAAAAGGTGTCTGGGGCAGCACACTGGCCAGTACCCAGTAGCCCTCAGTGATCACTGCTGAGTGTTGAACTGGAGATAGCATTTGCCCCCTGCCTGCTGTGCGTGTGTGTTTCTGTCTTGCCATCCTTGCCCACTCTACATGAAACACTTGTGTTATCTTGATGCCTCTCACACGTGGGAGAACCCTTCCAATGATTCCTTCTAGCTCACTGACTAATTGTACAAACAGTCCCAGGAAACAGTTCTAGGTTTCCAAGGGGAGGAGAGAGGAGCTCCTGAAAGTAGAACCGTTAACATCGGTAGAGAGTGGTCAACTTGGTAACAGAAAGTTCAAAAAACTACAAAAACCATCAAAAGAACCAAACACATACGTGTGCACACAAATCTGTAACTCCATACACAAATCAAGAACTTTGTCTTTTCTTCTCTGTAAAACCTTTGAAAGTGGGTTAAACTTCTTATGCACATATTTGCTGTTACATCTCCTCTTCCACCCACATTGTGCCCCATCATTCTGCTGAACCTGCCCTTCAGAGGGTCATTTTCGACCTTTGATTTGCACATGTAACTACCTCTTTTCTGCTCTTCTCTCCTAGTGGTTGACCACACCAGTACTACCTTCTCTCACCAGATCTTTCCTCACTTTGTGGGGTCACAGGTCCCTTACCCTTGGGATATTCTTTCTCTGTTTTGCTGATAAGGCATTCTGGGGGCCACCAAGACTCTGCCTTTAGTTCTCGTTCTCTCCCTGTGGACTCTTTCCTGGCACTCTCACCCAGTCCTGTGGGCTCACTCATCATGTGTAATGCTCCCAAATCTGGAAATCCAGACCAACCTCTCCCTCTAGACTATGCTTCTCAATGGGGGTGATGTTGTCCCCAGGGGGACAAAAATTGGTTCTTACTCTTTTTATGTACAGAGCACAGTACATAAACAGATATCTGTGGTATTAAAATTTCATGAGAGGGGCTATGATTAGGGAAAAAAATCAAATCTAAACAGGCTTCTTAGGGGGTGTGACAGTTTGAGATTATTCTATGAATTCCCAAAAGAGAAAATATTATTATGTTTATAAACCAATCTATTCCTCTGGGTGTGCTACCCTTTGATTATATTGGATTCATTTGAGGGGCCCTTGATTGGATTACCTGTTAAGATTGCTTTGAGGGCTTTCTTTGATTCAACAGGTCAGTAGGGCATGACTCAGGTTGAGTCCCCACACCCTTGACGGGTCTGATATAAGACACTAGAAAAGAGAGAGCTTTGTCATTTTTGATCCTGGGGCCCCAGGGAGAGATGAGCCATTTGCCTGATAGTTTGTAGCTGACCTTGGGAAGAGAACAGAACAGCTGAGAAGGCTCAGAAAGAAATGGGCCCTATGCCAGGAGAGAGAGGAAGCCTTGAGAGACAAGCCAGCCTGCAGCTGAGAGAGAGCAAGCCCAGAGGGGAAGTCTGAACCCTTACAGAGATCAGCAACCATCTTGCTGCAACACGTGGCAACTGACTTTGGTGAGAAAGCAACCTTGAGTTGGACTCTTTAGGGCCTTGTAACTGTAAGCTTTTCCCCCAAATAAATACCCTTTATAAAAGCCAACAGATTTCTGGTACTTGCATTGGCACCTCTTTGGAAGACTAATTAAGGGGGTGATAATGAAAAAAAAAAGGTTGAGAAACACCACTCTTGACATTTCTACCACAATGAGAGAGACACACTAAACCCAGTTTGTCCAAAACCAAATGAGCTCCCCTCCCCCTTCCTGCTCCTGATTCCCAAACCTCCTCCCCCCATACTCCTTGTTATAGTTAATGCCATTGTCAGATACCCAGTACCAATACTTGGCACACTCCTCACCCTTTCTCCAGTTTCTGCTCTAATACCTTGCCTCCCTGTTTCACTCCCACCATCTCACTTGTAGTTATCCCTTCTCTTCATTCCAGCAGCTCTGCCTGAGTTAAGTGCCTCATCATCGTTTGCCTGGACTGTTGAAATAACCTCCTACATAGTTTTCATACTCATACCTTATACTCTGTCATCAGAGAGAACTTTTAAAACACAAGACTGATTTTTCAATTTTCATGTATTCAAAATCCTATTACTTTTTACTTAGCATATAGTCTCTAGCAGAAAATACAAGTTTTCCACTATTTTTCCACTCATTTCCTGTATTACTCTACATTACTGTTCTATTCTAACACAATTGACTATGTACTTTCTCCTTATCTAATTCTATACTTTCATACCTCTAGTATGAAAATTTCATACTAAATTTTCTGTACAGAATTCCTTTCTTCCATCTTTTCACCTGAACTCCTATTCAAATCTCAAAGACCAGCTCAAATGTTCCCATTTCTTTTGCGTCTCTCCTCATGCCAATTCATGGCAGAATAATTTGTTGCTTTTTTTTGTCTTTATATAAACAATGTACATGTTTATATGACTGTGAAGGTTCCACACCGTTTATATCAGTTGGCTCCATTATGAGATTGTGAAATTTGAGGGCAGAGACACTTATCAAATCAACACATTTATTGAGAAAATTACTCCTGTTGGTGAGGCATTGTGTGTGGCATTGGAACAGCATCTGTGAATGAACTCGAACCATCCTGAAGTTTAAAATCTGTGGGGAAGACAGATATTCAGCAAATTAACTGAATGAATAATTATTTTATTTATTTATTTTTCCTTTTTTTATTTTCTTATTTTTTTTGAATAATTATTTAAATACAGTTGTGATAAAAGCATCAAAGGAAAAATACATAATGCTGTGAGAGTAAGAAACAGGGGAATCCACCTGCTCCTGAAGAGACTGAGACAACTTCCCTGGAGAACAGACCTTTAAACCAAGAAACAAGAATCAGCCAGGTGAAGAATGCAGTGGTGGGTGGGGAGGATACATATTGTAGCAGAGGGACTATCACATGAGGTATGATACAGTAGGAAAGAGCTTGACATAGTTGAAGACCAGAAATAACTAAACAAATCAACCAACATACAAACCAAGCAGTGTGTCTGGATCACGTTGGGGCAAGGGAGGATTAGTGTGAGATGATGATGCAGATAGCCAACAAGTGATTGCTGAATGGCTTTATGAATGGCGGAGTTACTTGCTTAATATGGATGGAATCTCCATCTCATTCTTTTATGTACTTCTTCGTGCCCCACAAATGGAGCACTGACCTGGATTGTGTGGCAAAGCTTTTGTCCTTGTTGTCATATTGCCTGAAATAGAGACTAAGAATGTTTTCCTATCACACATACACAAATCCTGAATCATTAGAAATAAATGATTCATGCTCAACACCTTCTAGAAAGACTCCAATTTCATTATGTGTTATTTTGAGAGTTCAGCAACTTGAACAAATGACTAACAGCCTTGCAAGGTATGATTTTTCAGGACATGACCTTGATGCCTGATGCCTGAATGAAATGGCCCCAAACTGAGTAAAAGCATTTTACTGTACCTGGAACTCTGGGATCAAGTGTCAGTCATATAGATGTGAGCTGGAGCAAAGGAAATATTGAAACAATATGCTCAGCTCTAAACTAGGTAACTCATTCTCTCATTGACAGCTTTTAGGTGGCTTCTTTGGGGGTGGTTTTCATTTTGTATAGCAAGTGTTTGGGGGAGTATTTGCAGAAGTCCCATGGCTCTTCCTACACTAGAATCTTTTGCGAGTTGCAAGTAGAAATGGATCAAGTGAGATGGTTTGTTCAAACAAGCCAGTCCCATGAGCAACATGTACATAGTGCTATTGACAAAAATAAGTCACTGAAGGAAGTATGTGGATGAATGTGAAAAGAGAGAAGGGAAACCTAAAAAATAACAGGTCCACTGAAGGATGGAGCTAGAGACAGAGTTTATGTCACACTTGGCTGCTGTTTCTGAAAGTTCCCTAGTTAAAGTGGAGAGTGAAATGGTCACTGCTGATATCTGGCTCTCGATGGGTGGTATGGGCCTAGAGGCAGCTCTAGCAGGGTCCAGCCTTCAGAAGAGGTGAAGTAGGTGTCCATCTAAATTTCCAGATCCATGAAGACCTTCTGATCCCTTACTCCCTGTATAAGCTATACCTGAAATATCATGCTGAGAGCCCATTCTTTAGCTAAAGACTTTGATCTGCAATAAATCATAAGGACAACACATTTGGCTATTATCAATTATACATTCAAAGATCATTGGGGCTCCAAGGGTGGTTAGACTTTGTTTTCTTTCTTCTTTCTTTTATCTTCCACTGTTCCATAAGCTCCACGGGGGCAGGGATCTTGTTTGTTCTGTTTTCTATTTCATCCTTAGTGTCTAGCAAAGAGTAGGGACTAAATGAATATTTGTTTGAGGAAAAATGGAAGGAATGTAGCTAACCCAGCCCCCTTAATTTGCAAACAAGAAAACTGAACAGGGAGCAAAAACTTGTCCAGGGCCTTGCAACCAGTAAGCAGAAATGGGATTGAAATCAGATTTTCCAACTCCTCACCCAGTGCTCTCTCCTCTCCAGTAAGTTACTAGTATGACTCAACTTAGTAGGACTAGAATGGAAAGCACACTTCATTGAGGGTCAGGGAGACCAAACATGACGTCACGGACCACTAGACTGGGAGTACTATATGGGGAGGGTCTTTGGGGGACAAATGATGGTGAACTTAAATGGAGAGGAGGTGGTGAAGACAATCCAGGCCCACCGAGGGTTGCTGAGCAAAGTCTTCAGAGCACAGAAGGTGTAGCTTTTTTAGCCTGCTTGTCTTTGCCTAAATTTGTTTTTAATAAAGGCTCGGAGAAAGCAAAAGTTCCTGGAGCTGCAGAGGGCTTCTTGTCCACTGCTTGGGAATGCATACTTTACAATATGCAGACAGTTCTCCATTTGTTGACGCAGATGCCGTGTGTGCTTGGGTGTTTCATGTGTGTGGTTTTTCTTTTAATAATCAGACAATAGTTTACATCTGTACATTGGCAAGGAACCAAAAGATGAGCATCCAAACAAAGAGGGAAAAAGCCAGACAGGCAAGGGGGCCGGCTGGGAAAGAAAATCCAGATCCTTTGCCTTCAGTCCCCATGGATGAAAGGATTTAAAGTTCCCTGTGGGGAAAGGAGAGGGGAGGGGCCTCTAATCCATCATCAGTGGCTACAAAACGAAGAAACGATCATTTTGAAAGCAGTTTGCATCTTGTCTCACATTTTGTTATCTTAAAAGTCTCTAAAGTGAAGGGCATCTGAGAGAGGGGGGCGGTTGTAGGAGCAGCAGAGGAGGGCTTGGGGCTGGAGGATGGAGTGGACAGCGAGGCACTGAGGGCAGAGGGGTCCAGGCTTCCTGGCCCACACGCCACTAAATACTGACGAGGGAGCAGAGCCGTACCTGGCTTGCTGTCAGAGACCCAGAATGGATGGATTATATTTCTTTTCCCAGCCAAAGGGAGGGCAGGCTTTGGACTTTGAATCATTAAAGACTATTCATAAATGAGAGCCCGAGCCGGGCTGATGCAGAGCTGGACTTGGCTTAGGCTGGGTTTACACGTTCTGTGTGAGGACGGTACCAAATGTTGGACTACGGGTTTACATTGAGTTGATCAGTCCAGACTGTGTATTTGGCCGTAGAGCTAACAATTATTTGAAAAGATCTGCTTCTTTGATGGAGCTGCTAAACGGAAAACCCTACAGTGATGGATTTATCTACACATGACAGCCAGAGCAGGTTTTAGAAACTGGTGCTCAAGTGGCTTTTAGGATTTCACCTTAGACACCTGAAGCAGGGTTGAGGCTGGTGAAGGAATATCATTAACGTGGCAGCAGTTTGGATTACTGCTGTTTTTGTTTTTTCATTTGTTTGCTTTAGTTTTGTTTTGTTTTAGATTTAAGTTTAAAAAAAATTAATTTCATTAGTTTAATAGATGTCTAGGACATTATTTTAAGGAGTCTGTGGGGCATATTTATTTTGAATCCAAATTGTAAAGCACAGGCATCCAAACCAACACAAACTGTAGGGATGCAGAGTTTAGAAAAAAAGCTTAAAATAAGAACATATTCTAAACATACAATGAATAAGGCCTGCTTGTTTGTACCAGTAATGGTAAAATGATGATGAAGGACAAAGAGTAAAGAATAAAGGAAGCAGAAAAAAATTAAGACAATAGTGACGGCAAAATTAGTCAGTCTTCTTATCAGACATGTACATGTTAAAACTGCTTGACATAACCCAGCAGGAAATTGAACAAGTGATTCTATGTCCAGACTTGGAAACAAAAATAACTGCTCAAGGCCTACACACATTAGTTTGTTCAAACTTAACGCTGATAAAAGTCTCTTTGGCTAGAGCCGTAATATGCATTTATAAGACCAGAGGGTGAGGCTGGAGGTTGATTGACGCTAAAACAATTACAAATGTAGAACACAGGAAAATGTGTTTGGTGGAAGTTTTAGCTGCTAGGTGGTAGCCATGGAAATGATGCAGAGTAGAAGATACTGCTTATGACTTAGCATCTTTCATATTGAAGAAAAAAGGAAACTGGCTCTGCTACCTCTATACCCACTACACATACATTCTCTCTCTCTCTCCCCCACAGATATTTCAAATTCTTGTTTTTAAATTTCTACCCATTCCAGGGTTTCTTAGTGCTTCCCCAGAATGAGAAGGGTTTTGTAGTTTCTGACTTATAACCTTGGGGAAAAGCAGACATTCTGTCAGTCAAACCCTCAAGCCAACACCCCATCCCTCCAACAGCCTCAGACGGCTTTCCAAACAGTCTCTCTTTGGTCTCCACGAGTTCCCTTGCATACCAAATGCATGTTCTATTTATATGTTTCTTTGTCCTGAACAAAATTTGGCCCCATTGTGTGGGAGCAGCACCAGAAAAGAAAAACAGAATCCATCCACTGAGAGAAAATGGACATTGCCAGAGTTTCGAGAAATTTACATACTTAGCTCATTCCATTCTCTGGTGATGTCAGAGTCAGAAAAATATGTCTTCTGAAAATCACACACCCACATTGAAAAAACAGAAAAGCTTGGACTCACCAGCTCTGTCCGTCAAGTGGGCTGTCATTAAAAGGAGAATGTAAACACTCCTTTGCCTGCTTGCCTGTCCCTCTGCCCCCTTCCATTTCCCTCATCCGTCCCCTAAAGAACCTAACAAATTAGTCCAGACTCCATTTGGATGGAATTAAGGGCCTGTCTGCAAAAGGGCGAGGGGTATTAATGGAGAAGGGGCAGGGGGAGGACATAGAAGGGGAGGCGGGAATGCAGGGTTTGAGTCTGGGTGACTGGCTCCAGCGTTTTATGGAGGCAGAGAGAAGGGGCGGCTGACACTTTACAGATTGGGTGTAACGTTCAGAGAATTTGGCATTTCTGCCACAGGGCTCCGGCTGCCCTGCTAAGCACTTTCTTTCCCCCTGCTGGTAAAAGTGCAGGAGAAAAGGGTTAAATAAATGTTTGTGATATGATAAGGTGCTTGTTTATTCAAGGAATGACAGATTATTGGCTCCGAAGGCAGCCCTGAAAAATAGTAGAAAGGAACTCGCGGATGAGGTGATTTCCTCCTAAGATTCTGCCCTTTCCTAGGAACAATTTGCTCTGGGAATTGAGAAGGACGCTTCCCCCGCAGCCCGGGACGGAAAGCTATTGGCGCGGAGGGACGGAGCCCAGGAGCCCCGGGAACTGGGACGACTTGTCTTGGGGGTCGCTTTCCCTTTGAGGGCATTTCTCTCTGTGCCTGGTGCTGGCCCCACGCGGAGCTACCCGCGGGCAGCTCTCAGGTCCCAGGGAGGCTGCGGGGCGCGCTGCCTCCCGCAGCTTCTCAAAGCCTGGGAAAAGGATTTTCTCGCTCAGTTGGGGAACGCTCTTCCCCAGGAAATTCTATATGGCAGATTTCCTCCAGACACAGACTGCCGTGTCCATCCCACGGCCATTCTGACACCCGCATGAACACACGTCCGCAGGGTCACGCACACATCTGCAGGTTTATACACAAACACGCCCTCCACCCCTTGAGCCTCCTTCCTGTCGGCCATCCTGGAGGGGGAACTCAGCTCCAGCTCCCCAAACAGGGCGGCTTTCACCTACAGCTGTGCCCTTTTCCCAGGAGAGAAAGCGCCAGTGACTGCCAGCCCTGCAGATCACGGGCCTGGAGGCGGGGAGCCGCGGGGAGCCGCTGCAGCCGGGCAGCCACCCGCGCCCTGCGCGCCCCAGCTTCTGCCTGCGGCGGAAGGGGTCGGGCCCTGCGTGCTTTCCCCAAGATCTGGCCCTTCCCCTTCTCCTCACCCCTACTCCTGGCATGCCACAGAAGGATTGTTCGCATACTTGCCGAGTAGAAGTGTTCATACAAGATGTTTGGCATAGTTTTCATTTGAAGAGAACTCGGTGCCAAGAGCAAACATCAAGGGATAAAAAAAAAAATTGTGATTTAACTGCCGTTTTTCCAGGACCCTGGGAACTACTGTGTGACTTTCCCACTCGCGCTACCCCCTTATCAGCCAATGTGCTCATCTCTTAAACATAAAGCACCAGCCTGAGAGCCTAGGACCCTTCAGGCACGATGAGGCTGGTCTGGACTGACTGCAGGAACTTTATCAAATATCCACTTTGGGCTATTTTTATTATTACATTCAGTACTAATAGGGCTTGCTTGAGTATACCCAGTCATGTGCTCATTCTTGAACTACACAAGATAAGATCCCCATCCCCAGGAGTTTACTGCCTGACTTTTGCAAAAACCAGATGGCAGAAAATGGTTTCCCTCTGCCCATCAGCAATGATTGAGGGGGTGGAGATGAGAAGGGGTGCAGTCAATTCATAACTCTCCCAGGGTGAAGCCTCTGCTTTGGCATTTATCCTATGTGACATTTTAATCGTGGACTGCCTTTTCCCCATCGTCTGTTGCTCCAGAAGCTGCATCTCCAGGGTGATCCAAGAATTCAAGCTAATTTTAATATCAGCTTAATTAAACCATACATAAATATGCCTCCTGCCACACATTTATACTCATACACACTCATAAAGACATTGTGGGTTCCAAAACTGGTAGTAAATGGTTTTTGGACTGCCAGTGGGGACATCTGAGAGTGTAGACTTGCCCTATGGTTGATGGCCATATCTGAATTATATGCTGTGGTTCCAGATTAGAAAAGACCAGAGGGATGCTCCATCACTTCCATCCAGTCTGTAGGATAGCACCTGCCTGGACCTGCTCCCTGCAGTGAAATGTCCAGCAAAGCTATGGGAACAGGCCACCTGGACCCACACATCCACACCACAATCCCCAGTAAGACTTCCCTGCAGGGTAAGCATGTCAGCAACCTTGGATGTCAAGAGATTCCTCTAATGCTTCAAGCCATTTGATGACATGGGAACCATCTTACTAAAGGCATGCACACTGGTTGAACTCCAGGAATGAGGCAAGTATGCATCACTCCACACAGGCTTGTCTTCAGCTGGTTTCCTTCAAAGCCTGCTACCCTGAGACTTGGATTGGCGTGTACATAATTTATTTGGGAGATGATCCCAGAAAGCACCAGTAAGGGGTGATAATGAGTGAGTTGCTGCTGTGGGGAGCTGGACTCAGTCCCACCGGGGCCATCTGAGACATGGTATAGGACACATCAGAGCCCTCCCTCCTTAGGGGCAAGGAAGTTGGTATATTGATCCCCCAAGGCCTCTTCACCATTGGCTGAGGGTTGTGCCGGGAGCATCAACTCTCAGATATCTCCAGTCTTGCCCTGTGTGCAAGTCCAGCATACTCCCTTAGCCAGAAAAGTTCCCAGGCAAAAAGTTGCAAGTACTTGCACTAAGGGTCACCAATGTGCAAGGGGACAATGAGAAACAATAATGAATAGGTAGGACTCAGAGTGTCTGTCATAAATCCCACCCTCCTTTCCTCCCTCCATTCTTCCCTCCCTCCCTCCCTTTCTCTTTCCTTCTTTGTGTGTGCGGGGTCGCCCTATGTATTGTAGGATGTTTGGCAGCATCCTTAGTCTCTACCCACTAAATGCCCGTAGCACTACCCACCCCCACCTGCAGTTGTGATGACCAAAAATATCTCCAGATATTGCTAAAGGTCTCCTTGGGGGTAAAATCACCCCTGGTTGAGAACCACTACTCTAGTCCACACCTGGTAAGGACTGTGATACTCTAACTCAAAGGCTGCCTTTTGGTGGTCTTTGGGGACCTCCTTGATCATGAGGTGGGGGTCTCCAATATTAATACCTTTACCACCACTACTATCTATGAAGTACCTGTTATATGTCAGACATTGTTTTAGCCTTCTTTACATGGAAATATTATGTGGACTAAATTACCCCCATTATCAGATGGGGAAATGGAGGCTCAGGAAGTGACCCAGCCAAGGTGTTCCAACATCCCATGTCTAGTAAATGGTGGCACTGGGATTCACACTTAGGTCTTTTTTCATTCCAAAGCTTGTTCTCTTTCTTCGCTCCCTCTCATCCTTCCTACTTTCAATATACGTATTCCCATCCACTCTGAGGAGCTGGCTGAATGAAATAGTTCAGTAGATCCCTTAAGCTTTCCCAAACAGCCTCCTTTGTGACCCCTGAACTTCTGGGGTACATACTTGTGTGTATTCATTCATTTTCAACAAAAGTCCTCATGAGCAGGTTTCTCTGCAGGTTTGTGTTACAGCCCTGGGGAAACAGGGATGAGCCCAAATCCATACACTCCAGGAGTCCACAGGCTATTGGAATAGGTAGACTTGAGAAGCTTCATCTACAATATATTAGGAAAGTGCTTAGAATGTCATTGCAGTATGAGGTTGCTTGTTCTCATGGAACAGGGATCAGCAAATCATGACCCGTGAGCCAAATCTGGCCTGTGGCCTATTTTTGTAAGGCATATGAGCTAAGAATGGTTTTTACATTTGTAAAGGGTTGTTAAATAAAACCAGCTAAACAAAGAAGAATAGGTGACAGAGTGTATATGTGGCCCCCAAAGCCTAAACTATTTACTATCTGGCCTTTTAAAAACTATTTGCCAACTCTAGTCCTAGAATGAAAGAAAGCATCTCTGCAGCCATGAGTATGTGTATGCCTAGCAAATAATAATGAACTTTTCTTCTAGGTTCGTGTAATAAAAGTATCGATGAGGAGGCTTTACCAATCCTTCTCCCTTGGAGGAACTGTAACCCTATATAAGGATCACTTTACAAAAGAGATGAAATTAAACACTGCATACTGTGTGTCCTCTACTGCCCAGAGCCTGGAAAATGTGTGGCCTGGTATAAAAGTTAAGTAACTGTAAGTACTGTTAACAAATCTTGAGTTTCTGAGGCTTAGTACAAGAAAAGTTTATTGCTTGTCCAGAAACAATTGGAAAGTAGGACTGCTTTGCTCCTCACAGTCACTCAGGACCCATGGTGCTAGAGGCTATATTGTGTTTAATATGTCACCCTGGATGTTGACAGCTAGCTGGAAGATGGAGGCAGAGTGATAATGCTGAGTCATTCATGGAAGTTTTTTATGGGCAGGTCTGGAAGTGATGTTCCTCACTTCTACTCCCATTTCATTGGCCAGAACTCAGTCACATGACCACACTTAACTGCAAGGGAGGCTGGGTAATATAGTCTAGCTGTGGGCCTAGGCAGAAGAGGGAATGGACTCTAAAGAGCACAAAGCAGAGGGAAATTGGTGCTTCGGTGAAGACAGTGAAATTTGGTGCTAATAAGGGGAGAGCTGATATTTGAAGTCTTATAGACCTCCCTATCTAGCGCTGATGTGGGCACAAAAGACCAATTCCAGCTCTGGGACCCGGGATGAGTCACTTACATATTCGGGGCACTAGGCATGGCACCAGTCAAGAGAAGGAGCTGGATTAGCTTCCAGAGTCTGTGAGTCCATGTACAGCTTCTCAGACACAAGAAGGTCGTAATACGACAGGGAGGAGACCCCTCACATGACCACAAGTCTCACACAAAAGATTTCAATCATCTGTCAGACACTGTCTGTCTTTGTACAGAATGTGGCAACAGCTGCCTTGGGAAGAACCTAGGAGAAGGGTACCTTTGATCCTTTTATAATCAACTGTGTGAGAAAGATTATGGGAAACCTCTGTGACATTCCACAGTACTTGTGGCAGGATAATTAAAGCATTTCATTTAACAAAACTCACAGAATGTCCACCATGGGCAATGCGCTAGCCATTAGGGAAGTAAAGATGAATGACCCAGAGTGGGGCTTCCAATTCCCTTGAGAGGAGGTAGACAGGTAAAGAGAATATAAATTCAACAGGATGGGCTTGTGAAGGTGGTAAACATGGTGCTGAGCAGCTTAAGGAAACAGAAACTAACCTGGTGGTGGGTGTGCAGAGAAGAGGGGTGGAGGACGTTTTCCCTGAGAAGACAAGTGAGCTGAATTGTGAATGCATTAGCTAAGTGAGGTGTGTGCTCAGAGGAGGAGGAAAGGGTGGGTATTCAAGAGCTAAAGCACAACATGAATAAAGGCTTGAAGCACAGAAGAGCAGAGTGGGTTTGAAGAGCTACAGGGGACTTGGCGTTGCTAAAGGAACATGGTAGGTTTTAGAGAATCGTTCTCCCCTATCATATTAGAACAAAAATAATTTTCTTACTTTTTAAAATTATAAAACTAACACTTGTGCACTGTAGGAACTTTAGAAAATATTTGAAACCATAGTCAACATTAAGGAAAACATTGCCTATAACTGCTAATGCCTTTTTGGAATACATTCTTCCAATCTTGTTTCTCTATCCATATTTGTTAGATAGCTGACCATATTACATATTACATATTACAAGGTATGTGGAACATTTTAACAAACAGCCCCAACTTCTAACAGGAATTCAATTGTACAAAATAATATAAAATATTTCCTGAAGCATTTGCCTCTCATATAATCCTCCAAATAATCTAGACCACCCCCCATCCCAGGGTCAAGAGGACTACAGAGACTGCAGACTTGGTCTGAATTTCTGATTGTATCTTGAAATATATTTCAGTGTTATGCCCTCAGCTTGCATTAAGACAGAGCATTTTTATATGAAATTTGCTCTAAGGACATCTCCTTTAAGAGGGCCCAAGAGAAATATTCTTCATATCTTATTGCTAAGAAATGTTTTGCTTTTCCTTAACAGAGAGCATGATTAAAAAAAAAAAAAAATCTATGGATGATGCAAACCAGGTAACAGTATTTTCTTCTATTTATTGGCCACTAGGTAGAAATGAAGACAGATTCCTTTTAGCCACCATGTAGGACTTTACAGCACACATTTGTGTTCTAAATATTTATCTGACCTGTCTTATTCTATCCTTATCCATAGCCTTATGTATATATATACACACACACATATCTATTTCTATCTCTGTGTATGTGTGTGTATGTGTATATATATATATATATTTCTACGATTACCTACCTCTTATGGTATAATAACATTTTTGGAGTGAGAAAAGATCTAAACAAACAAATTGTTGTGGAGATGATTTGGGCAGGGCCAGTCTGGAGACCAACGAGAGAACTGTGGCCATGTGATAGGCAATGCTTATTTGAATTGGGGCTGTGGACGTCTACATGGGAAGAAGGAAATAGAACTGAGAAATATTTCTAAGGCAGAAATATCTCAACTCAATGACTGACCCATTGGATTGGAAAAAGAAATGACCTCAATGTTTCTGGCTTAGACGATCACAATGCCAGTTGGGACAGAGAGTAGTTTGGGAGGAAATATGAAACACTCATTTTTGGGCATGAGATTTGAAGGGAGCTGTCTAGGACAGCCAGATGGAGACATCCAAGCTTTGCCTACCACTTTGTTAGTTTATCTTCATTTGCTCCCATTATTTTTCTCTTCCTGGAATACAGCTACCTTAGACTCTAATATTGACCAAATTTGAACCATTTTCCTGGGCCCAGTTTAGTCCTACACTTCCAATAAACTTTTTGCCCACTTATTTATTTTGGCCTCCAGTAGCACTTATCAATAAAATATTCACGGCAAAGACTTGAAGTGCCTTATGTTTCTATTCCACCTGTTTTATCTCATAGGTCAAATTCATCCATTTATTCTTTCAGTGAATATTTAGTGTGAACCATCCACGTAGCCTATGCTAGTTGATGGGCACAGTGAAGAAAAGACCATATAACAGGAACAAGTCTCTCTATGCCCCTCGAAGTCACCCAAGCTCCAATATCTTTATTGTTTCTCATGGTGGCTTGCTCAGGCTACACACAAAGCCAGGACTTGACAAATAGCAAATTAACTGGCAGATTATTGATTCAAGCTTGCAGAAGAGAAATCCCATAGCAAATCTCAGTAGGTGAAATTTGATCTCTCTCCAAGCCACCAAAATAATCTTCTTAAACAATGTGAGTTTGTGACAGTAAACAATGTTGTAAATAATGGCAACGTTAGACCTGCTTCTGCTGTGCTCAAATCCCACCCAAAAAAATGCAAAATCTTACCCAAACTATGATGTGGTGGTGGCAACTATAGGATGGATTGATTTTTAATAGCAGTCAGAAGGAATTCAGTTTGTGTCAGGTCAAGATGCCTTTTATTCAGATCTATGAGGCACGAGAGGTAAGGTAATCACATTGCAGAAAGCAGAGAAGTGTGAGTCAGGAGGCTTATCATCAAGATTTGGATCTGACCTTTACTAACTTGAACTTGAGTAAGCCAACAAACTGCTCCTTGCCTCAGTGCCCCGATCCATAAAAGAAGGTGACTAGACAGGTGGTATTTCAGGACTCTTTGTTTTCTTCTCCTTCTGTTTTCTTTCATATGATTTTCTTTTTAAGTGTCTTTTGTTGGAGTTTTCTGGAATGATAGTTACTGAGAGTGAGTCCTCTCTGCTCCAAGTATGTCAATGGGAAGATCTAGATGTAAAAAATGGCCAGCTTTAGAAGTTAGGCAATGTTCGGGCATTGAAGGGAGTTGTCTTATATAAATTTTCTCCACTGAATGAGAATGGTTTATTAAGAAGGAACTGATGTACCTAGGTTGAAGCGCTGTCCTGAAGTCTTGACACCTCCACATTTTAGCTCTGGAGCACAAGGGCATGGTCTTGAATCAGACAAGATGGCAGGTGGAGAAGGCACCACCATAAAGTAGAAGGCGTTACTCTGAGTCCTGGCTACACACTTACTATGAATGGGCTTTGGGAAAATTTCTTAATCTCTCTACCTCTCTTTCTTTATTTAGAAAATAAGCATTTGGGACTGGACTGTCTTAAATTTCTCATTCAGCTCCAGCATTCTATGACCTCTTGTAAACCAGGTTATGTGTGCAAGTGTGTGTACATGAGTGATTCATGGGAAATGTTTTGTTTGCAGTTGCAAGCTCTTTTAGTTTTTACAGCAATGACAATTCCTAACATTCTGAAAACAAACAGCTTCTTGGCTTGTTCAGTGCACCATAAAGTTGTGAAAAGCACACAGACAGGCTTTGGAAGCAGAGAGACCTGGGTCCAAGTTCCACCCGGGCCATCTCTTAACTATGTGGTTTTCATCAAGTCACTTTTAATTTCCAAGCTTCATTTTCCTCCTCCTTAAATGGGGAATTCTAATATCTCTAGTGTATGATTTTGTTGTTGTTGTGATGAGTGACTGGCACAGTGTTGGCCTATAGTACATGTTTAATAAATGGTGGTGATTATATAATTATGTCTGCAGGCTGAAGAAAGACATTTGAGTTGACTAATGGATGAACATTGCTGTCAGTTTCTGGTTCATGCAACAAAAGAACGAAGTAACAACTTCTTGATGTAGGAGGAAAAAAAATTCACAAACTCTCTGGGGACTTTGTTTCTTCATTTATAAAACAGGGGTGGGGGGGCGGAACAGATGATTTTTAAGCCCCCTCTATGACTTGGTAATTTTTTGTCTGACTCAACAATTGGATCTGGATGTAATTCCAAAGTAATTCAGAGCTAAATCCCCAAGATGGAGTTTTAAGTAATAGCAGCATCTTTGCAATAAATTTTTAAAATGACTACTTTAGAGGACAATAATAATTTGGATGTATAATTCAAGTCAGGTTATTTTCATAATATATATCAAATGCCTACTTTGCTACATTCCAGTGTGCTTGTTCAATTTTGTAGCCACAACTTAGACATGGGGAAAGAACAGGAAAAGAAGCAGGAAGAGATGGAAACAGTAAAGGTAGAAGGTCAGGACAAGAGCAAGGTGATCAAGCAAAGTGGGTTCCGTCTTCTCCCAGGCCAGACAATGACTTGCTTGTTCAGGTGTGCCTTATTTTACATAATGGATATAGCACTGAAAGTAGCTTAGAAATATTTGTAAATCAAATCATATTTTAAACGTAACATAGGCGTGTTCTATTTAAAACACTCCTATGATAAAAGGAGAGGCTATTCTCTAATTCTAAATCTATATTGGATTTGCGTTTTAAAAAGTGGAACTGTAGTTCTTTTCCTGGAGAGGAAAAATGATGCCAAACCACCCCGATGGGGGCCTGTTGTGGGAACGGCTCTTCTGGCCTCCTGGGTTCTCTGGGGAAAGTAGACGGAGATGAGGAATAGACCTCTATTCCAGAACTGGACTTTGAATGGGACGTTGGCCAAACTTGGCCCAGTTTCTCAACTGAGAGAAAGCACTGATCACAGCTGAATGCTGACTCAAAGCCAACTTGCTGTGGACACTTGGTCTTTGCCAGGCGAGCTCAGCACTCTCTCCCTCAGACAATTCTTGGGCCAGAGGAAGGAAATGCTGGAAGAGGAAGCTATACTCTATCTCCCTTCTACTGCATACTTCCAGCTATGGCTCTTATGATTTGGGGTGGGGTACAGCTGGTGGGAGATGGGGAGGAGAAGGCTGGCAAGGGGAAGAGAAAGGCAATGGGGCCACCCATGAAGATGCAGGGCTTAGAAAAAGCCAGGAAAGGCCAGGAAGGAGTCATCAGGGAAAAAGAGAACAATCTGAATAAACTTAGGGACTAGGGGAAAGAAAAGGAAGGGATTCAGGGAAACCTGATGAACAGGATGGAGAAGAAAGAGGAAGAGTAACTGCCCTGGGTGGACAGTGAAAAGAGACACATGAGACCTTCTGGTGCTGATCTAGATATAAATCCAAACCTTCTTGATTTAGAAAAATTTGCTGTGATGAACTCTTCTATGTGAAGCCCAATGTGTAGGGATTTCCTTTAACTGTTTCTTCTTTATGCATTCCTGGAATTGCCAGGAATTGGGACATGATAGCTCACTTTCCAGAAAAATTCATGATAGGACTTCCTATTCTGCAGAAAAAAGCATTTGTGGGTATAGTCTTAACAAATAAGAATATCATGCTAAAATATTAATGAGGAAAAAGAGAAAGTTGGAGAGGGGGAGGTGTTAGTATTAACAGTTTTTGCTCATATTTGAAGTCACTGCTTTCATTTCAATAGAAACTTAGAACTACATAACTGTGATATCAGGATTCTAATATCCAACATTCCCTGCCCTGGTGTTTTAGTTTCCTGGGCTGCTCAGGCTAATACCATGAGATGGGTCAGGTTAAGTAATGGGAATTTATTCTCTCATGGTTTTGAGGTTAGAAAAAGGCTAACTCAAGGTAACAAGGCGATGCTTTCTACCCAGTGACTGGCATTCAGGGGCTGGCTATTGACAATCCTTGGTCCTTGGCTTTTCACATGGCAAGGCACATGGCGGCATCTCCTTGTGGCTCCCTTCTCTTCCAGGTTCTGTTGATGTTCAGTTTCTGGCTGCTCCTTCTAGCTTGCTCTCTTTGTCTGAATTTCATTCTGCCCATAAAGGACCCCAGTAAAAGGAGTAAGACCCATCCTGATTGAGGTGGGCCACACCTTAACTGAAATAACCTCATCAAAAGGTCCTACATACAATGGGTTCACAACCACAGAAATGGATTCGGTTTAAGAACATGTTTTTCTGGGGGGTCCATCCAGCTTCAAACCACCATACCCAAGGAGACCACAAATACATGGAACTTACAGATGATTCAAATGTCCACTTCACTACTCTCTTTGTCAAAGCAGTTATATAAAAGAATAAGATGGTTTATAGGAATTTTAGTTCTTTTGCAGCACCTGTTTTCCTGGAAAGGCTGAGAGACCATCAGGTAGAGGAAACAAAGAGGAGTTGAATCAAATCACTTAAATAATCCACACATTATGTAAACAACCTTTGGTAAATAACCAAGGGTAAAAATCAACATATTTAACTGCTAAGTCACAGGATCGACCAATCAGAGTGGACTTTGGATATAAGCAGCCCATATCAGTAAAATAATGGTCCTATAGCAGCTGAATCTTCTCCTTAGAAGTTTACTGTCTTACAATTATGTACTTAATTATTTGTTCAATAATAGTATTATTTGTTCAATATCTTTCTTTCCCTCCAGACTGGAAGGCTAGTGAGGGGGTTCCTTAGCACATGGTAGGGACTCAAATAATCTGACTGCAAATACCATGCCAGTGAACCATAAAGAAAACACCTCATCTCATTGTGTTGTGGCTGATTTAAAAGTACCACAGAGAAGTGGAAAGGAAGTTGATATATCAGGACAACAGTTCAATTCATGCCCTAGCTCTGTTTTTCACTTGCTGCATGACCTTGGATGAGTCACCTTCCCTCTCACTACCTCCAACTCCTCTGGTATGAAATGCCAGGATTGGATTCGCTGATCTCTGAGGCCAATTCCAGCTCTGATAGTTTGTGATTCAGCATGCCTATAAGATAGACAGGGAAGATTTATTTGCAACCAGAATAAATCATTAGGAACTTATGAAAACTGCCAAATACTGCTTAGAGGAAAAGCGGGAACAAGATTTTGTATTAAATATGCTTGGGTTGTACAATGGAAATGTTTCTTTCATGGGCAAGGAATGCCGTAAGATATGATGACTTTGTCTGCCACTATGCCTCCTGGGCAACTCTGGCCAAACTAAAGATACCTATCACTTTTGCTCAAGGTCCATTTCCTACTGATTTGTCACACGGTTGAATTATTGTTGAGTTGAAGTCCAAAAGGGGAAATATTTTGCAATCTTGAGTTGGACCCTGGAGCTATACAATCATGATTAGCGCTGCAGATTTTCCCAGAAATGTTCAGTGCACCAGGGCCATCTCTAACCCTAATACTTCTGTGCATATTTTGTGAGCTATGCTGCTAACGTGCTGCCATGGACGTATTCCCAAATGGGAGAGGGAACAGTTTTCCTTTTGCCTCTTGCTGAACCATTTTTTTTTCCTTTAGTTATATATGAAATAAACTTTCAAACAAGACTTTTTCAATAAGTCAGTTTTAAAAGCATTTTAGGAGTAAGGCCACATTTGCCTTCACAAAAGAGTAATCCATGAACTCAGCCAGAGGATAATGTGCCCATAGTTTCCTGAATCTTAACACCGGTGCTGTTTTTACTGTTGTTACCTTTGAATAAGCATCCACTGTCCTCAGAGAGTCTATGATAATGATGATTTTAAAAATTATAACATGCTGTGTTCAAAAGGTCCTTGAGCAGGCATTGAAAAGCTCCAGCTTTTCCATCAGTTGGGTGTATGATCCTGTGCAAGTCACTGCCTCTCTGAACCTGTTTCCCTGTAAAATCAGGGGTTCTTAGCCTTTTTTGTTCCACGGACCCCTTTGCCATTGAAACCATGGACCCCTTACTAAGTCCACACTATACTGTGGATTATTTAATAAATATATCACACCCCCACAAACACGTCCGCACAGGAATAATGTTTTTTGAATTTCAATTCAAGCTCATGGACCCCTTGCTAAGAACCCCTGCTATAAAATAGTCATCTGAGTGCCAGAAGCTCTGGGTTCTGTGGGAGATTAGGAGGTCAAAGTGGGAGGCAGGTGGGAAGATGAAGAGGGCAGAGAAACAGATGGGGCTCTGGGTTCTCACAGCCAAAGCTCTACTTTTGTCTTTTGTATATGTTGAGTCTGCATACAATTTCATTGAAGAAAGGATTCTGCTGCTTATAAAAAGTTTGGAAACCACTAAGACACTCTCATTTCAAGAAAAAGTCTTCTGAGCTCATGTTCATGAACTCAGGAACACCTGCACACACACACACACACACTCCAAAAAGAAAACAAAACCAGATAATGTTCCATGGATCATGTTGATTGAAAAAAGAAGCCTGGTATCATTCTACTGTTCTACCTTAGTGCTTCATCATCTCCAAAATGCACTCCACAGGTGCTGCTGAGAGTTAGGGAAGCACTGCAATTGATTGAACCTTCAGCCAAAACCTGAGTAAGTTAGAGCTGAAGGGATGCTTAGAGCGCATCAATCTAACCGCTTAATTTTATACGTGCAGAATCTAACCCCTGGAAAAGCAAGTGACCTGTCCAAAGTCACAGGACTAGGTTGGTGGCAGAGCAACCATTAGAAGTCAGAGCTCCCAAATCCCAGCCCAATGCCCTTTCCACCATGCCATGTTCTTGGCAAATGATGAAACCTCAAAAGTGATGCCTGCATGCCCTGTATTGATCAATTCAACAATAAACGTATTTTCTGTCTACCTCTGTAGTGTGTGTTGATCTTTAGATCTATCAAGACCCTAAAAAAAATAGTGCACATACATATATACAAACACACACATAGGTGCTTTGCCAAGGGGATAAGGGTAATGAAAAATCCTTGGCAAGTGGATATTTCAAAGCTTTAGAGGGTTTATCTGAAGGAGACTTTGAATAGAGTGCAATGTTTTATGGGTTCTCCTAAGCCCCAGTAAATGTGCCTTGCTGAATAAGCAGAAACATTTTCAATGACTACTAGTGAGCTACAGACACAGATCTGTGTTGGTGCATTAGAGCTGGGCTTTCTGGGACCTTCAGTCTCCTGAACTCCAAGCCTGGGGGTGGACTTTATGTCTATGCTACCGGTTTAGAGTTAATGAACTGAGAGAGCCCAAGGTTCTATTCTCTGAAGGTTAGTGGCCAGTTACTGTTTTACTCAGTCCTAACAGCTGCTTCTTCTAGTAACTAACAAGCCCCTCCACCTCTGCCTCCACCAATAAGAACTTCCTGTTAACCCATTTTAGCTTCACAAAATCCCTCTGAGGTGTGTCTTTCTTCAAGTGGGGTTCTTCAAGCCTGAGATGGCTTCAGTATAGTTTGCTGAGTTCGGAGATAAGGCCCCTGTCTGTGGAAGTTCAGGGAAACCAGGTCATAGTGTGGGAGACTAGAAGTCTAGAGAAGACAAAGGATCCAAGGCCTGGGGTTCAAAATTCAGAGCAGGAGACTGAGACCAAGACGAGCCCCAGAGAGCTGAGGGGGCTTTAAGATCAGCCCAAACCGGAAGCTAGACATTGCCTCAGCAGTGGCTGGAGCTCCACTTGGAGACTTTCCCAGCAGGAAGCTCTCCCAGACCACTCTGTTGCTTTCCCTACCCCTTCTGCTTCTGGAGTTCACATTCTTGAGTAGAAGGAGCAAAATGGGGCATTTTCAGGGCACGGCAAGCCTTCAGGTTCTAGGCTGCAAACTTGAGGGCTGCAGTTTTCTGGGGTCTCTATTGGGGCTCACACTGGGTCCCTTAAACTTACCCTCTCATTTGTAGCAGCCCCGTGTGGAGTTCATGTCCTGTGCTCAGTCTCATGACCCTTTTGATGATTAAAACTCCTTTTCAGGAGATGGGAGAGTAATTGTTATCGACCACCTTGGACATGTGTGTGAGCCCACCAAGGCTAGTCTGGCATGGTTTAACAAAACCTAACTATAGAACACAGGATAAGAAAAAGGTACCAAACACAGAGGGGAAAGTGAAGTGAAGCTGAATTGCTGTTCTCCCTCCCTTCTGCATGGAAGGAAACAAAACAAGAATTGGGAAGGCGCAAGCCTAGGATGGGCATGGCCTCTCCAAGGGCTGGATCTGTAGAAAACAGCTGGGTGGTAGAATTTAAATTCAGGAAGGAGAAAGACAATTTTTAAAAATATATATAATAAGTTCTGTTCATACAAGATATCTGACTACTTTGCTTAGAAATTTAAAAAGAAAATCAGAAAACTGACAACAGCCTTCTTCCTGGATTTAAAATGACCTGTATGCGGGAAAGCATGGGAGGGGAGGGGTATATAGGTAATCCCCTATATTTTCAATGTAACATTTATATAATCTAAGGCTTCTTTAAAAATACAGGAAAAAACTAAAATAAAATGACTTGTGTCCTTTCTGACTTCTTCTACCCCTAGGGCTGGTAAATCTTTATACCCTAAAACGGGGTGGGAGAAAAGTAGCTAAGACTTGCATCCTATACCGAAACCTTGAAGGTTTCTAAGACAAGAAGAGGCTGTGGGAGGGCCCATAGCCCAGGAATAAAAGGGAAACCAAGACTTTGGGAGTGAGAGGACAGACTGGGATTGTTATAGAGAAGAGAGAAAAGAGGATATTGTGGGGAAGGGAATCTACATAGAACACTTTTATCAGCCAAGGAGTAGTCCCGTGAAGGCCCCACACTTGCATATCATGCAAGAATAATAATGAGTGAGACTGAGACTATTTCCAACTTTCCCCCCTCACTCACAACTCTCTGAAGTCTAACATTGAGAACTTCCTTGAAATTCTGTGTGTGTTCCCTTGGACCAATCACCTACATTCTGGTGACTAGGTTACACCTATGATTTTCAGTGTGGATCTTGGGGAGGTCCTTTCTTTGGTCAAGAAAGGAATCCAGAAAGTTTTGGCAGAGGTGCAGTAGTGAAGCATGTGCTCCAAGGTCAGTTACTTGTTCTGCGGTTTATGTAGTTCTGTTTTGGGTTTGGAGGATGGAAACACTGGTATCATGCCAACTGTATTAGGTATACTTTGCTGTGTAACAAATTACCCCAAAATGTAGTAGCCTAAAAGACAGGTATTTATTATGTTACTGTTTCTGTGGATCAGGAATACAAGTGCAGCTTAGTTGGAAGGTTCTGGTTCGGAGTCTTTCATGCAGTCAGAATGTCAGCAGGGACTGCCTCATCTGGGGCTGGAGGATCTGCTTCCAAGATGGCTCATTCATATAGCTGTTGTCAGGGAGCCTCAGTTCCCTGCAAAAGGAACATCTCTATAGAACTGCTGGAGTGTCCTTACAACATGGCAGCTAACATTCCCCAGAGCAAGCAATCCAAGGGAAAGTAAGAAAGGAAAATATTGCTTTTTTTTTTATCTAGTCCTGGAAGTAACACAGCATTGCTTCCACCTTATTCTGTTCATAAGAAACTAACAACTAAGTCCAGCCCACACTCAAGGGGAGAGGAATTACACTCCCCTCGACTGGAGGAGTATCACAGAATTTGTGGGCACATTTTAAACCCACCAGACCAGTGCAAAGTTGGAGATCTATGTAGCCAGGCTTGAGAAACACTAATTTAAAGTATATATGTCTTTGTATCCAAATTTTTTAAGCATGTGATAAGAAATATCCACACTCAAATCTCACACACAGTTTATGTATCCTTTTGTCTCTAGCATATGATATAATTTTCCATGAATGCATAAATAGAGGGGAAAAGTTACATATAGACATAAATTAATTTATTCAATTTGCATTTTTTCTGATGTTTCAGGGCCAGAGTTAGATACTTGGCTACAAAAATAACTCTAACACAATCTCTGACCACATTGAAACAGGGAGTCGGGGTATAGGTGGGGTAAAAGTTATGTGAATATATAGGATAAGGTGGCACACAAAGATATATGCCACCCGGTGTGGGCGCCAGGGAAAGGAATCAGAAAAGGCCTCAGAGAAGAAGGAGGGATTTCATTTGAACCAATTCTTGAAAGATTCGGTATAATCTAGTTGTCTTGAGACAGCTAGAGGGCACACACACACACACACACACACTGCTGGGCACATATAGGCAGCCATATATATATTTCAATATCCTAAGTAGTCCTCCCTGCCTTGTAGTCAACCTTTCAAACATTCTTTCTCCACCCATTGACCTGGATCTGGATCAAAACAGAATGGTAAACATTGGAATCCCTGTAATTTTTGTGTAACATTTATGTAATCTAAGCATCTTTTAAAATATTAAAAAAAAAAAAAAAAAAAAAAAAAAAAGGAAAGAAAGAAAAGTAAAGAAAACAGAATGGTCACAGGAGCTTAAGGGAGATAGTCCACTTCCCCTGGAGATTGTTTCCATCTCTTACCTCAGGAGGTCCCGGGAGGTAAGAAGGACCTTTTCCAGCTGCTTCCCCACATTGTTCCTCTATTCTCCTTTCATACTGCTCTACCCTAACAGCCTTGGATCTTCTAAACTGGTGAGGTCAGGACAGAATTTCTGATAAATGGCCATTTAAGTTCTTTGTCAAAATCGTGACCTCGTCCACTTGAGAGTTTTGGCTCTTATCCTCTGACTTCTTGTTTCCTAATTTAGAAGCTTCTATCAAGTTTGTCAGTCAGATTGATTGGCATATAGTGTTCCAATGTTTCCTCCTTTTTCTTTTTAGAGACTGGGAGACTATTACTCACCTCCTCCATCTCCACAGAAATACAGATAGCCGAAAGGGCTAGGTGCTTCTGTGTTGTCAGCAGCACCTTTGGGAAACCATTCCATAGAAAAACTGATTTCAGGACATTAGCACATTTGATAGGAGGAAGCTATGCAAATAGTGGATTTTGTACATAGCACCGATAGAAGAAAAAGATGCTATCCATGGGTACTCATTCATCCCTCAGGGCAAAAAACATACATCTATTTACCCATCAAATCACACAAATAAGCACACATATATTACAAAGATCCTTTTCCCATCTTGTGACTGAGGAGAAAGAAGGCCCGTTGGTTCACCTCAGCAAACGCAGTCCCTCCTGAGATGCACACTCATGCCATGTTTACACGTCACAGCTTCCCCGGCTACTTTACCAAATGCCTCCGGGCCATTGCAGTGTGAGCCAGTCAGGCTCCCAGGACATCCTTCATTCTTTCCCATCTATGCCTCCTAGGACAGATGTTCCCTATCAAGTGCACCACTCGGCCCGAGGACTTCGCCAGAAACATCTCCCCGGCTTCTTTTGCCTTTAAGGCATGTATTGTTGTGGAGTTTTGGGCTGCCCTCTCCCCACAAATGCAGAAGATGTCATGGAATCACAGGGTCTGTGGGGAGTGGGTAGCTTAGGTGGGTGATCTTCCTTCTGCAGAAGATCTCCCTACGTTAGGAGGAGCAGCCAAGTGTACAATCCAGCCTGGGAAAAAGAATGTCTCCTGCTCCAGGAATCTCCAGGAGTGGATTCCATAGCTCCTTGGGTAACAAAGTCATTCCCAAACCCCTCTGCTGGCAGGAAATTCTTTTTCTTAGGGTAGTGCTGCTGTGAAACCCAGAGTGCTCTCTGTGCTCAGGGGTGCTCCCAGCCCTAGCCCCACCGTCCCGCATCCACAGGGGTCCTCCTGTGAGTTTGGTCATTTGGGAGACGTGAAAACCCTGCAGTCTGAGGGCAAGGGCTCAGTCTGAGGGCAGCAGTATAAAAGGTGGAAACAATGCCTCAGACTCTCCAGGATGGGGCAGGACTTGGGGACCTCACTCACGGTGGTCCACACTCACTTCCTGCACACGAAGCACACACCTAGCTCTCTTATCTCCAAGCCCAGGCAGAGTGGAAGCAGCCAGAAAGGTATGGAGGTAGAACTTGCTCAGGGCAAGCAGGCAGCATTACCTGGCACACAGTACATATTTGTTGAAAGAAACGCCGATCAAATGGTGGCAGAAAGGCATAGCTAATAAAGAAAGAAGGCCCAGGTAGACCACCAAATCTGTTAAAATGGATGCTGTGATGCTTTGGGACAATTAGTACAAGGAAAAGAACTCTAAATTGCAAATTGCCAACTCTGCTAGAGGCTTTACATTCATTACCTCAGTCCATCTTGCCAGTCTTCCCATGAGGTGTGATTAACAGGGTTTTATAGGCACAGAAATGAAAGCACAGAGAAGTGAGGTGGTTTGCCTAGGGTCCTTCAGCCTGGTTCTAGCTCAGGTCTGTCTGAAGGCCTGCACTCTCACCCCATACTTTATTGCCTTTTCTGAAGCCACTTCTTAGCGATTTCTTCAAACTGAGCTCTTCCTTTTCTCTCCACTAGCCTGATTCTGCCCCCAGCCTGTCCCTTCTGTGATGATGAACAGATGCCTAACTGGCTTCTCTGTTTCCACTCTCTTCCAACCATACCATGCCTCATTTTTCAGGCTGCCACCTGAGTAATCTATGTAAAAATCAGTGCGAATCATGCTACTCCCCTTGTCAGAAATCTCAGATGCCCTTCTTTGGCATGGCACCCAAGACCCTTCTGATCTGGCCCCAATTTGCCCTTCCAGGCTCATTTAGGCCACTTCCCAACATACTGCTTGCACCCCTGCTCCCTCAACATCCTCTCCATGCACTCTGTGCTCTTGCTCCTTCTCCTCCCCTCGACCTGAGAAATACCCCACCCCCCAGCATGCTGCCCCCAGCCACCACCAACAAGGTCCAGTTCAAGTGTTACCTTATCTGTGATACCCTCCTGGACTCAAGAAAAACAGTCTCTCAAGTGAATTCCTGTGACACTTAGCATATTTATCAGACATATTTAACTTAGTTGTGTAGGTATTATTTTTCTTTATTAAAGATAAAAATTTTCAGATGTTAAAGATTTTGTTTTCTTTACCACCAGTTCCTAGCATAGGGCCAGCCACATAGTAGACAATTAAGGATGACCAATAAATGAGAGAAAATAGTCAATGTTCGTAGGCTGAGTAATCAGGTTAAATGGTGCTTGGAAACACTGTTTAAGAAAGCGAAGCAAAATGTGTATTATTTATTTTAGAATGATTTATGTTCACTAACATTTACACTTTTAAAAAGTATTTGTGCTTACAGGGGTAAACTTCAGTTATATGGAAATATGTTCCCACCAAACACTTCATTCCCTTCCAATGGCAGTTCAATGAAGACATTATTTTAAACAACAATGTCGTGTTGGGCATTACTCCATGCCACGGCACACAGCATCAGTTCACAGGTCATCTCTTAGGACCAGAAATATACAGCTAAAAAATTAAATATATATATACATATAAACATACACACACACATAAACATACACATCAAGTGGAGTAGCAAATCCTACCCATGCACCCCATGTGTCTTTGTGTGGTCCTCCCCGTGAGCACCCTGGATTTATCGAGATGTCGGGACGGCTACAGTGGAGGGACCTGCCTGATGGGGCTTCTATTAGTCAGCCAAAGGGGTGCTAATGTGAAATACCAAAACTGGGTTGGTCTTTATAAAGGGTGTTTATTTGGGGTAGAAGTCCACAGATACCAGGCCATAAAGCGTTAAATTTCTTCTCTCACCAATGTTCATTGCCTCGTGTTGGAACAAGACAGCTGCCGGCGTTTGCCAGGGTTCAGGCTTCTGGGTTCCTCTCTTCCTGGGGCTGCGTTTCTCTCCGGGCTTAGCTCCTGTTTCCTCCACATGGTCAGCTGTAGACGATCAGGCAAATGGCTTGCTTCTCTTCTCCTGGGGCTTTCTTTCCAACATCAAAACTGCTTCTCAAAAGACTGCTTCAATTCTGTTCTTTGCCTTGCCTTTTATATTCGATTCTCCACCCACCAAGGGGTGGGGCTCAATGCCCTAATCATAACCTAATCATGCCCAGATTAACAGATCAGTTTACAAGCATGATTTAATTATATTTTTGGAATTCATAATTACATCAAAATGGCCAACTGTTACAGGGTTGATGGGTCCTTCAATGCCTAACTGGGCATCATGGCTCAGTTTCCTCAAACTGTAAAAAGGACACGGCGTTGCTTATCAAAGGGATGGTTTTAAGAGCAAGACAACTAAACTCTTTGGGTTTGGGCCCCATTAAATTTGAATACAGATAGGATCTGGGGTGAAGTTTACCTTTCTACTATTTATAAAAGAAAGGGTTTACAAAGCAAAGAACAATATAAACCAGGATCCGGGAGAAGTGGGGGGAGGTGCATGTGAAAGTATCTAAACAAATAAACGGTTTTGAAGCTGCCGCAAACAGTAGAAAGCATTTATTTGCACACAGATGAATGATATGAATGTCTCTGCCTGGAAGAATTTTTCACTTCTCACTTTTTTCTAACTAATTTTCACTTATCCTTCAAGTCAAGCCTTTGTTGTTACTCCCTATGGGAAGCCTCCACTGATCCCAAGACTAGGAGTCTCGCTCCTAAGATATACTCTTATGCTACTCTCTATGTCCTCCACTATTTTAATTCTTGTTTATTATCTATCTTTCTTGCCAGGCAGCAAATTCTATAGGAACAATAGTGATAATGTCTATAGCACTTAGCAGTCCCTGGAGCACTGCCAAAAACTATTCGTTCAGGGAACATATGAATGAATAAACTATATGCTTTTTACAAAACACGGGTTCCTCTAAGAATCCTTTTCTGAACCAGTCACTATTGGGGGGTGAATAAGTCCTCCTTTAGTCCTTCCTTCCTTCCTTCCTTCCATCCATCCAACTATTTATTAAATGCCTACTTTGTGCCAGACCTATGGGTTAGGTAACAAAGCAGACAAATTTCTCTACCTAAGCAGCCCACTGCATCCTGTCCACACATCTATAGAAGCCTTTAATGCTTTGTGGCACTCATCTCCCCAACTCAAGGTCAGGGTCTTGTTCATCTTACATCACCAGACCTGGCACATGGATGGCACAGATTAAGCACTTTATAAATATACATGGAGCCGTGAATAAAATATTTTAATTGATACAGGTTGGTAAAAACAATTGAGTACCTTAAAATATTTACATCCTTTGACCCAGTAACTCCAATATTGCCTAGGAAACTATTCAAAATTTCAACAAAAATACCTGTGTAGAGCTATTTGTTGCATTGTTATTTATTAATAGCAAACACTGGGACCCAGCTAACTGTCCATCTGCCGGTGAAGGGTTGAGTAATCTATGGTACATGTCTATATGTTGGGATATTGTCCAGGTTTTATAAGTGCTGCTAAGAACATAAGAAAATGATTATAAAACAATGTTAAATAAGGAAGTATTGGAATTTTGTTTTAAATATATATTGTTTAAAAAAATAAAGCAAGCTAATCAGAGGAAACATAATACCTGAAATAAATATACCAAAATTTTATGTTTGGCTAATGCTAAGTGAATATTTTGGTTTTGCTTCCTTATGCTTAAGTAATTTCCAAATTTTCTTAAATAAGCATTTTCTCCTTTAAAGTAAATATTAGGAGAGTAGATGTAATTCAGTGGTTGAGTGCCAGCTTCCCATGTATGAGGTCCTGGGTTCAATCTCCGGTACCTCTTAAAAAAATAAAATATAAGATAAATTATATTTTAAATAATAATAATATCATTAAAGACTACCACTTCCAGCCATTATGGAGTAATAGGAACTAAATTTACTCTCTTACTTTAAACAAATAGAAAACTGGATGAAATATAAGAATAAAAGTTTTAGATAACGAATAACAGATAGCAAAGGGAGTGATCCCTGAGAAAGGGGAAACAAATGAGGTGAGCCCTACAATTGCTCAGCTTACTGCCTGAAGAGAATTTCAAGGCCACAGCACAGGGAGGGGGATCCAAACAGTGCCGGGAGGTCTCCCTGAGTTGAGACAGAGTTTAGAGTTCAGAAGACTAGAATTTTCAAGGCATCACACCAAAGAGGGGGAGCTGCATAGAAAGAGTCTCGGAGAAGTGCTGAGGGTTTCCCTTGAGTCTTCCACTAAGCACTGATCTATGCATTTGTGTGAGGAAACTACTGAGGTTGAGAGAAGAATCACTGGAAACGAGCAGGTAGAAAAATCGCCAGAGTTCATCCAAGGCCTGGAATAGTTTTCCGACCAACCAGAGAGGAAAGATGCCCTACACACGGGATAAGTAGAGCCCTCAGGAATGGGGCCAAATGATTCCTAGACTAAAAAGCTGTCCAGGAAATGTACTAGCAAACTTTAAAGCAAGCCTTGAAAAGTTCAAACTTAAGTAAGTTAACTGATATCCAGAACAAAGAGTAACAAATTTTAAAGCTCTATACAAAGAAAATCTGACAGCCATCAATTCATAATGTATGGCTTCTGATAAAAAAAAAATTTCTGCAAATAAGAATATTACCCATAACAGAAGGAAAATCAATAGAAACAGACCCAGAAGTGACATATACGATGGAATTAATACACAAAGATGTTAAAACCATACTCCATAGGTTCAAAAATTAGAGGACTTCAAAACCATGATGAAGAAAGAAATGAAAGCTATAAGAAAGACCCAGATCAATCTTCTAGATATAAAAAATTAAACTTATAAGATGAAAAATATATATTTTGATGGGATTAAGAGATTAGATACTGAAGAAAGTATTATCGGTGAACTTGAAGACAGCAATAAAATCTACACAAAATGATAATCAGAGGAAAAAATGAAAAAAAAAAGTACAGATATTCTGTGAGTTGTTGAATAACATAAAGTAGCCTAAAATACTTATAATTTAGAGTCACAGACAGTGAGGTGAGGCACAGAAAAATAATGTTACTAAAACTGGTCCCAAAATTCAACACCTCTTTGAGTCTTATAGAAAGCAGTGTCAGTGAAAACCCTTATAAAGACACATGTCTGGACTACATTTCAGACCAATAGGAACAAAGAAGGCTTCTCCTTGAGGAAATTAATCCCTCCACACATACTTTTTATTTGAAAAACATTTTCAAACCTATAAAAAATTGCAAGAATAGTACAATTAACACACATTTATCCTATACCCAAATTCACCAATTACTATGATTTTTCTATGGTTGATTTCTCTAGATAGATAAAGATAGATAGATAGATGATAGATAGATAGATAGATAGATAGATAGATAGATAGATAGATAGATAGATAGATAGATAAAGATAGACAGATAGATGGATATAGATAGATGCTGAACTATTTAAGAATGAGTTACAGACGTCATGACAGTTCACTCCTGGATACATCAGCATGTATCTCTTAAGAATAAAACCCTTCTTGTATATAACCATAATGTAATTATCATAGTCAAGAAATTTAATATTGGTACAATATTATTATTTTATAGACATTCCACATTCAAATTTCCAATTATCCCAATAATGTCCTTCATAGCTTCCCAGGAACAGACATTGCACTTAGTTGTCCTGTTTCTCTAGTCTCCTTTAATCTGGAATAATTCCTCAGCCTTTCTTTGTCTTTCATGATTTTCACATTTATGAAGAGTCCAGGGCAGCTGTTTTGTAGAATTTCCTTCTATTTGGATTTGTCTGTTTCTTCATGATAGATTCAAGTTAAACATTTTTGGCAAGAATACTGTATCATATCATGAGGCATATTATGTAAGTCTGCCCCATTGTTGGTGATTTGATTATTTGAATAAGATGCCAAATTTCTCAAATGTTAAGATAACAATTCCTTTTGTAATTAGTGAATAAACTGTAGGATGATGCTCTGAGATTGTGTAAATATCTTGTTCTCCAATGTGTTGGAGGGCCCAAGCCCACTCCCATTATTGATGATTTGCTAGGAAGCCTCAGCAAAATAAATAAGGCATAGTCAACAAAAAGAAAAGGCATATGTGGTGAAGTCCAGGGGAAACCAGGCACAAGCTTCAAGAGTCCTGTCCCAAAGGAATCCTATAGGACATGCTTAATTTCCCCAGCATAAGTTTTGGCAACACATGTGATATGTTGTCTACAAGGGAAATTCATTGGAGAGAGTACCCAAGGTTTTTACTGGGGGTTCATCACGTGGACACCCTCTGCCTAGTAGGTACCAAAATTTCAGGCTCCCAAAAGGAAAACAGGTGTTCAGAAAAAAAAAAAAAAAATACTGTTTTTACAGTTGTATAGTGAGTTACTCCCATCAGTTCTGGGAACCTTCCTGAAATCCAAGTTCCCAGACACCAGGCAAAGGCTAACATTGCAAACAGAACTTTCAAAGGATGGCAGCCTCAGGACTGCTATGTTAACTCTTTTTTGCACACCCAACAGATTTTAACTCAATGGTTCTAGCATTCGTTGATGATCCTTGAAAAATTATTACAATTGTGGTAACAAAATGGTGATTTCCTAATTGTCATTTCATCTACATTTATTAACTAGTATTCTTATGTAAAGAAGAGCTTTCCTCTCCCCTGTCCTCAACAAATCATCCTTTTATTTATTCTTTAAATTCCATATATAATAATCTATAACTGCCATCATTCTTTTTTAATGCTCAAATTGTCATTTGGCCAGTGGGAACCCCTTCAAGTTGGATCCTATAACCTTTTGACATATTTCTTTCTTATTTTCTGGCACTATAAGATGCTGCATGTGAGCCTGGAACCTTTCTGGCCCCAGATCTGGAAGCAATGCTTTCACTATACATTTAAGTTCACTAAGTGATTTAAAGAGGAATGGCATTTAGAAACCAAAAGCTAAGTGTGTTCATTGCTACTGGAGTGCAATTGCATCTAGGTCCATCCAGTGGACAGAGTTAGCAAATATGATATAAAAATTATCAGGTTACATTGATAGCTCCAATTCCAATCCAACAACAGGATTCTTCCTCTCTTTCCCTCCATTCATGTTGTATTAGGTTGAATCATTTTAAATTTCCATTTGAGGGGCAGGGGTTGAAAACTATTGACCATCAGCAATTTCAAATGATTCAACCTAATATACCCAGTTAAGATCCTGGTTCTCAAGGACATCAGTTTTATGTAGTTCTTTTTGCTCTCTATTCATTTTCAGAGTAGCATGTTCAAAAGTGATTTGAATTAATTCTTATTTTCTTCTGAATGTTTTTATTATCAAATTGATACAGCTATGTTCATTTATTTGTTTGTATTTAATCTTGAGATTATTCCCACCCTTGTTATTTAACTTTAATTTCTGAATATACAAAACATTAATATGGTTCAATAGTCAAAGCATTATTTAAAAATTATACTCAGGGGGCGGCTGTGGCTCAATCAGTGGGGCTCCCGTTTGCCATGTGGGGGACCCCGGGTTCGGTTCCCCGGGGCCTCCTGGTGCGGGCTTGGCTGGCCCGGCGAGTGCAAGCAGCAGGGGGGGGATAAATGAATAAATAAATAAAATCTTTAAAAAAAAAAAATTATACTCAGAGAAGTCTCATTCTCTTTCCTTTATCTTTCATCTCATTCCTACCCACCATTATGGTTTACAATTTCATTAGTTCTGGTTTTCTCTTTTTTCATCTTTCTTTACAAAAGAAAAAAGTATATTCATATTTTAATAACATATATAATCAGGGAGATATAATTAATATACCATAAAATTCACCATTTAACATAATACAGTTCAGTTAGTTTTAGTGTATTCAGAGTTGTGAGCTGCTATAACAAATGCCACAAACTGATAGGCTTAAACAACAGGAATTTATTGTCTCAAAGTTTGGGAGGCTAAAAGTCTAAATCAAGGGGTCAACAGGATCATGCTTCTCTGAAGTCTGTAACATTTTGGTGATGCCTTATCAGCAATCCATAACTCATTCTTGCCCCTGTCACATGGCAATCTGTTCTCCTTTTGTCTCTTACTCCTGACTGTCCAAATTTGTCTTCTTGTAAGGGCTCCAGTCATATCAGATTAAGGTCCACCCTGACTCAGTTTGACCTCACCTCTTCAAAGATCGTCTTTACAAATGGGTTCATATCCACAGGACTGGGATTAGGACTTGAACTTGTCTTTGTGGGGGATATACTTCAGTCCAAAACCCTTCCCACTAATTTAAAACACTTCCATCATCCCCTAAAGAAACTCATACTCATTTGTAGTCACTCCTCATTGTCCCTTAGGCCCAGCCCTTGGAAACCACTGATAAGCCTGTCTCAATGGATTTACTTATACTGGACATTTCACATAAATGGAATCATATAATATGTGGTCTTCTCTGACATGCTTTCTTTTCCATCTGGATAACTTACTATTTCTTTTTGTTGCCTAATTTCCCTGGCTAGAACTTCCAGGACCATGTTGAATAGAAGTGATGGGTGTAGACATAGAGGGGAAGCTTTCAGTATTTTACCATTAGGTATGATATTAGTGTAGAGCTCAAGTTCATCCAAAGATGTGCACTTAGGGCCTTCTCAGGTCTTTCCTGGGCATGTATACAACCTTGCACATGTGCTTCACTTTCTCCAGGAATATTTCTCCAGGAATTTGTCAGAGCTTGTCAAAGCCCCCATGGATATTTTATCTCCTAGATCTTCCCTTTACATATTTTTGCTAGCATTTTTTTTTTTTTTTTGCCTCAACTGGTATCACTGCCACAGGTAGCTGCAATGTTAAACAATTGCCGCAGAATGTTTTCAACTTATGCCCTGGGGATAGAGCTCTTCAGACTGAACAATCCCTGAGTCAGGTCAAACAGTGATGTGAATGGGGCTTCTCCTGGGAGGTCAAACTCTGAAAAGTCTCTGAGGGGAGTGGATGTGGCTCAAGCAGTTGAGCACCTGCTTCCCACATAGAAGGTCCCGGGTTCAGTTCCCAGTGCCTTTTAAGAACAACAAAAACAACAAAACACCAAGCAAACAAATGAAAAAACCAACTCAGGGGAGCCGACGAGACTCAGTGGTAAAGTGCTGGCTTCCCACGTACAAGGTCCTGGGTTCAATCCTTGGCCCTGGCACCATCTCTGAGGAAGGTTCATTTTGAGGAGCTCCAAGCCCATTCTGTCCCCTCTAGTGGCTATTAGTATGCTGATTTTCATAGATACTGTGGTTATGAAGCTGCTGATTTTCATGGCTATTGCAGAGCTGGGGAGAGGGAGATGGGAGTAGGGCAGCTTACCATGCCACAAATATTACTGTTCTTACCAAGATTTAGCAATTTTTCTTGAATAAACAGATTGTTGCAAGCTTTGGTTAGTTTCCAAAGTTATGAAAACATTGATTTTGACAATTTTTCCAATATTCTTTTGCTTTTATAGAGGAATGAATTTTCAGAGGTCCTTTCTCTGCCGTTCCAGAAGCCCTGCTTCCTATATATTCTCATTTCCCTTTCTTTCTCACCCAAAATGGTGGCATAAAATACATATTCTTTTGGTACCTTGATTTTTTAAAATTTAGCAATATAGTCAATATATATCCAATTTACATGTATATTTAATACATATCCAATTTACAGGTATATTCCATATTAATTCACAGAGATCTTCCTCAATTTTTTAACAGCTTCATAGAACTCTGCCATGTATGAATATATCATTATTTATTCAATCAGTATTCTATCTATGGTCTTTTAGGTGGATTTACTCCTTAAGGTATTTACATAAACTTTGTACTAGATATGATAAATTTCATGTGTTATGTGATTTAATTCTCAAATAATAATCCTTGAATAATTATTTGAAGTAGGTGTAGGTATTATTCTATTTAATAGATGAGAAACTGAAGCCTATTGAGATAGAAAAAGTTGCTCAAAGTCACACATTCAGAAGGTGATGAAGTCAAGTCTAGAACTCTCAAATTTTTGAGACCAAACCTCTTGCTGAAACTGCTATCATATATTGCAGTGAGTTCTTAATATCCAAAGCAACCAGTGGCCAAAGCCCCAGTATGGCATTGGCACAATGCAACTTGAACAGCTTCAGAGAAAAATAATCCAGACAGAAGGATGAGACAGAGGCATCTTCATGGAGTCTACCAAGTATTGAAGATTTGCCAGCAGACATAGCCTCAAGAAGCAGAAGTCAAAACAGAAGAGAAGAAATTTGAAGATACTACATAGTAGCTAAGAGAGCTGTGTTTGTACGTGCATGGGAGAAATTTGGGGTCCTTCCATGGAAGATTTTAAAGACAGAGATTTTTTTTACAATAACCAATGAGAAGAGAAGCAGAAAATAGTAATTTATTGCTACTAGGTTTGGCAGATTTAGCAAATAAAAATATAGAATGCTTAGTTAAATTTGAATTTTGGATAAATAACACAATTTTTTTAAAGTATAAGTATCCTGTATTTCATCTGGCAATTCTAACTAATGCATCTCCATTTAACTCCATTTAACTTCCCAGGTTGATGAGGTGTGAAGAAACCAGTTATACATTGCACAGAGACTAGAAATTCACCATCATTGGAATGCCATCCCAGCATCTTGCATCAGGCATCCAATATTACGTGACCTTGAGGGTGTTTTTCTCTTGATACTTGAGTTTCTCTTATTGCAAAATAGTATTCTCACTAGAGACAAGGAGAGCCAGTAAGGCCCCTTTACACAGTATCATGAACTCACTAATTTTCAAGAGAAATTACATTGCTTTTGGGGGGTTTCTTTATACTTCCTTGACCAATTTAGAGTCAATCCTCTCCATGCCATTTTTTCCTTTTTAAGGATAGGAAATTAAAAACTAATCAGCAGTCCTGAAGGACTGAAATGTAGTCCTGATATGTTCTATAATTGATAAATATTCTGTTCAGAAGAAAATTTGTTCTTTCATATATGATATGAGATTTCTCGACAAATTGACCAACATTCTCCTTCCTCCTCTAAAAGAGGCCATAATACCCATCAGCCTCCAAGTAGACCCACATCTATGCCTCTTAGCTCTCATATGGGCTATTTATCTAAACATAGCCTGTGGATCATGTAGCATAGGCTGCCAGGTAGACCAGGCAACCACATTGAAGCAAGCTGTAAAAATTGCTCTTGGTACATTAGGTTCCATGTCAAAATTGCAGGTCTATGTCAAAATTGACCTCCCCAGGTTGAAACCAGAAAAAGTCCTGTGCCTACTTTGTAAAATCCATTGATTTATTAGACAGCACCACTATACATCCATGAATGCTCTACTCCCCTCTCCATTAAACACACATGTTCACCAACTCATCAATAGCTGTATGATTCTCTGTAACAGATTTTGTTTGATCCTTTTGGCGAGAAAAATGTAAGTGCTACAGAAATAAGGAATTTATGATTTTCTTATAGAACCCTTAAATAACACCAGGTCTGAATATCCTCCTTTTTTCTTCCTAAATCTCAAACATTTCAGAGCACACCTTTTTGTCCAGAAAATGTATTTTCTCTTAGCACTTTCTAAAATTCTTTCTTCATAGCCATTCCCACTGAAAAGAATTTCAAGAAAAAAAAATGATTCCTCTATAGACTTTTATCTCATCCACTCATGTAGCATCTAAATATAATCATGAGATATTTGTAGGATCTTAGATCACCTTGAAAAAAATCCTAATAATGATTATAAAATAAAAGCTAGTAAATTTTAATAAAAGGAGTCAAAGTAAAAAATTATCCCAAGAACTTAGAATTTACAAAGTTGGGATTATTTGAAATTTTATACATGAACACTAGTCATATAAAAAAATAAGCATGTTTTTTCATTTAAGTATCTCAAAAGCCTTATCGGGTTGGTCAGATTTTTAATATTCCTTTACAGTCTCAGATTTTTCAAAGGAAAAATTTATTAATTTCTTCTGATTATAAACTATAATTTAAAATACAAGTAAAGTGAAACTTTCCCAAATAACTAATTCTAGCTTAAAATTAGAAGTTATTTGGAAGTTTAATTGCCATAGCACCTGCTGGAGATGCTTCGAATTCTTAAAGCACAATTGAGGCAGGCTAGTAAAATAGGGAATCAATACATGGATCTGGAACCTGGCAAGAAGTCCACGTGGATATCAATACCAAGATGGCTGCTGAAAGACCTTCATGAGATTTCTGCCAACCAGAATGAGGTTTCCTCCAGAAGCCAGGAGAAGCCCTGGATATTCTCCAGGGACATTATCATTGGGCCCTTCCAGGGGATTGATGGATGGGGTAATCAATCAAAACAGCAAACAGCTGGAACTCCTCCCATTCCATTAGCAAAGGGGTGGAATAATTAATAGTTTAAAAGCAGGCGCAAAAGCCTCTCTCGCTCTCTCTTGTCTTCTGTGCCCTCCTCTCGCAGTGTCCCCCTGCATGGATCAACACGCAAGTAAAACCTGGGCATTTATCATCTATAATGGGAAATTGTAGTCTACAAATCAGCCCTCTTTATCACTCTTCAGACCCTTCCTCTCTACCTGGGACCTATGATCTGTTATTTTCTCCCATTTCTCTTCTTACCATTTTTTTTTTTTTTTTTTTTAACGGGAGGTCCCGGGGATCGAACCCGGGTCCCTCCATATGGGAGACGGATGCCCAACCAGTTGATCTACATCCAACCCCACCATTTCTTAATAAATTACTGGCCTAACTAACCTGGCATGCTCTTGAAATTCATTTCTGCAGCATAGTCGAGAACCTAGACAAAATCCAATAACATAATGTACACTGTTCTACAAAAATTATTTCCTATAATAGGCACACAATCTATAAAATCGTTAAAAAACAAAGTTGTTGGTGGACAACCAGCAAGATGGCAGCAGAGTAAGGAGCTCCTAGAGTCAACTTGTGCTACAGGGCAGTTGTAATCACCCAGAGCTATCTAAAGCACCTATCTGGGGGCTCCAGGAGACCAGAAGAGCATCCTGTAACATCCTTGAAAGAATGGAAGGAGAAGACTGCACATCTTGAGAGAAGATTCATAAGTAGAGTGCTCCACGCTGCGGAGGCCAGTGCCCATCTTCCACTGGTGGCACAAGCCTCCTTGGGAATATTCCGTGGCTGGAAATGGAAGCTCCATTTCCCAAAAACAGGAAGGGAAGACAATTGGGCACCAGCTTCAGCTACTGATTAGTAAATTTGGCGGGCTAAAGGATAATCCTGAGAACAGCTAAAGTTTGAACATGTCCAAATCAGAAAAAGGCTGGTAGCTGCCTTTTTAACTCTGCTCCCAGCATGAGGGGAAGTGGGCCAGACTAAAAATCACAGTGCTGGTAGGGACTGGCTTCTTTCTCTCCAGATCAGATTGCAGCTCTAGCCCAAGCCCCAGCCCCACCTCTGGCAAGGAAGAAGCCGGGGGAGCTACATCAGCCTCTCCAGGAAAATACAGGCCATGCCGTGGAGGCCAGTGATCATCCTTCTTTGGCAGCACAAGCCACCTCAGGAGCTTTTCTGTGACTGAAGATGGAAACTCCATTTAAAATGGGAGGAAGAGACGGTTGGCCACCAACTTCAGCTACTGATTAGTAAATTGGGCTGGCTAAAGTATAATCCTAAGAACAGCTAAAGTCTGAACCTGTCCAAGTCAGAAAGAGACCGGTATGTGACATTTTGACTCTGCCCCTGGCATGAGGAGAAGTCGGGATGACTGAAAATCACAGTGATGGTAGAGACTAGCTTCTTTCCATTCAGATCAGCCTGCAGCCCTAGCTTAGGCTCCAGCCCCACCTCTGGCAGGGAGGAAGCTGGCAAGACCTGTACCAGCCTCTCCAGGTAACTTCAAGTACATTTGGCTGACAGACTAGTCAGAAGTCTACCAGGCAACTGCGGTCATTTTGGACCAGCAGGATTGCTACCCACACCTACAGCTTCATCCTTGCCCCAGGCAGGGGAGGAAGGGGCATGAATCTTCATCAGTCTCTCTGGGCAAATACAGTCTAGGCCCGCACAACTTGGATTATTACACATGGCTGTGGTTCTGGCCCTACCCCTGGCAAAGGAGAAAGGTGGGAGAGCTTCATCAGTCCCTGGGTCAACACAGGCTGCTTGAGCCTCCACAGCTTACAGCACCAACTACATCCTTGGCTTCTTCTATGCAACAAGCAGGGGAGAAAGGGCAAGAAAGCCCTAAACTAAAGAAAGAAACTTCACCTAGAATAAATACATCTAGTAAGCCAGATGCCAAGACACCAACAAAAAATTACAGTCCCTACCAAGAAACAGGAAGATATGTCCCAGTTAAAGAAACAAGATAAACCTCCAGGTGACATAAAAGAGTTGAGACAACTAATCATAGGTGTTCAAACTAATCTCCTTAATAAATTCAATAAGATGACTAAAGAGATTAAAGATATTAAGAAGACATTGGCCATCCCAGAATCCTCAGGATTGAGGAATGAACTATGAACTAAAGTGGACTTACTGATATCTACTATAGACTTGTGATTCTAGCAATGGAAGAAATATCATTGATATGGAGGCAGTGGCCACTGGAGATTCTGGGGGTAGAGGGAAAAACAGGTGTAATACAGGGGCATTTTCGGGGCTTGGGAGTCGTCCTGGATGGCTTTGCAATGACAGATGTGGGCTGTTATGTATCTTGCCATAACCTATAGAAATGAGTGGGAGAGAGTGTAAACTACAATGTAAACTATTGTCCATGCTTGGTGGCAATGCTCTGAAATGTGTTTATCAATTGCAGTGAATGTGCCACACTAATGAAGGATGTTGCTGATGTGGGAAAATGTGGGAGGTGTGGGTAGCAGGACACATGGGAATTCCCTATATACTCTCTGTAACATTTATGTAATCTAAGTATCTTTAAAAAAAAAAATGAAAAGAAAAACAAAGAAGACATTGGATGAGCACAAAGAAGAATTTGAAAGCATACATAGAAAAATAGCAGATCTTATGGGAATGAAAGGTGCAATAAGTGAAATTAAAAATATACTGGAACCATGTAACAGCAGATTTGTGGGGGCAGAAGAAAGGATTGGTGAGCTTGAAGACATGGCCTCTGAAAGCGAAAATATAAAAGAACAGGTGAAGAAAAGAATGGAAAAATTGAACAAGGTCTCAGGGAACTAAACGACAGCAGTAGACATGCAAACATATGTGTCATGGGTGTCCCCGAAGGAGAAGAGAAGGGAAAAGGGGCAGAAGGAATATTTGAAGAAATAATGGTAGATAATTTCCCACCCCTATTGAAGGACATAGATCTCCATGTCTAAGAAGCACAATGTATTCCCATCTGAATAAATCTAAATAGATCAACTCGAGACACATACTAATAAGAATGTCAAATGCCAAAGCCAAAGATAGAATTCTGAGAGCAGCAAGAGAAAAGCAATGCATAATATACAAAGGATACTGTATTTGTCAGCCGAAGGGATGCTGATGCTAAGTAACAGAAATCTGTTGGCTTTTATAAAGGGTATTTGTTTGGGGTAGAAGCTTACAGTCACAAGGCCGTAAAGAGCAAGTTACTTCCCTCACCAAAGTCTGTTGCCACATATCAGAGCAAGATGACTGCTGGTATATGAAAGGGTTCAGCCTTCCTCTTCCTCTTCCTCTTAAGGCTCCATGATCCCAGTTTCTTCCAATCTCAGCTGTAGGGTCTATTCCTGGGGCTCATCTCTTTCCAGGCTCAGCTGTTTTGCTTTCTCCACAAGGTCAGCTGTAAACTATCAGGCAAATGGCTTGGCTTGCTCCCCAGGGCTCCCATGTCAAAACTCACCTCTCTCCTCTACCATGTCATTTTCTGTGTGAGTGTCCACCCACCAATGGTGTGGGGATTCAGTGTCTTACTGACATGGCTGAATCAAAGCCCTAATCTTAATTTAATCAAGTAAAAGTGAAACCTCTGAATTTAATACACTCAAAGGGTATCACACCCAGAGGAACAGACCAGTTTAAAAACATAATATTTCTTTTTGGAATTCAATAATAATAATAATCAATAATATCAAATTGCCACAGATACCCAATAAGAGTAAGTGCCAATTCCCATCAGAAACCATGAAGGCAAGAAGACAGAAATATGATATATTTAAGATATTGCAAAAGAAAAACTTCCAGCCAAGAATCTTATAGCTGGCAAGATTGTCTTTCAAAAATGAAGGTGAGTTTAGACTATTCACAGATAAAAAGAAACTGAGAGAGTTTATAACAAAGAGACTGGCCTTGCAGGAGATACTAAATGGTGTGCTACAGACTGAAAAAAAAAAAAAGACAGGAGAGGCTTGAAAGAGAGTCTAGAAATGAAGATTATATCAGTAAAAGTAGCGAAAAGTCTCAAAAGAGTGGTGAAAATAAAATATGACACATAAAACCCAAAGGTCAAAATGGGTGAAATAAGAACTGCCTTTACAGTAATAACATTGCATGTTAATGGATTAAACTCCCCAATCAAAAGACAGAATGGATAAGAAAATATGAGCATCTAAATGCTGTCTGCAAGAGGTTCATCTTAGACCCAAGGATACCAATAGATTAAAAGTGAAAGACTGGAAAAAAATATTCCATGCATGCAGAAACAAACATACAAACAAAAAGCCACAGTAGCTATATTTATATCAGATTAAATTGACTTTAAAAGACACTAGTAATGAGCACTCTGAGGAGGAAGTTGGAAAAAATCCATTGCAATAGCGACTAAAAGAATCAAATATTTAGGAATAAACTTAACTAAGGATGTAATGCACTTGTATTCAGAAAACTACAATGCGTTGTTAAAAGAAATTTTAAAAGACCTAAATAATTGTAAGAGCATTCCATGTTCATGGATTGGAAGACTAAATATCATTAACATGCCCATTCTACCCAAATTTATATACAGATTCAATGCAATCCCAATAAAAATTCCACCAGTAACTTTAATAAATAGAAAACACAATTATCAAATTTATTTGGAGGGCAAGGGGTCCCAAATAGCCAAAAGCATCTGAAAAAGGAAAAGCAAAATTGGAGGATTCTCACTTCGGAACTTTAAATCATATTACCTAGCTACAATGGTGAAAACAGCATGGTACTGGCATAAAGACAGACAGGCAGACCAATAGAACCAAACTGACAGTTCAGAAACAGACCCTCACATCTATGGTTGAGTGATTTTTGACAAGCCTGTCAAACCCACCCAGGTCGGGCAGAACAGTCCATTCAACATATCATGCTGGGACAGCTGGATATCCATAGCCAAAAGAAAGAGGACCCCTATCTCACACCTTACACAAAAATTAACTCAAAATGGATCAAAGACCTAAATAAAAAAGCAAGAACTATAAAGCTTCTAGAAGAAAATGTAGGAAAACATCTTCAAAACCCAGTTGTAGGTGGTGGATTCTTAAAGGAGATAAGAGGAGGACTGAGAGGGACTATTGATGCTTAACGTATGTAGAAGTTTTAATTAACTTTACTGTAAAAGTGTGGAAATGTATAGAGTTGATGGTAACACATTATAGTGAGTAACAGCTGGTCTATAATGGGATTGTGGCTGGAAAGGGTAGTCTAGGGGTGTAAATGCCCACTGAAAGAAAGCTAAAGAATAATGTAGGGACTGAATAACCCAGTGAACCCAGAGGTTGATGAAAATAGTGGTTGATGATACAGATGCAAGAGTGTCCTTTGGGATGTGGGGGAGGTGTGGGAGGTGGGCAACATGGGAATCCCAGTGGGTTCCATGTAATATTTTGGGTATCTAAGCACCTCTTAAAATATATTTATATATATACATAAATAACATTTCTGTAAGCAAATGCACATATATGCATATACATTTATATATCATTTTGCAAGTGTTGGTATGTATTGTAAAAATTTTGATTTTTACCCACAATAAAAAAAAAAAAAAAAAAGAGTGTCCTTTGTGAGCTAGAGCAGATGTATGTCACTATTGCAGGGTGGCGGGAATGTGGAGAACCATTGGAAAAATACAACTGGAGTGACCTATGGACTGTGGTTAACTGCAATACTGTAATATTCATGCATCTATGCCAAAGATGTACTGTGTTGATAATGGGGGAGTATGGAAAAAAATGTACACTATGGACCATGGTTAGTGGTAATAGTCTGATTATATTATCTCATAATCTGTTCCACCATGGTATGGTGTGTTGATGACAGAGGAGTATTGTATGGGAATTCTGCACATGTGCATGATTGTTTTGTAAGTTCACAACTTCTGTAACAAAAATATATTTTACAAAATAATAATAGGTTGGGTTGGGGGGAAATATACCAAATGTAAGATATGAACTATAGTTAGTAGCAAGATTTTGATGACATTCTTTCATAATTTGTAACAAATGTCTCACCAAATGTAAGATACTTTGGTTAGTAGTAATATTTTGAAGATGCTCTTTCATCATTAGTTAAAAATGTTCACAACAATGCAAGGTATTGGTGGTAGGGTGAGATATGAGAGCCCAGTATGATGTTATGTATGTTTGTTTTGTAAATTCACAACTATTACTATACACTTATTGTTTATGTATGTTTATGTGTGAGTAATATACTTCAATAATTTTTTTTAAGTGTTACTCTTCTCATGTTACAATGAAAATCTGAAGGATTATGTGTCTTTCCCAAGGATATACAGATGACGTTTTAACCAAGGTCTTCTGCTTCTAATACAACCACATACTACATTGAGATGAAACAGTGTTTGTAACAAATATTGGTTTAAGGAGATTATATGGCTTAAATTAATGTTAGCAAGATTAACAATTTTGGCATTGCTAACTTCGTTGTTGATATTAATGTCAATACTAAATAAGGAGAATGCTGGTTTTGAGGGAACTCTGAGGCTTCGGAGAGCAATAAAAGCTTTGTCATGCGCAGAGGGCTCCTTTACAAAGGACACATTGACAAGAGGCATGGCAGTTGGTTTCACATACCTGTGGGTGCCTGCATGAGGTCCCATTTCTCAGCTCTGGAAGGCTGTGATGCCATCAATCATGGTTCTCTCTGTTCTCTCCAGCCGCTGGAGTCAGGAATCCAGCTGGAAACAGGTCCTCAATTACTCGTTCACACGAGGTTCTCAGTGTAGCACCCTTAACATGTCCAGATCTCATGTTACCTTCCCTTTGATCTATAACTGCATTTGAGCTTTGTTAGTGGGGATCTCATTAGGCTACTATAAAAAGCCAAATTGATTAACCATTAACCCCTTCATAAACAATCACCCATGATGGTAATGTGGTCTCCACTTAGCTAAATAAAATCTAGAGGAATTCTGGTATGACTAGAAACCTACATCCAACATCTAAATTAAGTATTTACCACCTATTTCTCTGTCTTTATTTCTACTTTTAAAATATGTCTTAGAGGTTTTCAGGTCACAGTGTCCAAAGGAACAATTAACTATTCCTCACTGTAGATTCTGCCCCACATGAGCTCGGAGTTGTGCAGTAGAATTCAGAGAAGCAGTAGGCTCCTCCTGCATGCTTTATCTGGAGAATTCCACCTAGACCTTCAGGATCCTGGTCCCAATTTTACCTCATCACTTAGTCATTCTGGGCTTCATTTTCTTTCCCTGTAAAATGAAAAAAATTAAATGTAGTAATAGAACTCTAAATCCAAATTCTATGAGTTCCAAATGCCTGCTTGGAAAATAGCTTCCCACTTTTACTGAAACTCTCCTTTTGTGGAGGTTGGATGTGTTTGAACGTGGGGTACTGGAAAGAGAGGGAAGGGATGAGAAAGATGAGAATAAAGCTCAAGGTCAATCAAAGCCCAAGCTGTGATTTCCTGTCTGTCCTGAAAATAGGGCTTTCCCAATCATGAGAGCCAGTCAATGTCTTACTTATCATTTGTTACTTTATTATGAATAACAATCAAAATAATTAACAATGGGTGTGCACCACACAATCATAAAGAGCCAATGTTATTTTATAACAAAATGTTTCAAAAAAGGAACTATTGGCTCCTTTTAGTCTGTGGTTAGGTACAGATGAAAAAATAGAAAGGTCAATTAAAATTACCCCGAAACTCTCCACTACTTGGGGTGGGGGGGGGATGAAAATAGACCCAGACAACACAATGCATTTGAAGACTTTAATAGCTATTAGTGTTTGCAGGATGTTTACTGAAACCAGCAAGATGGTTGTTTATAGAACTTCCTCATTATAAAAAGTTCTGTGACCACCTAAGCAGCTCAACTGTCTCCTACATACAAAGAATGTGTTTTTTGAACACACGAAAGAGAAAGTCCTCCAATGTCTCCCATGAGATACTGTGTAGGAGGGAAACTCAGTCTTAGCCAAATTGATGTCCCACAGTGAAGAGCCTCACATGACCTGGTGAAGGATGAGTCAAGTCGCTCCAAATCCATGGGAAGAGCTTGTATTTACAGCAGAAGTCAGAGGATTGAGAAGTCGTAGACTGGATCAGGAGCCAGGGTATTGCTTATTAATGCTGAGAGCCCTACTATGTGCCAGGAATCTTCTAGGTCCTTGGCAATCCATGGAGGACAAGGCCCTTCACAGAGTTTAGAGTTTAGCAAAGGAGGCCGATCCTAAAGGAGTAGGCCCAGGTTTCATTTCCTGGCTGTGCTGGCACAAGGATTGTCCCAACTACAAAGCCAAGTGGTCTTACAATTGTGACAAATGCGTTGAAGTAGAAGTACAAGGTACATAGGAAGACAGCTTGGTCCGTTTTCAATGGCCTGAGACCTTGGCACAACAGCCTTCCCCAGAACCTCAGAGGTTAATAATAAGAATAAGTGTTGCAATTTTCTGGGTTTGATGATATACCAGTGACCAGGCACTTCCCATACATTACCTCATTAAAAACAGGGGTCCAACACCCCCCCTTTGGAAAGGTTGATGATCCATAATTTAGAGTATGAGAGAGGAGCCTCTACTTAAAATTTGAATACTGACAAGTTTTCATTTGCAAGAAAAGAATTGGATTCAGGATTTCAAGTTTGCTAATACCTTGTTAGCAGAAGTGTAATAATATGCTATCGTTCACATGCAAAGATGTGGTGACTGATGACACCTCAGTACCATATAGTTGTGGAGTTGTTTCACTAGTAATGGGAATATGTCTGGACTCTCATAGGTCCTGCCAACAGGGGATGGCTGGGAGTTAAGATGCAGCATGGCCATGAATTGGCTGGGAGTTAAGATGCAAACAGCAGGGGTCGGATGTGGCTCAACTGGTTGGGCGTCCGTCTCCCATATGGAGGGACCTGGGTTCGATCCCTGGGACCTCCCCGTAAAAAAAAAAAAAAAAAAAAAAAGAATAAAAAGATGCAAACAGCCATGAATTGGGTGTTATTCCTCATCCCACACCCACCACCACCCACCCACCCACCTGCAAGTATAACTGATTTCCTCTGCATATAGCTGGGAATGAGCTGGGCTTCATTCTCACTGCTCTTTCCTAGTACAGCTTCTCAGGTGAGACATTGTACTACTGGGGTTTGAGTTTGGGACTGTGATTTTACTAATGTCAAGATAGATTTACAAGCTACTGTGTACCAAGTTAAATATAAGTATTCAAATCTCCACTATATATGGGCTTTTCTGGTCAACTAACAAAGTAATTCAGTAGACTAAGCAAGACTTGGTTTTAAGAGGCCAAAAACGTAAGACTGTGTGCCACTAAGAACTTTTTCCATAATACCAATGATTAAAAATAAAAAAAGAGAAATTTGCGGGAGTATTTATTAGTATCCATTTACCAGCACAATAGCACAATTTCCCTGTTTCTCATTTTCCTTTCTTCAAAATATTTTATTTTATTTATTTATTTTTTTTTTTTTTAAAGATTTTATTTATTTATTCATTTATCCCCCCCCTTGCTGCTTGTGCTCGCTGGGTCAGCTAACCACGCCGTGCCGGCGGGTTTGCCTTCACCAGGAGGCCCCGGGAACCGAACCCGGGGCCTCCCATATGGTAAACGGGAGCCCTACTGATTGAGCCACAGCCGCTTCCCCAAAATATTTTAATAATAGGAAAATAATAAATTAGAAAGCATATAAAACATTTCTGGCATATTTACATTTAACATTAATTTCTTCCCCAAATTTGACCAGAACAAAAGGGAATTGTGAAACCATGTGAATATTCCACTGTATGAATGGGTAAGGTAGAAAGTGGGGGGCAGATAGAATAAGTGGTAAAAAAAAAAAAAAAATTCATGCTGCTGATAAAAATAGTTGTCCTTTAAACCAAAAGTTTTCAATAATGCCTAAAAATAAAGCATTGTCTTAACACCGTCAAAATCTTTCCTACGCCTCTTAAATAACCAATGGTTATTTTGGACATGTTTTGGAGTAGGTTGTTAAATATAATGGTTTAAAAAGGTTTCATTGAATTTCCTCCCACATAACACTTACCTTTTTGACGTGTGGTCAGTTAAAGGTATTTTTGGATCTTACTAAATATTGGCAATGGAGAGGTGGGTAGCAGAGAGAAAGAATAGAGGGGAGAGAGTGGTTTCCCTGCCTTTGTTCCTTTAAATCTATGGGCAGGTCTCACAGAGCCCCTGAGAATGCTGGAGCCAAGTATGTGGTCAGGTTTTCTCCAGCTGATCCATTAGCATCCTCTCTCCTCTCCATCCCACATGCCTTCCATCAGTGGGCTTCTCCCCACACCTAAAGGAAATGGGGGAGAACACTAATATATCATGTGTGCGGAACTAAGGAAGTATTTATGTAGAAAGAGCTGGGGGGAGGAGGAATGTACATTTCACAAGGGAAACAAGGTAAGAAATTGGGGGGATGGGAGTTATGGGGGGAAAAGCAGGCATACAGTAGTCTAGAATGTGAGAAAGAAGGAGAGGTGGGTTAAGGCAAATTGCTATGGTCACTGCCACTATGAAATGATGTGGTCTCAGCTATGTCAGTAAGCCTCAGCTGATTCCTCTATGAAAAGTGAAGCTGGAACCCATCTCTATAATTGTTGTGGTTTTTTTTTCTGAATTCTTAAATTTTCCAATGCCACCTCTCTGGGACTTGAGTATTGTTGCTGTGGAGAACCTTTGATCTTGACATTCAAGTTGTTCACATTGAGGTGATAGTTAAAGCAGTGGTTTATGAATTTACTAAAAGATAATGTGTGGAGAGAGAAGACAAGACAACCAAAAGCAAACTTTAGAGTAGCAGCCACAATCAGAGGAAAGAAGGAAGAAGAAGCATCAAGGAGAGAGAAGCATCATATGGAGAGGAAGGGGGAGAGCCAGAATGGGGCCATCCCAACAGGGGAGGAAAGAAGATGAATAATGGACAAAGGAAATTGGATTTGGCACTTACGATATCAGAGAGCACAGTTAGTAACAAGCATGCATATGGAAAACCAGTCCACAGATTTGGGCCCCACTGAGAAAGATGAGGTAAGCTGTACACTCAGCACCCCCAGGTGTCAGGTGTAGCATTCCAGGTAGTGGGCCTGAGGTCTTGCAAGACAGAGAAGTCCAGGTGAAATGCCACAGAACCCAGGCTCCTTGGAGGAGTTGAATCAGTTTGCTTACCATTTGACTCACTTTGTGCCCCTAGAGTTGTCTGGTCAAGGAGGAGTCAGACATTGCCCAGCCTCTGTTCCTGGTCTTGTCTCTGGAGAAGAGCAGAGTTCACAGTGTTGACACTTGATCTGAGGAGAAGCCTGATGGTATCCTACCCAGGACTCCCGAGTCCAGTCTTTTCTTCAAAAGCAGGGAAAAAAGAAAAATAATTCGAAAGAAAGGGAGGTGACAGAAAGGAAGAGGGGGGTGTGAGGAAGAAAGAAGGTGGGGGTTGGCCCTTTGCAAAGACCCTGAATCCTTGGGTGACCATCTTTCCTACAGAAGGAAGTAATGGTGCCGTCCTGGGGAGCAGAAGCCCATCTGAAGGGACCACGGCTTCCCTCGCCAAGTCGTTCATTCCCAGCAACAACTATTTACCACAGACCACAAACACTGGGCTGTAGGACGCAGAGCCAGGCCTTTGGGACTCCCCAGGAAAAAACAGTCTATTCCTTAGCACCTGTAACACTTTCCTAGTTCTCTTAAAGTCACAGGCATCTGTTTTTAAGTTTGCTCCTTGGAGACAGAAACAAGGTTACAATATATATAATGTTTTTTCCTCATTTCCAGCTATGTGCTGTTTTACATTTCAGCGATGGCTCCTCTGTTTCTCCTTCAGCTGGTGAACCTACGTATGGCCCTCTCCCCTCCCCCAGTGGTAATAACTGGGGTGTAGACTTATAACAAAGCCTTGACTAAAGGGAATGTTTAGGAAATGGAATGTTCGGTCACCAGTGGTGTTTCAATTGCAAGTGTTGAAAAAAATATTTCTGATGATTTCTAACCCACTTTGCTGATCAAATAGAATCTTTCTTTGAAGATCTGGAATCTTGTTTGGCTTCAGAGTCATCATGTGGGTCATCAGTGACCTCGGGGCCCGAGGGACAAGCACAGAGGATTAGAGCCAGATGATCCGACCGAGGATTTGCTCTGCTTAGAAACAATGAGATTCAGGAAAAGTCACTTCAATAAAATAAAATAAAACAAAACAAAAAAACAAAACAAACCTCAGTTTCCTTCTCTGTAAAGTGGGAATAACTAGCAAACCAACTGCTTCACAGGATTATGTGAAGATTTAAAAAATCTTCTACGAATGCCTTTCCATTAAACTAAAACACTCTGTAACTGTAAGGATGTTATAGAACTAGACACATAGCTCTAGGGGGTGTGCCGGATAGGGTTAAATCTATAATGACATGGCACAATGAGTTCTAAATGTTAGGTTTTAAAATAATCCCCCAAATTGAGTTTGACTTTTTGCTATTTGTCTCTTCATCCTAAAAGTGGATGCTGGAAAAAAAAAATCGAAGTTTTCCACTCAAGTTACTTTTCAATTAGTCATCAGCAGCCCCATAAAATAGATAAGGAAATTAAGACAGAGAAAGTTGTTGTTGTTTTAAAAGTGACTTTAAATGCCAGCATCAGTGTTCAAACCAGAAATTAAGGCCAGCAAGGATAGGCTGCTGGAGGTTCTGTTTTCACAAAGACCTAAAAAGCATCCACAGAAAGACAATGTAGGGAAAGTCGGAATGAAGGCTGCACCCCAAGAGCTCGTGGCAGGGCAGTCATCAGAAGAGGAGCTCATTCTGAAGGGACAAATCTGAGTAGGGACCTGGATGGGTAGAGAGGCTGCTGAATGCCACGTTAGGGGGTGCACTCCAGTGACCTTCTAATCAGCCCGTTTGGACGAGGAGGACTGTAATACTGAATTCATGAGTCAACAGAGTGATAACATGGAGCCTCTAGAAAATGGACAGGGCAAAGCTTTGTAAAAGAATGTCTCGTAGGTGGGAGAAGAGCCCTTTTGCCGCTCGGCAGTATAACCCACGGAGACAAGCAATAAAGACCATGCCGGATGTCAGAGCTATGCTGGTGATGCCTGGGAAAAGGGACATCATAAGAACGGTCCCCAGGAAAAAGGTGCTTGGGGAGGTGAGGGGAGGCTGCTGGGCCTCCTTTAATGAAAGTGGCAATCGAAGGAGGGAAATGAGTTACCTGAGGTATTAGTGCACACAGAATTTTTTCTTTCTTTTTCATCTCATTCTTTTTCTTCCAGCAATGCCTGTTTTTGATATTAAGGTTTAGAATCTAATTTTCAGTTTGTTTCATTGTTTACCCTTATAAATGTGCCCAGTCTTTTCCCTCTAGCTACAACCCCATCTGTCCCAAGAGGAGATGGCATAACGCAGCAGGTGAGAGCAGAGACTGTGTCCGCAGCCAGAAGCTGGGCTTCACCCCTGTTCTGACTTTCCCACCCACATGACTTTAGAAAGTCACTCCGTGCAGAGTTCCTCATTGTTAAATGAGAACAATGAGAATGTGGACATAATGGAGCGTTGAAAGGACTACATGCGATAAGTATGTGGAATGCTCAATGCATTCTCTGGCACTTCATAAGCACCCACTACAAGGTAGCTGTTGTTATTCATCAATAATAAGATGTTTAAATTAAAAACAGATTTAAGATGTATCTTCACCCAAATATCAAGAAACTATAACTTTTCTGTGTAAATGATGCCTAGTTGAATAAGAATAAGAGTCAGCTGCCCATTGCCCATCCCATTTTCTCTCTCTCTCTCTCTTACTCTCCATCAAAGCATCCAAGATTTCTGCCTTGCTGATAATAAGGGTCTCTATTAGTTTCTCCCAAAATCTTTTTTCCTCAAATTTGAATTTCACATCATTGTTCATTATCCCACCACTTTCTAACCTCTGCCAAAGCCTCCTTAAAATTTCCCTACCTTTGCAGTATAGTTTTGTTCTGTTTTTTTTTTCCCAAGGAAATTCACACTTTCCTGTTAGGATTTCATAAACTTTGCCAGACACATAGGAACAATTGGTTTCCCATTCATGTTCTGCTTTTCAGGGATGCTGTGAGGATTAGTTAAATGAAGTCTGCCAGGCACAATCTGCTCTTGGAGAAATATGATATTTTAAGATCACATTTAACAAAATATTGTTTTAAGGCAATAAGTGGTGGCAATCCACTTGTTTCCATCAGCCCAACCCCTGCTGGGGGAGACAACTGTTATGGACTCAGTCACTTGCAGTGGTTTTACTATTTTTTAGGCACCTGTATTTCCACTGAATGGTAGTCAAGTTTCTTAATTAGCAATATTGCCAATTCAGTATTATTCTTTCCTCCAAATTTGTATACAAGGGGTTGCTAAGAAACTTACTCAAATTTCCCTTTTTGACAGTTCCTCCCTGCCTGTGTTCTTTTCCCCCCATTCTGTGACAGGGGAAGTTTTAGTTTCCCCTGGGCAAACAGATTGGTTCCATGGTGCAAATTTATGTAACTTTGAATTTCTTCCCTGCTTTTGCAGTATTTTCCTAGGTCTGATCACCAATTTCTGCTTTTATGGGATTTTAAAAAACCAAATGCTCTTAGTTCTAAATCCATTCCATAAAAATGGAATTTTGCTGTAATAAGAAACTGGGTTAGCTAGCGTCATTGGCTGTTCTTTTTACCTGTGATGGCTAAGAAACTAAATTCAATATCTGAATAGATTGGTGTTCTACCATTCCATTAATGACACTTGTTCATAGAAAATGACATAGTATTTACTATGGTTAATAATTATGCAGTGTGATTATTTTTTTGTTAGTGTCTATCTCTCTTGTGTGCTACGGTATAAGGCCTAAGATTAAGGTCCAATTTTATGTATGGCCTTGACATCTGGAAAATTGGGCGAGTCTCAAATGGTCTAACCATAAGCTCCCATCCCCCTCTGCTCCTATGGAAAAGGTCCCCCAGCCAAACAACCGTCCTTATCAAATAGATGAGGTGCAGTTCCTGATTATCCTTGAGTGGAAGGTTTTAGTTCCTGCCAGACCACAGAATTATTCAAGCAAGCCCATCGCATCCTCCTGTGGGAACCAGAGGCCACTCTACCTTCCTGTTACTACTAAGTTGCCTTCCATAGCCCCTGTTGGCTCACCCTGCTCCTGTTCCCAAGTGCAAACCACATGGTTCCCTGCATGGAATGCACTGTCTTCCTCCTCCATGCTGTGAGTATATGTGACTAATAAACTGCTGCCAACCTCATCTGTCTAGAGGCAGGGGTTATGTGTTCAGCCATCCCTATAAGCCTAAGGCAGAATCCCTCTCTCACCAATGGGGTGAAGAGAAGGGGATTAGAACAGCACTACCTTCCAGAAACTGGTAGTGCTCAGAACAGGGAGAGCAGGTAAACATAGGAGCTAAAAACCATCTTCTTGGTAGAAAGCTGACTATTTTCTTCTAACTTAAAAAAAAAATGCAATTGGCTCAAACAACTCTATTGGAAGGAAAGCATCCTTGACTCTGCTGTCAACTCTACAAATGGGCAGTCAGGAGCCACACATCCCACCCATGGAGCCAGTCTAGAGCCTCTCTTCCTGCATGTTATGTTAATCTCTTTCCTCCCTTTTTCTTGCTCTTTTACTTTCTTTCTTGATATGGTAAGTGATACTAATATCTTTTTTTTTTTTCCAAAGTCAATTTTGCTCTTTTGCTGGAAAAGATGAGAAGGATGAAAGGGGACACATGGATGATGTCCTCATTTGATGCATTCTCATAGATCACAGTTCATGCAAGTCTAGGAAGTGAGACATTCTCAGAAATGTTCCTGAGGAGCTTTGCTCCATGTCTTATTTGGCCATTGGGAAATTTGAACACTTGATGCTATAAATACAAGGAACATTCTTTTTTCAAAAAATTCATTTGTTCTTGTTTTATTCTGAGCCTTCTATAAAATCTCTAAGCAGGTCATTGCATTCCATAAGGAAAAAACCAAGGCCTTGTCTAGTAATCCTTCTCTTTGTTCCTGTATGAGAAGTTGGAAAAATGGTTTCCTAGTACCATCAGGAGACATTGCTGATATAGTATCAAGTCACTATGGTGGGTGGATACTGATAGCAGAAAGGCTGTGAGTGGAACAGGATTGTGGGGGTAGCTATTTGGGCAAGCCCTCAAGGAAGAATTCCAGTAGGAAGGACCCTTTATCTTCAAATGGTTTGAAGATACTGATTTTTGTTTCATTCAAAGCATGAAAATTCTGGCCAAGCTTTTCTCAAAAAGCTATCAGAACAGACACCCATAATTCTTTTTTCTCAATGCAATTAGAAATATTATTCTAAATACTGTGGGGTAAGAGAGGGTGCCTTTATAAACACATGGCTCCACCTACCCAGAATCACAAATGCCACTGATGAAGTGTGCTAAATGAATGGTGGCTAGGAGGTAAAAACATGCTGGGAACCACTGGAATCTTCATTGTGTGTGTGTGTGTGTGCGTGGCCCACAAGAAAAATTATTCCCAGCCCTCAGACTTTTCTAAAGTTGGACAATGTTACGTGATCCAACATTTGATTTATATTTGAGATTTTATACTTAATGTGACACAGTAATGAAAGCAATGTGCAATATTTATTCAAATCATGGTTTTGTTAAGAGTAGAGCAAGATTAAGTCATGGATAAGTCAAGAGAGTGCCCAGGACTTTGAAAGTAAAGGGAGCCAAAAATCAAAATGGGGGAGAAACAAAAGAACACTACTCACAAAGAGTTACCTCAGTTTGTGAGACAGATGATACTATTTGGGGGAAGTATTAAAGCCCTTGAGAGATACGATCTCTATGAAGGCAAAAACGGTTGCATACACTCCTCTTACCTTCATGGCAACAGAGTAAAACTTTAGTGTTTGTAGAAGCTCCTGTAGCCCCTCATGGAGCTGGGGGCCGGGGGAATATGTGGCTCCCCGTGCTTAGGACTGAGCAAGCTTCTCTTCTGGAGACCGAATGTCCAGCTACTCCACAGCACAGTGCATTTGATACGCATTCAGATGTAGCCAAATTGTGTCTTTTATGAGTATTTATTCAAGCAAATTGAGAAACATGACAGATTGAGCTTTACAAATTAGTTAGGATAAAAAATATTGGTTTGATTTTAAGACATATATTCTTATATTTTAAAGAAATTTATGAAGCCCCAACAGGGTCAGATGCAGTTTTTAATATAAAGATTAGAACATATTTCTGAGCAAAATGAGGACATTTGACGTACAAATGTGAAATCTTCCTTGAAATCTAGGTACGTGGGATTATGAAGATTGCACAAAACTTTTGGAGGGTATCATGCACCGAGGGCTTCCATTATTAGGTGATTGCTAGGTAATAGGCCAAGTACTTTACAATATTGTCAAAAGAATGAATGAGTGAACAAACAAACAATCCTCTATAGTATATACTAATCTTTCCATCTTATCAATGAGGAAGTTGAGGCTTGGGGAAGTTAACTTTTGAGAAGTCACTCATTTTATAAATGCTAGAAATAGAATTCAAACACAAATCTTTCTAACTCTGATTTATGTAATGTAGAAGAGAGTCAAAGCAGAGTTCTGGAAACAATTACAAATAATAAAAACCCTTCTGCCTTAGGCCAGTTGATGAAGATAGCTTTTATTTTTCTCTTTGGAGTCCCTAACTTCCCCCAACGAGTGCCAATCTTCTCGGTCACTTTCTCACGTTACTCATCTCTTTTAGGCACAAAATTCTGGTGGAAATTAGTGTGATCTTCATGCTTAAGAGCTTCTAAAGAAAAGACAGAGAACTGGGAATACTAACCCAAGGTTCTGATCTTTTTAAAAAGTCCAGACAGAAAAGAATATTGGCCCCAGCGGTCAAAACCCAGACAACTCCAGTTTTGATGGGACAGCTCCCAAAAAGTTCAGATGCTTCTCTGAACTTATCCAAACCTTGGGCGGTCTCTTGCTTTTCCGGAGGGAGCATGCTTGGTGGATGATGCACCAAGTTTGAAACACATGGAGAATGCCCTCCTTAGGGAATCTTGGGTCTTGTGTGAAGTTAAGTCTCAATTGGACATCAGGCTGCTGTGGTATTGCTCCTCTGGAGAAATACAGGCTGACTTTGTCCTATTGAAAATGAAATCTCAACCACACAGAAAGCACTAGAAGTTATATTAAGTGAAATCACCGAACTTCTTTTTATGGTCTTCATTTATTAAGCACCTACCATGTACTATCCTAGATGCTTTACTTATGTTATTTCACTTAATCTTAGCAAAAGACATGTAAGCTAGTTGCTATTTCCATTTAACGATGAGGAAACTGAAGCTGAGATTGTTTAAGTAACATGCTCAAAGTCACCTGATTTGTAGGTGGCAAGTTGGGACTTGCACCATCTCTGTCTACCTCCAAACCTTGTGCATCTAATCACTCCACAATGTCTCCTGAGCATTCCAGAAGGGCATGGGCAAAAATAACATTTGTGGGTGTTTGGATTTGTACACTGGCTTTATTTCCATTTAACTGCAGCTTCTCTTGGTCTGTTTCCGAAGCCGAGATGACAGCAGTACAGCTGGCAAGCCACCTCTGGTTCTCATGTGGCAAACATGGCAACATGGCCAGACTCTGGGAGCAGAAGTTGCTGCCTTTAGGCCAAGTGATGGAAGTTAATGAGCTCAAAAGAAAAGCAAGCCATCAACTGGCTGCAACCTCTGACAGTTGACATCAGTCAAAGTTTGCGAAGACAGGCTCGGATTGAAATTCATGGATGACTTTAGAAATCAGAAATAAATCAGGAAGAAAAAAATTGCTGTGTGAGCCAATTCCATAAGTACTAGAATCCATAGAAACATTACAAGACCCCAAAACTTGGGGTCTAACTGAAACTGTGGTCCCTACACTGTAGTAATTTCAGCTCGACTATTTACTTTGGCTTCTGTCTTCTCAATGACTAGTGCTAATAGAAATGCTTTGATGAGATGCACAAAAAGAAATAAAAATATGATTGAGTAGCCAGAGGTTAATATCTTGGTTTAAGACAACTGTGAACACAAACTTTAATCTTTGGCCACGGAATAAGGGCTATCTTAGACGAATAGAGCAAAAATGTCTAAGATTTTATTTGGAAAAGGATTTTTGACTTGAGAAGGTCTAACACCACACTTACAGAACATACTTCCACCAAAATACAATCTTATTCTGTCAATAAGAAGCATTTGACATCTGAAACTCTATTTTTTGGAAGCTTCTATAGCAATCCATGGCTTATAAGAAACTAAAATCAACTTCATTCTAAGTTCAAACATTTTTTTATGGGACTTGGTCTCCTATCTTATCTATAACCAAGCCAAAGTGTTTCCCACCTGAGTTACATTAATTATCTATATAGACCTACATATATTTAACCATCATGCTGGAGTGTATACCTGAATTGTGTATTATTTTCTTGAAGCTAATAGCAATAATAAATTATGATTGCTAATATTTATTAAAATATTACCATATGTCAGATATTCTCAGGCATAAATGGGTTTGAAGCCTGGCCAAGCTTCTTGACAACCTGTAAGATTATGGGCAGGTTACTTATCTCTAAAATCATCAGTTTTCTCATCTACAAATTGGTAATGATAACTTATTGGTTTATGAAGAAGATTCACTTTCAATAAGTGCTGGTTCCTTTCTCCTCCCTACTCTAAAAATTAATTTAAAGAATACAGGGAGTATGGAATATGGGCTCCTTGAGATAATTTTTCAGGTTTCTTGACAAAGACACTAAAGTGCAGAATAATCCCATTAAAATGGGATGCACATCACAAATGGAGGCAAACACTCATCTTCATTTTACCTCTCAAAAAGTATTTGCCAAGGGAGTGGAGGTAGCTTAAGCCACTGGGCGCCTCTCTCCCACATAGGAGGTCCTGGGTTTGGTTCCCCGCGCCTCCAAAAAAAAGAAGACAAGCACACAATGAACAGACATGGAGACCAGGCAGTGAGCACAAACAACAAAGGGGGTGGGGAGGATAAATAAATAAATAAAATAATCGTTTTTTTAAAAAAAAAGTACATGCCAAGGTTAAAAGAGGAGATTTTTTTATACCAGGGTTATCAGGTCCTAATGATTTTTTTTTTTTTTAAGATTTTATTTATTTATTCATTTATCCCCCCCTTGCTGCTTGTGCTCGCTGGGTCAGCTAACCACGCCGGGCAGGCTTGCCTTCACCAGGAGGCCCCGGGAACCGAACCCGGGGCTTCCCATATGGTAAACGGGAGCCCTACTGATTGAGCCACAGCCACTTCCCGAGGTCCTAATGATTTTACCTTTGGTCAAAGGCAAGCAAGAAACATACAGAGCAGTAAATTGCAACAAGATGACAATGATGATGATATGACAAGGATGATAATAGCAGCTAACATTTACTAACATATGTCTTGCACATATGAAGCCCTTTTAAATCCGTTCTCCCATTTTATGTATCACTACAACTCAATAAATGAGTACCCGTGTGTGGTCTTTAAAACAAGCTAAACAATTCCTTTAAAGGAGAACAAATTGAGAATCACCACATCTAAGAAAGGACAAAATTGATGTTGATTTCATGAGAGGAACCACCAGCCTAGAATATCATTGTTATTCTAACTGTATTATGGCTGACATTTAAGGACAAATAAATTATGTCTGTGTAGACTAGAGAATGCTGACATCTGCTTTTGGAATTGGAGCACTTTCTAGAGCACCGAGATTCCTTGAGAGGAATTCTTCACCTGGGGAGTGGTGAGAGTTCCTGCTTGCTAAGTCCTTCACTACCTAACACATTGCTCTGTACACAGTGACTATAACTTGTGAAATGCATATTGTGGATACAACTTCCTCACCAGAATCCTAAGAGCTCTCCTTAAGGGTCTGTATGGATAACAAGGCACCGATGGACTTATTGATCAAGCAGCTTCTGTGTGTGCCCCTTTTACTGGCAGAGCAAGAGACCCCAAGAATACACTGCTGGAGAATGAATGAGACAAACATTTGGACCCTTTGAAATTTACTCTCAACTGTTTGGGGGTTTTGAGAAAAACTCTTAGTCATGTGAACATATCTGTAAAACTATTGTTGGGAAAGCAGAAAGATCAAGTGTTGAAATTTTGCAAGTTTTTACTTAAAGGCCCTTTTATATACACTTCCCAGGAGAGACAGATGTGGTGGCCACCACCGATGGAAACTCACATTTTGAGATGTTGCCGATCATAGAAACATCTAGGCCATGGCGATGCTCCTTGGACACTGCTTTGGCTATTTCTGTCCGAACAGGCAGGCTGCCTTGTTCTCCTTCAGCTCCATGTCCCCACATAGCATCACGGGTCAAGGAGGCATTGCTTTTGGTAATCCCTCCAGGTTAGAACAAAGGCTGGAGGGAGGGAGTCGCACGCGGGGGTGCACATAGAGAACCACTCTAGGACAGCTCGCTCTCTGGACGTGCGCAGGCCTGTGGGCGGAGCTTTAAGTTTCTGGCTGGTTGTCAAGCCCATTGAGCAGCAGCCTTGGCTGGGTCACACGCGACATTTTTTTCTGTCTGAAGGATGACCTGGTTAACGAAGGACAAATACTAGAGCTCCAAAAAATAATTCAATCATTGGATCCCTTTCCACAAACACAAATCCGTGTGAGGTTTTCTGGAGCAAACTTTGTAGACTGCATTCCAAAGGCCAAGAGGTGAAACACTATTCTGGTCAGTCACCCATGCTCTTTCCATAAATAGCACCGTGCATTTCTGAACCAATGAGACAGAGTGTTAGGTAATCTCACTTATGGTACCAGCTGCATGGTGGTTCTAAGGGTCATGAAGGTGACAAAGCTAACAACAAAGATGGACAGAAGGAAAGCCAGCAAAACCACAGTGGGTTAGACAAGTCAATGAACTACTTCCAGGCCTCAGTTTCTCAGCTCTAAAATTGGGCGACTGGGGAGCCGATGTAGCTCAGTGGTTGAGCATCTGCTGCCCACATATGAGGTCCTGGGTTCAATCCCCAGTACCTCCTAAAAAAATGTAAAATGAGGCAACTGACTGTGCCTTACCAGGTTACCCATCTAACCAGAATATATTATTAAGGACCTACCACATGCATGGTGCTGCTAAAGGCTGGTGGAGAGTATTATAAAGAAAAGTGTATGTGAAGCGCCCAGCAGAGCAGCTGCCTCATAAAAGGCTCTCCATAAATGTGCCTCAACCATGAGCTTGGGGAAGGAGAAAGCCTCAGGCCTGGGTACTTTTAAAATGTGGGTCGTTATACAGATCCCTCAATTATTTAGTTGAAAACACAATAAATTGCTTTCTCTTGTAAGAATAATGACTAAGCACCAGAGACAGACAACCAAGACTGTAGGGATAGAGAATTAAGACAGCAATGGCAAGCTCTGTTCTGGCTTGGGGGACCTTGACTGAGCTTTGACATAAGTGAATAAACCACCAGAAGAATCCACAGTTTTCGTATCTAGGTTCAAACAGGTAAAGAGTGGAAGACAAAGGCACCAGTGGGTCAGGAGAAAGGCGTCTAAAGAAGCAAGCCAATGTATTACAAGGAAAACTATAGGAAGATTCCTGGGAACACACTAACTAGACATGTTTATCCTGTTAGAAGCCTCCACGAGTTGAGTAGTTGGCTGGAAACAATGTGTTACTCAGGGAGGGGGAAAATGAGCTCGCTTTAATCATGTTCTCCAGCTCAACTCCAGCTTTTAACAAAATAGACAATAACTGGTCACGCCGCTCTTGCTCTGCACAACTCTTGGGACCAAAGCCTGGCTGGAATCATCCAACAGGATTTCAGATCAGGTCTGGAAGTGTGTGCGTTTAAGTTAATTCTGGAAAGCATGCTACATATAGAAATGAATTTCAGCCCAATTTTGAGAGAATCTGAGCTTAGTAAGAGAAACTGGGTGCTTAAAATGACCCTCTCCTTTTTTCTCAAGAGGAACATTGGCAGAGACAAGCCAATGGCACTAACTACACCTACTGTGTGTCCAAGTTTGGAAAAGTAGTTTTTCTTTTATCTTTACTAGAAAAACAGAGGTCCTTTTCAACTACCATTTACCCTTCAGGTGTCTTTTCCTTGTGTCATGTTATAATGCTCTCTAAAGGGTTAAACAGCAATGATCTGAGCTAGTCAGAGTTTCAAAATTCAGTCCATTGCAGCACCCCATTGGCTGGGAACACAGATGACATGTCAAAACCAACATCACTCTTCAGCTGCCTGGTATGCCCCTTGGAAAATTAGGCACACCCAAGCTAGCAAAAAAGCAACTGACCCACATGCAGGGAAGGTCTTACATGCATCTCCTGTTTCAATGATGTATGTACTGGAAGTCACAGGTAGGGGAGGGGGATAAGAGAGAGTAGGAGACAGGTGAGTAGATGAGACAGCAGACAGGGGAAGGTGAGCATTAGAAGAAACCAGTTTGTTAGGAGCAGATCCTCCAAACTCTGGAGCCTCCTCCATGCCAAAGACTGATAGTTCAGGATGGGTCAAATTTTAGCCCAGGAGAAATAAATCAACTGTAGGGCAAAGGGTTTAATGGGGGGGGGCGGGGGGAGTATCATTCCAAGCATGCAATGCCATCCACATCCAAAATTTCTAGGTCAAATCAAATGAAGAACTAATGTGGGAGAAAGCAAGCAGCAGCCTGAGGCTCAGGGTGACCCATGTCAGGTCCCAGCCGCCTGTCCTCAGGCCCATAGATGTCCTGTCCCAGCCAGTAGGCCATAGGAGGGAAGCTCAAGCTTGTACTTCTTTACGTTTTGGGGTGTGTGGGGTTGGGAGCTTCTGAATCGTATGCCCTTTAATTAGAGGGAATATGGCCTTATCTATCATGGTAATAATGATAAAACATCTCAAAAGAGAATGGGGACTTCCAGAGGCTCATATATTATCCATGATCTGTGGAAGGCAACAGGGATTGGAACAGTAAAATCTTGTTTGCTCACGCAGCTCTGAGTAATTTAAGGGGAGAAAAGCTCAGAAAAATAATTGATTAGATGCCAATTCACATAGCTCTCTCTGTCTGCTTTTTATTACCAGTATTTCTTTAAAAGGCTAATAGATCCTACTCTTGACAAGCATGAAGCAGGAGGTGGGCTCTTATCCAGTGTTTTCATTTTTCAGCCCTCAGGAGGCAATGATTAGATCTTAATATTGAATGCACAAACCACACTCACTGTGTGAACTTTTCAAGAGGTCTCCCCACCTAAGGATAAAAACAGTAAAGAAGTTTTATTGGAATGATTGTAAAAGGAAAAGGGGGAGGGCACTTTGAGTCTCTTTGGGACAGCTGATTAAGGATGAGTTGATTTTCTTAGGAACACTCTAAATCGACTCTCCCCCAGGGAAGGGAAACCTGAGAAGACTGGATTTCAGTGATTTCATTCCAGTTCTAAGAATAGCCAAACCTGGAGAGGAGAGAAGCAAGCAAAAGTCAACTCGTGAAAGAACATTTGCAAAATGAGCAAACTCCTGTGAATTTAGGTAATAGTTGGGAGCAGAGTTTCTTTATTCCACATCCCATAAACTATAAATGAACTCAGTAAAACGTGCCAATCAATGGACACTCTCCACAGATTACATGGTCTAAAACTGAGATACCAAGAGCCAAACATGATTAAAATGTGCTTCCAGTCGTAAGGTCGTGGGGATGCTTCTCAGAGGTATCTCGCGGTCCAGCAAGCTGTCATGGTTTACTCATTACAACATGGCCAAGATTAAGTTGCCACAATTTTCTTTCCCTATTCACGCATATGTCTATGTGCACCACGTAACCATCCTCACCAGTATACTGAATGCATAGAGCTCTCAGCCATTGAAGACTGGCCTTGATTAGGTAGTTTCTAGGTGTGCCCTCAGGGTTCAGTTATCCTCTTCTCTCACCACCCTAGTGAATCAAAAGGGAAAAGATCCTTTCTTCAAGGAAAAAAGTGAAGCAAGATCATGGATAGCCTGAAACATAGCCTCTGGTGTTAGCTCCTGGGATAGCTCACTTCCTTCTGATGGCAGATTCTCACCATGAGACACTCAGAGGGCATGGCTGAGTTGGAGCGCCTTTACAGCATTTGGCTGGTTAGAAAAAATACCTTTCAGTATTGATAGAATAGTATTCAGAACATAGCTTTAAGCATAACTACAGTGTAGCAATGGCTACATACTCGGCCTCTCTTAGTTTGCCAGGCTGCCATGACAAATACCACACAATGGGTTGGCTTGAACACCCAGAATTCATTGGCTCATGGTTTCAGAGGCTAGAAGTTCAAAATCAAGGCCAAGCTTTCTCCCCAAAGTATACAGCATTCTGGCGCTGGCTTGCCACAATCCCTGGGGTCCCTTGGCTGGCATCTTTGCCTTCTGTCACATGACCACGGCCTCCAGTTTCTGCTGACTTCCTGCTTCTGGCTCCTCACACTGCACACCTCCTGTGGCTTTCTCTGATTCTGGCTTCCAGTTTCTTCTCTTTATAAGGACTCCAGTAATATGTATTAAGACCCACCCTGATTCAGCTGGTCACAGCTTAACAAATAATAACATCTTCAAAAGGTCCTGTTTACAAATAAATTCACACCCACAGGAATGCAGATTAAGATAAAGAACATGTCTTCTTTGGTATACATAATTCAATTTACCACAAGTCCAAATATTAAAATGCAATGCACATATCATCTTTAAGGGTACATTGGGTGTTGCATTTCAATATTACTTTGTGTTGAAGGGTGAGACCATTCTGTGGTCCTTGGGAACCACAACCAGAGTGACAGCTATGGGTGAGGGGGTGGAGTGTAAACCTGGATTTTTCCATTCTGTTAGGAGTGAGATGTCATGAACAGCTTTTTCCCGAAGGATCTAACAAATATATTCATTTTTTTTCTTGTTTTTCTTTTTTGTCTTATTTTTATATATTCATTTTTAAAGTGAGGTTAAATATTTTTGAGCCTTAGCAAATTTGTTACTATAATCATAGCATGCTCACATGTGAAACCCAAATATTATTCTGCTTGGTCTACTATGTTTTTCCCATGGCTCTTAAGGCAAAAATGCTCAGCCAGGTTCTCACCCTTCGTCTCTCAATGGACTGGCTACATGCTTACAAAGGCTGATATGTGGTTGGTAAAGTGGCTGTAACACCTTTATATGGAGTTTCAATAGTTGGCACCATCATGCCAACTACTGGTACCCTATATTCAAGAGGCAACATTATTTTCTCCAAGAAGTACATTTTATAGGATTTGTTCTCTGCCTCTATGGGGTAATTGTCCTCTGATACTCTTGGCTGGCTTATCTGTACCCTTCAATGCCTGGAAACACAGTCCCAGCTGGGTTGAGCAGCCTCTAAGAGCTCACAATTCAGAGTTGGTTTATCCTTCACAGAAGAGCAGTTAAAACGTACAGTGTAGCTTCTCTCAAGTTCTTTCCTACTAGTTTATCACAAACTCCTGGGAGGGGGTGTGGGCACTGAACTCCATCAACACTGCCAAAAATGGCATGGTTTCATATATAAAATGGCTCACATTTATTCTTAAGTTCAAGAAGACCCAGTGGAAGCTCACTCTTCCCTTTTTGGACATTTCAATTGGATAGTGTGTGTGTGATATCCATCCCATTGAGTGTCACATCCTTTCCTTGTTCCATGGGAAGTCCACATTGTATGATATTATCCAAAGCGAAACAGTGAGAATCCCTGAGAATTCACCAGGCTCTTCTAGTTTTCATCATCTCACAGTTACTTTCAGAAGTGACTTATTAGGGAGTATCTCATTTAAGCCCAGAAATAAGTTAGTATGCCAGGAGGAACATTCAAAATATTATGCCTTTTGTTTGTAATTTCCTTGTGTGTTTTATGTCCCCCAGTGCAGATAAACAAGAGGTGTTCACTAACCAGTCAGAAACCTCTCAACCTAAAATATCTTGAAGGTCCTGTGTTCTGTTGGTTCTAATATACAAGTATCAGCCACAAGGATGTCTAATAGGCCAAGACAATAAAATGCCTTCATGTTTTCTGCTTCAGGGAAATCCTGCATGGTTGCACTAGGGTCATAAAAAATTACTAATGTGTTTTCTCATGGCTCTGGGCCATAACATGAGGCCCTGTGCAGTGGTATCATGTGCAGCCTGTAATCACAAACAAATGTATTCCATGAGCAGATGAGATGTTATATGAGAAAGTGTGAGAGGTTAGAGCTGGAGCCTTGGTGTCAGCGATGGAGCAGGTTCCTCCACAGGCAGAAGCCCCCCCAAGGCCATACAAATGAAAATGACAGTGCCTGTGGGGGGTGGGAGGAGGACGCCAAGAGGAGTGAGGTCATCACAATGAACATCCAGCTTTCCTCAGAATGGGAAACAAGAAAAAGCTTGAACTTCAGTGCTGTCTGCACTGAGAAAGGACGTGGAGTTTGTGCATTAGATGGGGGGAGATACGGGCATTTCCATCAGAATGAAGCAGGTGACATCAATGCTTATCCCAGAGGGAGAAGGGGGACTGTGTATAGAGCGGGAAGTTCTGGGAGCCAATCCTGTATCAGCAAGTGAAATGGATTGTCTGTCCACTTTGCCACCATTTATCTGAAAAGTCTAATGTGAGGTGAGGGATGAGGAGGCAGCTGTCAGCTGTAATGCCGAGGTGAGCCACCCATACAAGTCTGGCTTGGAAGGACGTTTTAGGGGGAGGCAGGTTTTCAGAGACCAAGTTATGAGATCCACATCATGGGAATCTTTCTGTCCAGGTGAGAAGAAATTTACATTCAGAAATTGATGTGCTGGGTCTTAGCCTTCAGGAAGGAATTCTTGAGCTGTAGACAGTGACGGTTCTCCAGGTGAGTTCCTGTGACAAGTAGGAGTGCTTCAGAAATCATAGAGATGAAAAAATGCCATAGGAGCAATGCAATCAGATCTGCAGTGCATTTACCCCAAGACAGCATTGTGTGGTAGAAATGCGTAGGTTAAAAGTCCTGGCTCCACCACGCAAAATTGTGTTTTGAGCAAATTACTTATGTTCCCCAAAATCTAGGTTTCCTCCCCTGAAAGAGGGATAGTAATATTTGACTTAAACAAGATTGTTGTAAGATAAATCTCTCATTTTAAATCACTGCCTTTATGCCAACAACTTCCAGCCTGACTTTCTCTTTTTAGTTCCAGACCCATCTAGTCTGTCCTATGTTCCACAGGTTCTTTGAAACCTAATGTTCAAAACTGGAATCATCTTTGTTCACTCTAACCTCACACACCTGTTTTATGCTGTTAAAGATGCTACCATGTATATCTAGAAAACTTAGATTTCTAATTTTTCCCTCTCCATTACCCCTCTGGAATCAAACAAATCATCAATTACTATTTGTAGCAGTTTAGCATTATTTATGAATTCCAGAAATAGATATTGGATTATGTTTGTAAACTGGTCTGTTCCTCTGGGCATGATTAGGGCTTTGATTGGGCCATGTCAGTAGGATGTTGACTCCCTGTCCCTTGGTGGGCAGGGACTTGGAGATAAAACTACATGGCAGAGCAGAGGAGTTAGTTGGAGTTTTTGAGTTGGAGTTCTGATGTGGAGTCTTGAGCTGGAGCACTGGGAAGTAAGCATACAGAGGAGTTTGGTCGTGAGGAAGGAGAGAAGGCCCTGGGAAAAGGGACAAGCCATTCGCCTGACAGGTCACAGCTGGCCTTGTGGAGAGAGGCCACAGCTGACCTTGTGGAGGAAACAGAGGAGCTGAGCCCGGAGAGAAACAGAGCCCAGGGAAGAGAGGAACCCAGGAGCCTGAACCCTGGCAAATGTCAGCAGTCATCTTGCTCCAACACGTGGCAACAGACTTTGGTGAAGGAATAAACTTGTGCTTTATGGCCTTTATCTACCCCAAATAAATACACTTTATAAAAACCAACTGATTTCTGGTATTTTACATTAGCACCCCTTTGACTGACTAATACACTATTGATTCTAGCTCTTTGGCAGCCTTCTAGCTCTTTCTATTCCTGGTTCAGTCAACCATCCTTTCATGCCTGTGTCATTGCAACCATCTCCTAGCTGGTCTAATCTTGGCCCCTCCCTCCAACCTCTTCTCCATCCAGAGAGATTTTTGAAAAGAGATCACTGTTTGGTTCACTCCCCTGCTTAAATGGCTTCCCGCTGCCCTCAGGGTATTTCTTGTCATGGCTTACCAAACTCTTCTTCATCTGGTCCTTCCTTACAATCCCAGCATCCTCTTTAGTCTCCACAGCTCCTGGCACTTTAAGTTCTCTCTAGTCATGATCAATTTTATTTCATTTCCCTTACCTCTGGGCGTTCAGAAAGATTATTCTCTCTGCAACACTCTTTCCTTCTCCTGTTTCCCTCTCCCTTACATGACTAATTGCCACTCATCCTTCAGGTCTCGCTTTAGATATCACCTCCCACAGAAAGCCTTCCCTATGCCCTCAAGGCTGAATTATGTCTCTCTCTTATATGCTGCCAGAGTTCCTTGTAATTTCCTTAATGTAGGAACATAGACCTTCACTATTCTGTCCTTGCCTATTTACCTGTCAGACTCCTCCACTAGGTAGTAAACATTTTGAGGACAAGATATGAGAGCTATCATCATAGTATCTTCAGTGGCATGTACCAGACAACTCAGTAAATATGTGTGAAGGATGGAAGGAAAGAAGGAAGGAAGAAAGGGAGGAAGGAAGGGAAGGAGGGAGGGAGGGAGGGAGGAAAGAAAGAAGGAAGGAAGGAAAGAAGGAAAGAAATAACATGGTAAGCACCTAGCCCAGAATTTGTCACATATCAGCAAATATTAATCTCCACTCTATACTGATAAACCACACAAATCTACTTTTCTTAACTAGGTCCCATAAGTAGCTTTTTGCACTCAGCAAGGTGTTTAAATCCCTTCACCTTTAGATATGCTAAATCTCTGCAGCCAGCCAAGTCTCCCAAAATATTAGTTCAACCTCAGAAGTTAACCCCAGTTCTAGCACCTTGCAGGTCCCATGAGCCTTCCTCTGTTTCCTTTGTGAGGGAAATCAGGTAGGGCCTTCTCACTTGGATCATTGTTTGACGAACAAGCAGAATGGTGGTGCTCAGTCTACTTAGACACATTCAAGGCCAAACTGATGGAAAAGGGTGAATGGACAGGTTATAGACTCAGCACTCTTTGCACCCTCCTTGAGCTAAGGGATGAAACATGTAATCTTCTCTGTTTTGTGCTTCTACAACATGACTGAGGAAATCTGCCTTTTGCTCCAATCACACTCATCTCCTTTTTGAGAGAAGTGGCGTAAGTAGAAACGTGGACTTGCTTAAGAGTTGCCAGGAGAGGCTGTAAACTCCATGAGGCCAAGCAGTGTGGTCTTGTTCACCAGTGTAATCTCAGCACAGTGCCTGGTAAGTGGAGCTGCTCAGTAACTACCATGGAATGAATAAATGAATGAGTGCTCCTTCCCCTTCTGTGCAACTCCTAGAAAGTAAGGAAAATGGATATCTCACTTTGTACCTGCTGGTAACACTTCATGGTCAAACCATTATCTGTGTATTTCCATTCACTCATCTAGACTTTGAGCTCCATGATGCAGGAATCATAGCTTATAATTCCCTGAACTTTCCTGTTGAGGATTGAATCTTGTCCCCCTACAAAAGGCAGGTTCCAGTCCCAACCCCAGGTCCTGTGGGTATGAACCATTTGTAAATAGGACCTCTGAAGATGTTATAAGGTGTGCCCAAACTAATTGAGGGTGGGCTTTAATTCATTATGGCTGATGTCTTTATAAGCCAAGGAAACTGATCACAGAAAGAGAAACCACAGGGAGCAGAAACTTACAGTTCCAAAATTGAAGTCAATGGAGCCTGGAACAGAAAGAAGACCTTGCCACGTGACAGAAAAGCCAAGGAACACCAAAGAATGCTGGCCAGCCAGAAGATACCAACCCCTGGAGAAAACAAGCCTTCTGGCACCTGAAACTTTAAGCTAATAAATTCCTGTTGTTTTAGCAGCCTAAAAACTAAAACATCTCCTTTCACCAAGCTTAGTTCTGATTCATAAAGGGTACCTAATCAGTGTGTGTTTGAACTGAGACACTCTTTCTGAACTTGTGAGTGGATGCTTCTTTCTGCTAATAATAATAAAATACTGCATGTTTATTGTCTCTTTCATTGATCAAATGTTCATAGCAGTGGGTGCCACTTCCACACTATAGAAACGAGAACACTGAGGGGCCACAAAAGATTAAGTAGGTTGTCCAGGTCACATTGTAAGCTCATTGCCAAAGGCCTGAGATGCAGCTTTTCATTAGCCTGCTCTGTCATCCAAGGGTGATGATGGCAAGAATAGCTAACACTTATTTATTAATGTATAGTTTACACCATCTCACAAAAAGATGATTTCTGCTTTCTCAATTCTACTGCCATGCTTTCTTTAAAAAGGTCATCCCATAACAAGTATTGCTTTTGAGGGCAAAAGAGTAGGCATGACGAAAAGCAAACCAACAAAAATATTTTCAGTTCCCCTTGGTTTTTTAAATCCTCTTACCAAACTGAGAAGTTGAAATTAATCTTCTGCTTGAAGATTTCCACCATTTATAACTTAAGTAGCACAATCTCAACCACAAGCAATCCTTTGACTCAACTGAAGGTAATTCTAGAATGACTGTTCTTGTTGAGATACAAGTGTACTTCTGTTTAAACCCTGTGCTGAGAAATATAAACTCAATTGTAGTGAAACGCTATAGACCTGGTGATCTGGAAGGGATTTGATTTTTAGTGCTTGTATTGATTTATCCATTTGTTTATGTAAAAGCTGCTTTAGATTTATCCCCACTGACAATGAAATTAAAGGATTTAGGAAAAGTATCCAGGACAGAGTTGGATGGGGGCGGGGCTTGCATGCTTTTCCTGCATCCTGCTTTTTTCTTCCTCTTCCTCCTCCTTTCCTTTTCTTTCCTCGTCAAAGTCACAGGGACAAATGATGGAAGAAGGTTTTAAAGTCAATTTGGCAATGTTTCTGCTCCTATATTCTTGGGCTCTCAGAACACAGAAAGTTGCTAATAATGGGATTTGTGGGGAAGAAGTAAAAACTCAGAACAGGTATGTCTCATGATGATCTTGGTTGATTCCTCAAGAGAAAGCATTAACACATCTTAAAAATAAAATAGGAGACATACAAAAGACACAGTTAAAAAAAAAAAACCTCATTGAAAGTTTCAGCATGTAATAGTAACAGACAAATAGATCAGGAAAAAACTGCTATTGCCAGCTCTCAGCAGGTAATGGACTATTGCAGTGGTGAGTCAACTAGAAGAGAGAGAGAGAGAGAGAGAGAGAGAGAGAGAGAGATTGCTTATTTACCAATTTTCAGGTTAACTTGATCCTTGATCCCTAGATATATTCCAACCAGCTATTAGAGATTCTCACTCCCAGTAGGCTTGAATGGGATTTATTCCAAGGGATCCAATACTGAAGTGTTTAATTCCTTTTTATTCTCCTTTAATTCTATATTGGAGTTAACTTTTTATATGAATAGTTTATGAAAGAAATATTCCCTGCACCAATATATTCTGGATTAAAATGTAATTGGTAACTCCATAGAAAAAATAGAAATGTGAGTTTTAGGTAGAAAATACCTCAGCTGAAAAGGCAGGCAATGAAAATTCAAATGTAACTTAGAATCCATGCTAAGAATGTAGAAAACTAAAAACAGGAATAAAAAGTAGATAGTGGTGAGACTATATGCAAATTGTATGTTGCTAGTAAACAGGGCTTTTGGAAAATTCACTCTCATTTATTTCTTTTCCAATATTCTTCCTCTCTTTATATAGATTGGAGTTTCTGACCTGTATCATTTTCTTCTCTCTGAAGAACTTTTAACATTTCTTACAGGAGCAATTCGTCCAGCAGGGAATTGCTTCAGTTTTTCTTGATCTGAGAAATACATTGTTTCTCCTTCATTTCTGAAGGATAATTCAAGCGATATTCACCTCTAGATCAGTGCTTTTGCTTTTGTTTTTCTTTCAACATTAAATCTTTCACTCCACTTTCTTCTTGCTTGCTTGATTTCTGACAAGAAGTCTGATTTAATTCTTATCCTGTTCCTCTATAGGCAAGGTGTTTGTTTCCTCGGACTCTCAGGATTTTCTATTTGCCTTTGGTTTCCCACAAATTGAATATGATATGCTAAGGTGCTTTTTTTTTTTTTTTAAGAACATTTTTATATTTATACTATTCACCAGAAACTTCATCCACCACAGAAATCACTGTTACACAAGAGCTAGATTATTCTGTAGCTTCCTTTGAATTGACATTTATGACCCTAGACTATCCCTTTCAGCAACAATCATTTTTAAATTAGCAATTATACTCACTATAATGTGTTACCATCAATTCTATTCATTTCTGCAGTTTTATAATAAACCTTGTAAAACATTCTACATACATTAAGCAACAGCTCCCATTCTGAAACCACATTCTATCTCCTAATAACTTACATTCTGGATTTTATCTCCATGAGGTTACTCTTTGTATTTAGTTCAGATTAGTGAGACCATGCAATATTTGTCCTTTTATATCTGGCTTATTTCATTCAACATAATGTCCTCAAGGTTCATCCATGTTGTCATATGCATCCCAATTTCATTTCTTCTTACATATGAATAGTATTTCATTGTACGTGTATACCACATTTGGTTTATCCATTCATCAGTTGATGGACACTTGGGTTGTTTCCGTATATCAGCAAATAGTGCTGCTATGAACATCAGTGTGCAAGCGTCAGTTGGTGTCCTTGCTTTCAGTTGTTAGGAACCGCTGGATCATACAGCAGTTCTATAGTAAGCCTCTTGAGGTACCTCCAAATTGTCTTCCACAGAAGCTTCACCATTTCCACCAACAATGAAGGAGTGTTTTCTTCTTTTCAAATAGTGGCCATTCTATAAGGTGTGAAATGATAGTAGTGCCATTGAACATTTTTTCATGTGCATTTTGGCCATTTGTATTTCCTCTTTGGAAAAATGTCTATTCAAATCTTTTGCCCATTTTTTTTTCATTTAAAAAATTTATTGAAGTATACATACATACATACATAAACATACATAACCAGTGGGTGTATAGTAAAAGTTGTGAACTTACAAAACAAATATGCATAACATCATACAGGGCTCTCATACCTCACCCCACCACCAATACCTTGCATTGCTGTGAAACATTTTTAACAAATGATGAAAGAGCATCCTCAAAATATTACTACTAACCAAAGTATCTTACACTTGGTGTATTCCCCCCAACCTACCATAGCAGTTTGATATTGTTTATGAATTCCAAAAATAGATATTGGATTGTATTTGTGAACTGTTCTGTTCCTCTGGGCATATTAGACTGGATTGGATTCAGAGGTTTCACTTTTACTTGAATAAATAACAATTAAGGCTTTGATTGGGCCATGTCAGTAGGATGTTGAGTCCCCGCCCTCTTGGTTGGCGGGGGACTCACAGAGAAAATGACATGGCAGAAGAGAAAATTAGAGTTTTGATCCTTGAGCCCAGGAAGAGGAAAGAGAGAAGATTCCATTAGACATGACTAATGTCTAATTATCCAGCTGACAGTTTATAGCTGGATTTGTGCAGAGAGCAAAGCAGCTGAGCCCAGAGAGAAACGAGCTCCAGAACAGAGACAAGACTTGTCCCAGCCTGCAGCTGAGATTGGAAGAAGCTGGGACCATGGAGCCTTGGAAGGAGGAAGACTGAACTCTCGTAGACATCACCCACCATCTTGCTCCAACACATGGCAACAGACTCTGAGTGAGAAAGTACCTCTTATGGTACCTTGAGTTGGACTTTTGGGGGCCTTGTGACTATAAGTGTCAACCTCAAATAAATACCCTTCATAAAAACCAACCAATTTCTGGTATTTTGCATCAGCACCCCTTTAGCTGACTAATACACCACCCTATTATTTTTTTATATCATTCATACATGAACATACATAAACATTAAGTATATAGTAAAAGTTGTAAACTTTCAAAACAAACATGCATAACATCATACAGAGGGTCCTATATATCAACCCACCACCAACACTTTGCATTGTTATGAGACATTTGTTACAAGTTATGAAAGAATATCATCAAAATCTTATTACCAATATTAGTCCATATCTTACATTTAGTGTATTTTTTATTACATATTAAAATATCTTTATTATAGAAGTTGTGAACTTACAAAACAATCATGCACTTGTGTAGGATTCCCATACAATATCCTTTCATTAACACACCACACTGTGGTGGAACATTTGTTACAGATTATGAGATAATATCATCAGACTATTAGATTATTCTCCAGCTTTCTTTCAATTGACATTTACATCCCTAGACTACCCTTTCCAGACACATTCCCATTTATAAACCAGCTGTAACTCACTACTATGTGTTACCATCAACTCTATACATTTCCACACTTTTACAGTAAAGTTAATTAAAACTTCTACATACATTAAGAATCAGTAATCCCTCTCAGCCCTCCTCTTATCTCCTTTAAGAATCTACCACCTACCACCAGGTCTTGAAGATGTTTTCTACATTTTCTTCTAGAAGCTTTATGGTTATTGCTTTTATATTTAGGATTTTTTAAATCCATTTTGAGTTAATTTTTGTATAAGGTGTGAGATAGGGGTCCTCTTTCTTTCTTTTGGATATGGCTATCCAGTTATCCCAGCACCATTAGTTGAATGGACTGTTCTGCCCAAGCTGGGTGGGTTTGACAGGCTTGCCAAAAATCACTTGACCATAATGTGAGGGTCTGTTTCTGAACACATCAATTCGGTTCCATTGGTCTATGTATCTATCTTTATGTTAGTACCATGCTGTTTTTACCACTGTAGCTAGGTAATATGATTTAAAGTCTGGAAGTGAGAGTCCTCCAAGTTTGCTTTCCTTGTTTAGATGTTTCTGGCTATTCAGGACCCTTTACTTTTCCAAATAAATTTGATAATTGTGTTTTCCATTTGTTTAAAAAATGCTGGTAGAATTTCTGCCAGAGTTGCATTGAATCTGTATATCAATTTGTATAGAATTGACATCTTAATGATATTTAGTCTTCCAATCCATGAGCATGGAATGTTCTTTCAATTATTTAGGTCTTTTTAAATTTTCTTTTAATAATGCATTGTAGTTTTCTAAATACAAGTGCTTTACATTATTGGTTAAATTTATTCCTAAATATTTGATTTTTTTAGTTGCTATTGTAAATGAGATTGCACATTACTAGTGTCTTTTAAAGTCTGTTTCATCTGATATAAGTATAGCTACTCTGCCTTTTTTTTTTTTTTTTTTTTTTTTTTTTTTCCTTTTTGGTTATCTCATGCATGGAATACTTTCAATCCATTGGGATCCTTGGATCTAAGGGGATTCCCTTGTAGACAACATATAGATGGCTCATATTTTCTTATCCATTCTGCCACTATGTGTCTTTTGATTGAGGAGTATAATTCACTAACATGCAATGTTATTACTGTGAAGGCAGTTCTTATTTCACTCATTTTGACCTTTGGGTTTTATTTGTCATATTTTATTTTCACCACTCTTTTGAGACTTTTAGTTACTTTTACTGATATAAGCTTCATTTCTAGACTCTCTTCCAAGACTCTCTCTCCTGTATTTTCTCTTCAGACTGTAGCACACCATTTAGTATTTCCTGCAAGGCCAATTTCTTTGTTATAAACTCTCTCAGTTTCTGTTTATCTGTGAATATTCTAAGCTCACCTTCATTTTTGGAAGACAATCTTGCCAGAATAAGATTCTTGGCTGGTAGATTTTCTCTTGCAGTATCTTAAATATATCATACCATTGTCTTCTTGCTTCCATGATTTCTGATGAGAAATCGGCACATAATCTTATTGGATATCCTTTCTATGTTATGCATTGCTTTTCTCTTGCTGCTCTCAGAATTCTATCTTTATCTTTGGCATTTGACATTCTGATTAGTATGTGTCTTGGAGTTGGTCTATTTGGATTTATTTGGGTGGGAGTATATTGTGCTTCCTGGTCATGGATATCTATGTCCTTCAATAGGGTTGGGAAATTTTCTACCATTATTTCTTCAAATAGTCCCTCTGCCCCTTTTCCCTTCTCTTCTCCTTCTGGGACACACATTACATGTATGTTTGCATGTCTCTTGTTATCATTTAGTTCCCTGAGACCTTGTTCAATTTTTTCCATTCTATTCTTTGTATGCTCATTCTCAAAGGCCATGTCTTCAAGCCCACCAATTTTTTCTTCTGCCTCTAAAATCTGCTGTTATATGACTCCAGTGTATTTTTAATTTCACTTATTGCACCTTTCATTCCCACAAGATCTGCTATTTTTCTATGTATTCTTTCAAATTCTTCCTTGTGCTCATCCAATGTCTTCTTAATATCCTTAATATATTTAGCCATCTCACTGATTTTATTAAGGAGGTTTGTTTGAACATCTATGATTAGTTGTCTCAACCCCTTTATGTCATCTGGAGGCTTATCTTATTTCTTTAACTGACCCATATTTTACTGTTTCTTGGTATGGACTGAAGTTTTTTTTTGGTGTCTTGGCATCTAGCTCACTAGATATATTTATTCTGGGTGCAGATTCTCTCTTTAGTTTAGGGATTTCTTGCCCTTTCTCCCTTGCTTGTTGCATAGAAGATGCCAAGGATGTAGTTGGTGCTGTAAGCTGTGGGGACTCAAGTAGCCTGTGTTGCCCCAGGGGCCAATGAAGCTCTCCCACCTTTCTCCTTTGCCAGGGGTAAGGACAGAGCCACAGACATGTATAATAATCCAAATCTTGCAGGCCAAGACCTTCTGTATTGCCCAGAAGGACTGGTGAAGCTTCATGCCCCTCCCTCCCCTGCCTGGGGTGGGGATGGAGCTACAGGTATGGGCATCAATCTATGCTATACAGGTTGAAAATGACCACAGCTGCCTGGGTAGACTTTTGACTTTTCTGTCTGTGCCAGCCAAATGTACCTGCTGTCATCCAGAAAGGCTGATGCAGTCCCCGCCAGCTTCCTCCCTGCCTAGCCTAGGGCTGCAGTCTGTTCTGGGTGGAAAGAAGCCAGTCCCTACCATCACTGTGATTTTCAGTCAGCCCGGCTTCCCCTCATGCCAGGGCAGAGTTAAAATGGCAGCTACCAGCCTCTTTCTGACTTTGACAGGTTCAATCTTTAGCTGTTCTTAAGGATTATACTTTAGGCAGCCCAATTTACTAATCAGTAGCTGAGGATAGTGCCCAACCATCTCTTCCTCCCCTGTTTTTGGGAAGTGGAGCTTCCAATTCCAGCCACAGAATAGCTCTGGAGGTGGCTTGCACCACCAGTGGAGTATGGGCCATGGTCTCTGCAGCGTGGAGTGCTCTACTCAGGAATCTTCTCTGCAGATGTGCAGTCTTCTCCTTCCATTTTTCCAAGGATGTTGCAGGATGTTCTTCTGGTCTCCTGGAGCCCCCAAACAGGTGATTTAGCTAGCTCTGGGTGATTACTAACTGCCCTGTAGCATGAGCTGACTCTGGGAGCTCCTTACTCTGCTGCCATCTTGCTGGTTGTCCAAGGTGCTTTTTTTTTTTTTTTTTTTTTTTTGTATTTATCTTACTTGGTGTTCTCTGAGCTTCCTGTATCTGTGGTTTGGTGTCTGTTCTTGGCCATTATTACTTCAAATATTTCCTCTGCTCCATTCTCTCTTTCTATTCTGCTATTCCAGTTATGCAGCTCTTTCACCTTTTGAAACTGTCCCACACTTCTTGGATGTTCTATTCTACTTTCCTTCCTTCTTTCCTTCTTCCCTCCCTCCCCCTCCTCCCTCCCTTCCATCCTTTTCCACTCTCTTTTCTCCTTGCATTTAAGTTGAATAGTTACTATTAACATATTTTCAAAGCTCACTGATTCTTTCCTCTGCCATGTCCAGTCTATTGAAGGTTTCTGTTAATATTTTTCATTTTTATCATTTCTCTTTCATTCTTTCTTAAAGTTCCCACCTCTCTTCTAATGTTATTCTCCTGTTCTTGCATGTTGTATACTTCTTCTTTTAGAGCTCTTAGCATCTTATGCATAGTTATTTTAAATTCTCTAATTCCAATATCTGTCATTTCTGAGTCTGGTTCTGACATTTTCTTTTTCTCTTCATACTGTTTTATTCTTGTCTTTAACCTGTTTTGTAATTTCTTGTTGAAAGCTGGACATGGTAATTTGGATAAGAGTTGAGTTGTTTAATTTGCTCAGCCATAGATGCCAGAGGCTTAAAATTTCTCTGCCGTCCTTGTTTGTGTCTCCTCTGTTGACTTTGGGCTTCCCTAAGTACCCCTCCTCAAAGACAGTCTATGCCTTGTAGAACATTCAGCTATAACCCATTGTTATTATACTACAGCCCTACTAATTGGGTGGTAAGGTGGAAAGGGAGAAGCATTCTTTAATTTTATAATTAAATCTCAGTCTTTTAGTGGGCCTTTGTCCCTGGGCTGTGACTTTCACATGCGTTTCTTAGCTTTTTCTCCTTTTAGGTGAGACAGGAAGGCTAGAGGGGGCCTATAAAAATTAATTGTAGGACCAAACTCTTTGCTTTGGGCCTCATTTTACACTGTCCACTGTTGTAAGCAGTGTTGGAACCACAGATGTTGCAATGACTGAGAAGCAAGAGATTTTCACAGGACTTAACTATGAGGAAAAGCTGGAAATGCTAGGATTACCTCAAATAGAATCCTTGAACAAGGGAATGGCACTGGGGTGATATTAAAAAGATGTAATGGAAAGTCTTGGACTGTGAGATGAAATGCAGGTGAAACTAGCAAGTAAGGCTGGAGTATCTGAGAACGATATCAAGGTTCCACGATTGACCATGAGCATTAATTGTAACAGAAACTGGTATGTGTGTGTGATCAGGGGAAGTCAGCCCATTAGAACACATTGAACTCAGACATTACAGATTTGTCATGGCTATGGAAATGCAGGGAGGGAAGGATATACTCGAGAACTTTTCCCAACAACAGAGCATACCAAATATTTGAATGTTGTTGTTTCAAGCAACTAAATTAGAAACTAATTTGCCCAATTGACAACTTAATTCCATCAATTAGCTCCATGCCATTCCTATGTCTAACTTGCTATACCTCATTCTTTCTTTCTTGATCAACCGAAGTTTAGTGACGATAACACAAGTAAGCCACCCAGTTTGCTCCAGGTCAAGAGCAAAAAATGCCAAATGGCTCCATATTTTTTCAAATTGTTTTTTCACAATAAAAAAATTCTGCTTCAGTCTCATTACTCCATAGTAATTCTTGATATACAGGTCAACTCTAAGATTTCTTCACATTTTAGAAAAGTGGTGTGCTCTTTAAAAAGGAACTGTCTATATTATATAAGAAACCATATGATGGAGGGAGAGCACAAAAAAGTACATAGGAAGGGATAGCCATCCCAAGGGGATGATCTACACAGGGATCAAGACAAACTAAAGTAAAATGAAACTACTCTTTCTTCTTTTGGGTGGTATAAGCAGATAAGTGATCCTGGAGACAACTTCCACAGTCTTGTGTTTGATCTTTACTTGAGATTTGTTTCATAGCACAGCCTTGGAGTAAAATGTGACCATTTATTCAAAAATATTTATTAAGTGCCTACTATGTGTCAGACATTGTTCAAGGTACTAGGCATACAGCAATGAAGAAAACAGACAAAAATGTCCTTGTCCAAATGGAGCCTGTGCTCATGGATAGGAAGGAAATCATCAACAAACAAAATAAAAAAGTGAAATATATAGTCTATCAAATGATGATATATGCCAGGGAAGAAAAAATTAAACAAGAAAGGGGAGGAAGGTGCTAGGCATGGGGGTTCAGTTACAGTTTTCAGTTGGGGAAACCTTCTCTGATTACAGGCCTTTGAGCAAAGACCTGAAGGAAGCATGAGAATGAGCTGTGGCTGCACAGGGGAGAGTGTAATAGGCAGAGGGAAGAGTAAGTGAAAATTCCCAAGGCAGGAGCATTCCTGGCACATCAGAGAACAGAAAACAGGCATGTTGCCAAAGAGGCAGGAGAAGAGTAGAAGGAAATGAAATCAGAGAAGTTGTAGCTGCCAGGTCAAGTAAGGCCTTGAAAAGTCTTTGTCTTTTACCCTGAGTGAGATGGGAGCTAGTGGAGTGTTTTGAGCAGAGAAGTGACATAAGATGACTTACAATTTTAAAGTAACATTCTGCTGCATAAAGAACAGACTGTAGGGACACAAGGGAAGAAGCAGGGAGAAAGCCATTGCTGTTATCCAGGAAGGAGTCACGGTGGCTTGGGCAGGATGTAAGTAGCGGAGGTGTGAGAAGAGGTCAAAATTCTGGGTATGTTCCAAAAGAAGAGCCAACGAAATGTCCTGACAGATAGAATGTGGAGTGTGAGAGAAAAAGCTGAGTCAAAGATGTCTACAAGTTCTTCAGCCTGAACAACTGGATGGAAGGAATTGCTGATTCCTGAGATGGAGAAGACTGGATCGCTAACAGGTGTGGAGCTTGATTTGCCTGTCAATGTCAAGAGGTCGGGAAGATGAGGAAAAACTAGCAAAGGAAAATGAAAAGGAGCAGCCAGTGAGGTAGGAGGAAAACAAGAGAGGTGTCCCAGAGGTCCAGCCAAGAAAGCACTCTCAGGAGGAGGGACTGATCAACGATGTCAACTGCTTGGATAATTCAAGTAAGATGAGGACTAAGAACTGACCTTTGGATTTAGCAAGGAAGGACATTGTGACCCTGACAGTCGCAGTTCCAGTAATCATGCAGGGAACTACTTTAATAGAAGACAAAGTAGTTGCATAAAATTTCACATTGAGAAATGAGAAAATGGGGTCATTGTCAAAAGGTTACAGTCTGTTTAGTAAGTTCTCTGAAAGGCAATGGAGTGACTTGGGCCCCATCTTGTCTCCTGGCTCAGCCGCTACTCGTGAATTATGGTTAAAGTTAGTTAGCGAGTTCAGGTATGGGGTCTGTGCCCTCATCATGTATCCTTGAACCGGTTCCCAAAATGACTTCCATTTTTTCACTAAGAAAATAAATAGAATTCTCACCACTACATTCAACTATCAAAGCCTGGTAAATGCAGGCCTGAGGGAACAATTCTGGCACTGCATTTTCCAAAAGGGAAAGCCACATTCCACAACTACCTTTAAGTCTGTGGAAATTTAAAATATAGCAAAAAAGAAAAGCTGCCAACTCAAATGCAAAGGGTGTATTAAGTGGCTCCTGCATAATTAGTGAGACTGCTAACATTAGGTTCTGGTAAGAATGAATAGTCCTCACTAGATTAACAACTTGCCTCCATTTGGAATTCAGGAAGTAACTTTTCAGTGAATGAATAAATAAAATGATTCAATGAATAGTATTCATAAGTTGTATTTTAGCAGCTTTCCCTGATTAACCCAAACTCATACTAATCAATCATTCATTTACATTTGTCTGGTCCTCCCAATTCAACACTAAATTCCTTGAGGACTGTATCATGACATTTATTTCTTTATATTCCTTACCATATTTGGCTCAGTGCTATAGCTGTTACTTAATATATTCTTATTGACAGAGTACAACATTTTGAAAAGAAATTGACTGCCAATTCAAGTCAAGGAAATCAATTTAATGTAAATCTTCAAGACAAAGAGGTAAGAGGAAAAGTACAAATAAGCTTTACATGGATTGTAATGATTTATAGTATTAAATAAATTGCAGCCATGTTTTTCATACATTCCACTGATGTTTTGGTATCCAATGCCCTTATCAGAAAGCTTCCAACCATCAATTCACAAGCCATTATTTACTGTTGCCAATCACTGGCTTCTGGTGTCTCCAGCTTTTCAGCCTTATCCTTCCAAGTGACCCGAGTAGCTTTTGTTTTCTATGACACTTTCTGCAGGGAGTCAGTTGTTTTCTTGGTTGCATGTGCTTTGGGGTGTCCCAACTAGATGTGTGACTCTAGCCTTCCCCTCACATCCCGACTCTATATGCACCCCCACGGGGCTCTTAGCTAGCTTACTTTCTTTCTTACCAAAATAAGGGGCACATTTACATCCTTTCTTAGATGAGTAAAAAAAAACAAACTGACAAACTTTGAGAGGTTTGAGGGTGGTCAATTCTAGTCAGAGATTTTTCGGCTCATGTTGGTTTTTTTCGCATTAAGATACAGGTTTATTTTATCTGTGATCTTCAGCAGTGGCATTGAAAATAAGATTATTTGGAAAAGCAGAAATGTTAAACACTAACCTAAGAAATAGTTTGTGCTTTCCTCTCTGAATTAGTAAAACAAACATTGTGAGTTTGAAAACAATAGAGATTGTATTTGGAAAAAGAAGGTTGTTCTTTTCTGTTTTCCCCACTGCTGTGCCATTCTTGATAACGACATTCATTGAAACGAAGGTCTGGCAGAATTTTCACATAAACTTGATCTTCAGAGTTTTACAATAAGGATGGGAGAACCACAGAAATTTCAGAGATTCTGTCCAAATGGAGATTCAATGGTCTTGCACCAATTTTCTGCACCTCTGAGTTATTGAGCTGAAGTGTTCACAACAATGACATTTCTTGACGTTGTGACACTGGTGACAGGAAATTACACAAAGAGAACAAGTTTTCTCCACATCCATTCATCCATTCAAAGATAATCTGTCAGAGTTTCTTCTCTTTTGCCAGAGCCTAGATTAAAACATTTGAAAATAAGAAACCCACTCCCCGTAGCTTTGCAGCATAATTTGACACACCCAGTCCCCTTTTGTCCCTCCTGTTTTTTTTCCTTCAGAGACATTTACTCCTGGGTCGACAGCTAAACACTCCAATGAGGTGTGTTCTCCCTGCCAGCCTTATCAAATAAATGGGGGAAACTTCCTATTCTTATCCTCTGCAACCCTAAAATAAAATTCAAAAGTCCTAACATAAAAAGGACAGCTGGTGTTTTTCTAGATTTTGAGAGATACATCGTTATCAGGGCAATGATAACAATGAACTTATGTTGTAGGACAATTTATTGTTCCCAATACATTCATACATTCACTGCTCACGGAGGCAACATCTCTGTGAGGGGACAGAGTGGGCATTTTACGTCCACTACGCAGATCTGAGGTTCAGGCTTTGGGACCACACAGGCAGCAAACCGCAGGGTTTGAATCATGGCATCTAGCTTCTAAATCCCTATCACTATGCTGACTCTGGGAGGAGAGCTTCAGTTATGTAGATAGTTTCTTTTTATCCTGCTAAATAGCTCGAAAGTTAGTTTTGGATTGTAAAATCATTGTTTGTACCTAGTTTCAAATCCTGCCATTACCATTTATCAGTGGGCAAATAACGTAATCGCTTTAAACATCAGTCTGCTCAGCTGTAAAAAGGGAGAAATAATATCAACCTCTTAGGGGCTTTATAAAAATTAAACAGAATAATTCGTGTAAAGTGTAGCACACCTAATAAGCAATCAATAGAATGTAGCTTTAATTATTGATAATAAAATGAATATATGCCTATTGTAGAAAATGTATCCAAGTATAAAGATGAAAATAAAAATCATCCATAAATCCACTACCCTGATATAAATACTAAAACACTATAGCATATTTTCTGTTCTATGTAAAGCTATAACATTCTTTGTTATGAAAATGTTCCAACATCTACAAAAGTTAAAAGAAAAATACAAATTATACCCATATACCCTCCACCTAGAACCAATAATTATACGTTGCCTTATTTGCTTTATCTCTCTTCATGTATTTTCATCTATATAAGCACGTTTGTATTTTTTGCTGAAATACTTGAAAGTAAGTTGCATTCATCATGACATTTCAATCCTATTTCAATATGCATCTCCTAAAAATAAGGACATTATCCCACATAAGAATTAACATACCTAAGAATATTAATAATATTCCCTAATATCATCTATTAACTAGATCATATTCAAATTTTCTTTATTGTCCCCAAAATGATTTTTTGCATTGTTTTTCAAACCACTTCATGCATTGTTTTTGGTTATGTCTCTCTTAATCTAGAACAATCTTCTCTCCAATTTTCAATGGCTTTAAACACACCTTTTTTTTTTTAAACAAATCAATTTTATTGATACACATCAATAAAGCATGCAGTCCATCCAAAGTGTACAATCAATGGTATTTGTGATAATCACATAGTTGTGCGTCCATCACTTCAATCATTATTAGAGCATTTTCATTATTTCAGTAATAATAATAATTTTTAAAAAAACAGACAAACAAGAAAATTCTTCACCTCTCAATCTGTCTATACTTCCCCCACTGTACATAGCTGCTATTTCTAGCTATTCTATCCAAAGTGTATAATGAATGGATTTTAATATAATCACAATGTTGTACATTCATCATCTCAAAAATTTTAGAACCATTTCATTTTTCTAAAAGAAAGACTCTACACCCCTTAGCTTTCTTTCCTCTGACCTACACAACCACTAATCTCCTTTCATCTCTATAAATTGATTTATATTTACATTTTATATAAATGGGATCGCACAATATGTAGTACTCTATATCTGGTCTCCTTCACTTAGGATAATCTTTGTTTGTTTTTGTCTGATATTAACATTTTGTACTATTAACTTACATTTGTTCAGCTTCAAAGAAAACGGTCTTATATATGCAGTTCTACCAATATTTGTATTTCACATAATATATTTATGTTTCACATGATATATTTAGTTCATAATAAGGCAATCATACAATTTTTGTCCTTTTGTGTCAGGCTTGCTTCACTCAACATAATGTCCTCCAGGTTCATTCATGTTGTCATATGTTTCACGACTTCATTTCTTCTTACCGCTGCATAATATTCCATTGTGTATATACTCCACAATTTGTTTATCCATTCATCTGTTGATAGACACTTGGGTTGTTTCCAACTTTTGGCAATGGTGAATAATGCTGTTATGAACATCGGTGTGCAGATGTCTATTCATGTCACTAAACACACCTTTTAATGATGCAAACATCTTGGTGTTAGCATGGTCACAGCCAATCCCTTGCCTTTAGATATATCGGTCTTTTTCTATTTTTTTAATACCTTTTATAAATCATGCTAAGATGACTATCGTAGTGCATAAACTTTTTTCACATTTCCCAGTTATTTATTAATATTTCTGTGTCCTAAATATTAGGAAAATATTAAGACCCTCCTTACATATTAGACTGCTTTCTAGAAAGGGTATATGCATTACTATCCCCAAATGTATTTGAGAGTGGTGGGAGAGCTGGGGTTCCCAGGCCCTCCTCATCCTCCACACCCTGATTTGAGTGTCATATTTTCTACAAGTCCCTCCCTCATCACCTAGACTGGGTGAGCTCCCCTGTACATGCTTCCACAGAATGGCCTTCCTTGTAGTTACTTAATTATCTGGGCCTCCCCCACAGATGAACAACACGTCTCCAGGTGAAAAGGCCACAATTTTTCTCCGAAACTGGGAGCTCAGTGAAACTGATTGATTGCTTCGTGTATTGTTGTCGATTTTTATAAAGATTTTAACAAACATTTCTGGCATTTTTAATTTTTGCCAACACAACACACAACTACTTTAAAACTGATGAAAATATATCCACAAGGGAGCTTTTTGAAGACTCTTATTTTAAAATACCAAATAACCACAAAGAGGTGAGTGGTTAAGTAATTTGTGGCAAATCTATATGATATTACAGCCTGTAGACATTACAATAGTACTCATAAAGAGTTTGCAGTAACATAGGGAAATGCTTCTGAGATGGTGTGTGTGGGGAAAACGTTAAAAAGTCAGAAGGCTAAATGTAGCATAAAAAGACTAGTATAATATAAATGCTGGGATTGTGGGTGATTAAAATTGCTCTACTTAAATGTTTTCTTTCTTTCTAATCAAAGCACAGCAACGAAAGACAGAGCTTTGGAAAAACATTATTTAAGAATCCATGATCCCATGTTTCCCAAACTATAAAACAAGAAAGGCTTTTTAAACTCACACTAATTTCTAAACTTTTATTCTGCTTTTGGGAGTATGAATTTAAAGTTAATGTTAGTTCAGTATATAAAGAATCTGGCCAAAAATAAACCAACCAAACAATAAACAAATAAGTAAATAAAACTTTCTGAGTTCTCCATTTCCTTCTGAAGATATTCAGGCACATTCTATTTCAACAGCATTTATAATTATCCCCCCCCCCCTTTTTTTTTATTATCTAGGAACTTGCAGGCCCCTTGACAAAACTTATCACACCTCAATTTAATTTGATGAAATGTGCCTCAATAGCCAAGTACTTAACAAATGCCAGGTCATTTCACTGTCTTCATCTTGAGCAGTTATTAAAGAGCATTTCCTAAACAGTTTCTTGGCCCCACATTACACTTAGTAATACATAAAGCAGCTTGTTCTGTAGGCCTGGCCCCTGAGCTATAGAACCTTACAGGCTAATGACCTGTGATCAAAAGACTCATCTTTCCTTGAACCACATGATAAACCTCCTGGACTCAAAGCCAGAAGAATTTATGGTTTTCCAGGAAAGATGATATCTGCCTTGACAGTTTTGCATAGCTTATTCTGAAGCCAGCCAGAAAGCTGAAGTTTCATCTTCACTTGCTTTTCCTGGGAACAAGCCCTTTGAAGGAAGGAGATCACTGGGAATCTATCCGTAGGCCTGGAGGTGTTAGAAGCAGAAACCAGACATACAAAGACCACGCTCTTTAGACCTTTGAGTAAATACCTTGCCATCATTGCCCTGATCTACCAGCTTCATGCTGCCCGTCCTCTCCAGCATTAGCCCAAGTTTGACTCGCCAGCCGTTTGTGTCTGGGAGATAGCAAAAGGGATCGGAGGGCAAGAAGCATGGAAAGAGCCAGAGACTCACACGCTTCATTACGCTCTGGGCTGGTTTTTGAAATGTTCTAACACTGCTCCTGCCTGGAAGCCCTACCACGACGATTTCAAAATTAACTTTTCATATTCCGTTCTTCCCCTAATCCTGCCAGGTAATATCTTTGCTTTTTCTCACAGTTCCAGCATCAACACTCCTTTTGAACAAAACTTTGACAAGCAATAAATAGTCCTAGTGCCAATGTATCAAAGCCGGTTTCTACTGTCAAATTGAAACAAAGAAAGGAAACTTTATAAAAATTGGCGTTGTCGGGGGCGGATGTGGCTCAAATGGTTGGGCGTCCGTCTGCCATATAGAGGGACCTGGGTTCGATCCCCGGGACCTCCCGGTAAAATTAAAAAAAAAAAAAAATAAATAAAAAAAAAAAAAAAATTGGCGTTGTGCAGAGGTACAATGTGGATTGAGAATGAGAACTGATGCTTAATGTATGTGGCATTATTAATAAGGTTAATTGTAAAAGTGTGGAAACGAATAGAGTTGAAAGTAACATTATAGTGAGTATAACACTGCTAACTTTTAAATGTGACTGTGGCTGAAAGGGGGTAGTCTGTGGACGTAAATGTCAATTGAAAGGAAGCTGGAGAATAATCTAGGGAATGTATAGCATAGTAATTTCAGTGGTGGATGAAGATTGTGGTTAATAGTGCTAATATAAGAATGTTCTTTTACAAAGTGCTAAGAATACGTTGATACTTGGGAAAATTACAACTAATGTAACTTATGGACAATAGTTAATAGTAATATTGTAATATTTTGCAGCAATGGCAAGAAGATATTATTTCAATACTAAGGGACAACAATAGGGGGGTTTAAGGGGGTATGGGATTTTTCCTTCTGGAGTAATGAAAACGTTCTAAAATTGACTGAGGTGATAGCACAACTCTGTGATGAAAATGAGAACACTTTGTACACTTTGGATTGTAAAAAGCGTGGGACTGTATAACACAGGGAGTCCAGTGGTGGAAGATGGACTGTGGTTAATGGAACAAATATGAGAACATTTTCTCATGAACGATAACAATATATAATACTAATATAGGGTGTTAATAATTGGGTGAGTTGGGGGGAAAATACACCAAATATAAGATATGGGCTATAGTTAGTTGTAATATTTTGATGCTTGTTCTTTCATAGTATGTAACAAATGTTTCACATCAATGCCAGGTGTTGGTGGTAGGGAGATGTATGGGAGCCTTGTATGATGATATGCATGTTTGTTTTGTAAATTCACAGATTTTACTATACACTTACTGTTTACGTATGTTCATGTATGAATGATATACAATAAAATTTTATTTTAAAAATCAGTGTTGTGGAATGGAAGCAGAATAAAGCACAATAAATAATAGCCAATGTGCAGATTTAATTATCTAAAGTCTTAGCATCTCAAATGATTTCTTGTGTAGGTTTTTGGAAATGAGATGAAAAGATCTTCATTTTGCAGGTAGCCATCAAAGGGAGTGACCCTCTGAAGCAGACATAACCAAATATGGCAGACAGGTTGCCTTTTAGCAAAAGAGGAAGAAGCATCTTGCCATGCACCCAAAATACCTTTTCACAGTGGGGACATGACTTATAAACTACATATGAATATGATGCAACCATGCAGAGCGACCAGGGCCATTGGTTGGAGCTCCTCCACCAGGGAACCGAAGAGGTTTGGTGTGGCTGGAGTGTAGGGGGCAAGTGAGGTGAGGTGGTAAAGGCTGTTGTATAAAGACAAGGAAAAAAAGAGGTAAACGGGGCAGTTCCATGAAGGGCCTTGTAGGTCCTGTTGAAGAGTTGAAAGTCATTTAATTGTTTAATCAGGGTTGTTGCATGATCATATTCAAACTTCAAAAAAATTTTCTCTTGGTGAAGTGTGGCGAATGGATTAGAGGGGGCAAAAGTAGAAGCAGAAAGACCAGTTGCAATATTCTAGAAAAAAATTCCAGTGGCCTACACTAGGGTAGTGGCAATGGAGGTTGAGAGACATATATGGATTTGGGAGCTATTTAGGAGGTAGAATTGATGGGACTTGATGATTGATTAGGGGTGGGGTGGAGGGGCAGTGAAGGAAAGAGAAGAGCCTAGAATGACTGCAGATTATGGCTGAGGAATCTGAGTGGATAACAGCACCAAGTCAAACCCAGAAGAAGCACAGTTGGGACAATAATAATTGATTCATGTGGGTTGAGTTCAAAATATCTTTGAAAATCTCAGTGAAGATCTTTCCTAGGCAGTTGGGTATATGGCTCTGAAGATCTGAGTTCTGTTTATAGAGTTGGTCAGCATATAGGTAGTAAATGAAGCCGTAGATAAGATGGGGGTTAGAGAACTGGGGTGTTCAATAAGAAGAGACAGAGGGCACGTGCTTGATTAATACTCTCTTCATTCTTGGCACCTTAGTGTAAATTAATTTAACAATCTAGCAAGTACTGGGGGAAGGCAGCATATCACAATGGGTTTAAGGCAGGGGAGAAGTAGATGTGGCTCAAGCAGTTGGGTGCTGGCCTACCACATTGGAGGTCCTGCGTTCAGTTCCCAGTGCCTCCTTAAGAAGACGAGCAAGACAGCAAGCTGATGAGACGGGCTGGTGGGGCAAACTGATGCAATGAGATGACACAACAAGCTGACACAAAAAGGAAACACAATGAGAGACACAACAAGCAGGAAGCAGAAAAGCGATTGGGTGCCTCCCTCCCACATGGGAGGTCCCAGGTTGGGTTCCTGGTGAAGATGAGCAGACACAGAGAGCACACAATGAACAGACATAGGGGATATAAAAAAATAAAAATAAAATAAATCTTAAAAAAAAAAAAAAAAGGATGGGGGGAATCCTCCCAAGAGGAGGAAGGAAGAGAAATAGTTGTGAGCAGCCTTCGCTATCAAGCGATTTACTGTACATTGCTGTATTGCATTTCATTTAATTCTTAAAACAATCCTACATAAGGTAGATATTATTATCCCCTTTTAGGGTGTGAAGAGCTGAAACTTAGGGAGGTTAAATAACTCTTGTCAGTGCTATCCAATATGGTAGTCACTAGCAATTGTACTGCGAAAGGCTTCATTTTTTAAACTTAAAAATATTCCAACTCAATTTAATTAATTTTAATTTAAAAACTAATACTCGTCCTATTATTGGAAAACATTTAAATATGTTTAAAACAACTTGTGTACATGAATCAACTTTTCAACTGTAAATTTACGAAATCTAAATAGGGATCAGTTATTTCTGATGTGAAGTTAGTACCTGAATTAAGCTGTGCTGTAAGTGTAAAATCCATACTTGATTTTGAAGCCTTCTTGTGAGAAAAAAACAGACTATAAAACATGTCGACAATTTTTATATTGCTGACATGATGAAATAATATTTTGGATATATTGGGTTAAATAAAATATATTATTACAATGAATTTCACCTGTTTTGATTATATATATATATATATATACTTTTTAAAATGTGGCTAATAGAAAAAAATTTAAATGACCTAAGTGGCTCGCACAAGATTCTTCCTAAGGCTGACAGGGGCCCTAGAGCTCAGATGCCTTTCGGGGGTCACTTTAAGTGTTTAGATGGCGGGGACGCAAACGAGTGCGCGTGCACGGGCGCGCTCGCGCCGTTCCGCCGCTGGCGGCCCCAGCCTCGCCCGGGTGCCCGCGAGCAGAGGGCTTTCCCGTTTGCCTTTTTGAACTCGGCTCTCTCTGAGCCTTGACGAGCCAGGGACTGTGATGTCACTGTATAAACAGAGGGAAGGGTGGGGGCGAGAGCTGCTTTGGAGAGAACAAGGACTGGAAGGAGGAGGGGGGTGGGAAGGGAGACTCAAGCAAGGGGGCTTGGTCCGGGGAGTGTGGGAGCAGCGGGAGACCTTTCAGTCCCGATAAAGAAACGTAATGGGACTGCCAGCCCCGACCCCGGGGGGTGGGGAGGGGGCCGCGGCTGCAAGAGCCGGGGTTTTGGAAAAATGTGGGACGCCTATGGCTAATTCCCCTGATTAAAAATGCATTAGTTTGGAGGTGTCAGGGACACGCAGCTGTTTTCAAGGAAAGCCTGGCTCCAAGGGGTCCTCCCCGGCCGGGCCGCCCGGCGGCTCTATCTCGGGGTGGATGTCAGCGAGGCGCGCAGCCCGCCGACGCTCGGCCTCTCCCTGACAGGCCCTGGCCAATGTCCTGCTGCTGAGGGTCGTGGTAATTTACATCCTCTCTGTGTACATTAACTTATCTGCAGCCGCGCTGGCTGGCCTCCTTCAGTCAGCCTGTCTCCTGTGCAGGCTGGGAGACTTCCCCGGCCCGGGCCTGGGGGGCCGCGGGGGCGGGGAGGTGGCTGCGCGGGGCCGCGGGGCCCCTGAGCCGTGCGGGCCGCAGCGCGCGCCTCCCGGGAGCCGCGCCGCCTGGCCTCCCCCCCGGGGCCGGGGCGCGGTGGGCTCCGCAGGGGCTGGCGCTGAGGGGCCGCGGGAGCGGCCGGCGCGGGCAGGGCAGAGGCAGAGGCCGCGGTGGAAGTGCAAGGCTCAGTCGCTAATTCATGGCCCATGACTCATTTGCAGGCTCCTCTTTCCGTGACAGCCGGGACAGTTGCTGGTTATTTGTAGCCCCCTGGCTTTCATTTTGCTGTAATTAAGCAGTCATTTGAGGGTCATTTCATACCCGTTATAGGTTCCCCTGTTTTAATAATGTTTTAAGTTCCGGGGGGGGCGGTGCGCAGGGAGTGCAAGGCGCGGTGGGGCAGGAGGCGTGGAGGGCCAGAGGGTAATTGTCTCTGAGAACGTGTGCACTTTTCATAACTCTTCCCCTGACAGGCCCCAGTGTGGGGTTTCCTCGGATGGCGGGTGGCTCGCCTTCTGCTTCCCAGCGTGCAGGCCAGAGCCTCCTTTCGTGACACCAACGGTCTTCCCGTGAGAAGAGGTCTGGCCATTCTTGAGTCAGATGTTGGATTTTCTTCTTTCCCCTCTGGCACCACACTAATCATTCTCTTTAATCACTGTAGCTTTTTAATGAGGCCAAGTAGGTATTTATGGAGCCGTCTACTCTCTAAATGCTAATGCTTGATAAGTCATTTATAACTTATCGCTGGGCTTTACACAGAAGAGAGGAAGTGAGAATAAAATAGTCTGGAGTTCAGGGCCTAAATGGTACCAAGCCCCGTGTGGAAAATGTTCAATCCATTAAACATAAGGAACAACCAGATTCTGTCCCAATTTTGTGAAAATTTCCTGGCTGTCATTCTTGATTTTTTTTTTTCTTTCCATTCCCTGCATTTGATCCTCTGGCTGGTTCATGTATCTCTAGATATTGAAGCTTCCATTCTAAGGCCAATTCTTCAAAGCTCTTTAAAGAACCCTGGCGCTGTTACCTTTGGAGGGCACACAATGGAAAATGAAAGGACTGGAAAGAAAGAAAGGACAGAAACCAGATTTCCTGTCATTGCAAAGAGTAGGTGCCACATGCTCCAGGACCCAAATTGCAGTAGAAGTTGAAGCTAAAGCTGGAGGATGTAGTAGCAGCAGGAGTGGAGTGGCCTTCAAACCAGAAGAAAGAAACCCTTTCTAAGGAATGGTAGGAGAGTGGTGAGTAATGAGGCGGCAACCAAGCCAGGCCCCCAGAGACTAGAAAAAAATGAATCAATCCATCACAAATGAGTAGTTAATATGGATTAAAGAGACTTTTAAAAACATTTCAGCAATGAAAAGAAATGAAGTACCAATCCATGCTACAGCATGGATTAACCTTGAAAACATTATGCTGTGCAATTCCATTTATAGGAGATGCCCAGAATAGGTGAATCTATAGAGGTAGAAAGTAGATTAGTGGTTGTCGGGGGGTGGGGGGTGGGGGTGGTTGGTGACTGCTAATGAGCACTGGGTTTCTTTGGCTGGCAATGAAAATGTTCTAAAATTGATTGTGGTGATGACTGTACAACTCTGCAAACATACCAAAAACCACAGAATTGTACACTTTAAATGGGTGGATTGTATGGTATATCTCAATAAAGCTGTTACCAAAACAAGTTTTCAAAAAATTAAATAGAAACATACCAAAAAGGAGGGGAGGGAGGGAGGGAGGAAAAAAAGAAAGAGCTATTAAAATATTATTTTGCTAAGTACACTGCCCCTTTTCCATGGTAATGTAAGCCAGAAAGTAATGTCCACAAGGACAGGGACTTTGCAGTCTCTGCTTTGTCCCCAGGGCCTAGAATAGTGCTGTTTATTAGAGATACTTAACAGATATTTGCTGAAAAAGGAGAACTTGCAAATAACCAGACTGGCGTAGTTCAGATATGTAACAACTCACCTTACTATCTCCAGTCTGCATCCTCTATCTAGCTTTCCAATATACTCATACTGATGATGATATTAATATAGCTAGTAACAACTAAAAATTGTGGTTATCTCTTTTGTGCCAGACACTATATATATTTGTCTCTAATCCTTGTAAAAACCATTGAAGCCAGGTCTGTCTGGCTCCCAAAGCCTTCGTCCATTACACCACAACTGCCTCCTCAAAGCACTAAACACAAAGGCAAAGAGGAACATTGATGAACATGCATAATCAACCAAAGCTATGTAGTAACCAAGGAAACAAAAGTACCCAATTTTGGTTTCTATGTTTAAACTGAAAGAAGTATAAGGAATCATCAGAAACACATCACTAAATCAACTATAGATTATTTACATAAAATTATAATAAATTTCTGTTGATCATTTATCCAACAAATATGGATTATTTACTGTGTTCATAGCCCTTAGTGAAGCACTGGGAACGGTTATAAAATCATGTCACACAAGAGCTTATCCTCAAACTTGCTATAAAACCACTGTCCCTTTAAAAAGTGAGCACTCAATATGTTTGTCTAAATAGTACACAAAAGGTATAACCATAGAGGAATGACAAGTCCTGGCCTCCTAAAATTCTTCCTAAAATTGAAACATTTTTGTGGAATGTTAGGAAAAGCTCCAGAGCTCTAGGACAACTGTCCTAGACTGTCCCACAAACATGATTAGAAAAGACCACAAATAAGAATTTATTCAAACTATTTGAAAGCTACTGTGGTGTCTGCCTGGCCTTGAGTCAGCTGTGTGTTAATTAAATGTTAATATTTCTCATGTCAGTAATCCAAGACTTCAGACCCAAGATTTCAAACCCATCTCAAACAAGACTCAGACTCCCCAGCTAATCTCATGCGTGTTGGCATATAATAAGGTACCACCTGGATTAATTATCCCGGAAAGACACAAAACCTTGTCATGAAAGACCCCACATTCTCCTATCTATTTTACTCTAAGAATTTTGCTCTAAGGTTTATAATAAATAACCCACATTTTATAGTTGGGAAACCAAGTAATCCCTGAAACTCTCCAAAAAAGATCCATAACAGTATTAAGACCCCCATATGGGAGACTTTGGAAGTCAAAGTCCAACCACAGGGGCTAATGAGCTTCAAGAAACTATACTTAGGACTTTGGAATGTGCGTAGGAACCAGTGCCTTTACGGAACAGCCATCCATCCCTAAGCATATGTGATTGTCACCCTCTAGTGGATGCTCTATGATAAGAGTTGGGAGCCTCCTGTGGGGGACAAGAGTGAACGTCATCCAAGACTGACCTTTCTTGAAGAGAAGAGTTGGATGACAGATCAGATTGCTCCATGACTCCTCAGTTGTGGACACATATTTCCCAGGAAAGTGGGTGTTCATGTGCTGCTTATTCAGTCTTTAGTTCCGTTTCTTTAGCGTCTATGTTTGTGTTTCCTACTGGTGTCATGGCATTTTCTAGAACAATACGTATTTCCTACAGGCAGACTCCTCTTACAATGAGATAGCCCTAGGCAATTGATTCCCAGAGGTCTTGTGCCTCCAGACTGGCCTTGAAAACTTTCTCTGTCTGCAAGCCAACGGAGTGTGCCCAGCTTCTTAGCTGGACACATGGAGCTTGTCTTGGAAGTCCTATGTTGAATGACTTGACCTGCCCAGGGAAGCCGTGGATAGATAAATATTGCCCCAATATTCACTGTTATTTCAGGAGCCTAAATATCACTTCTAGATACTCTTGTCTGTGATGGAATTTTTAGAGGCAGCAACAACGATGATCACATTACCTTAAGGCTTCAAGACTCAACAGCAAGCATTAGGTTGGAAAATAGTACTCTCTGAAAAGGAAGCATGACTTTGAATTCATTAGTATTATGGAACTCAAAATGTCATAACATGATTTTTCCGTATCACGTAACTGAAGAATTGCACTTCTAAATCTGGATGGGAATTGAATTTCTACGTCATAGACAGTTTCTAGGAGGGAAAGATTCTGGGTACAGGAAATGCTCCACATTCTCAAAAGCCTACATTGTTGGTGCTTGCTTTTGCTCCGTGAGAATTTACTGAAAGAAACCATTTCTCCGGAAGACAAGTATAACTTCCTGAAGATCTGTTTATTCGTCAACAGAGGAGTCGAATGCTTGAAGTCAAAGGATGAACTTGGTTCTAAGTGTGAGGCTAAATGGGAATCAGAACTTTTAGAAACAAAATGCTCCCTCTCCTGTCTTATCCATTTCATAGATGAAGAAACTGAGGTTTGACAAGGTTAAGCTGAGTTTTTAACACTAGCTACTTACAGAGCTGGAACCCAACAACAGCCCAGCTCTCTAGCTCCTGCTTTCCCCCACGTCACTATTGTTTCCCAGGTGGAATTTTCTTAGTGATTATGAGAAAATAACTTTCCTAGGCCCGTTCATAGTAGCATAAATTCTGTTTGGTTAAAAATATGTTCTTAAGCATCCCAGAAAAACAAGTAAAAAAGCATGTCTACAAGAGGCCTGGAGCTGTATTTTTAAAATGACTACTAGGAATTGGTAGAGTAATTAAACAATAATAATTTTATGCAAAATTACGTTTAAGTTAAAGTTATGGAATTTGGTTTACTTGTCTTTATATTCTTCAATTCTACCTTCCATCTCATCCCAACCGCAGCATAGGATCACGTGTGATAAATCTTCAACAAATGTTTGCTAAATTTCCAAGTCAGGCACAGGGAAAATCAAAGTAGTCTATATTGTAATGGATTTTTTTTTTTTTAATTTTTCTATTGATTCTTACAGAGGTACAATACAAAGGTTCCTGGCAAAAATTTTGTAGAAAAAATATTCCCCTGGAAGAAACAATGTATCAGCCAAGATTCTTAGTTTCAAGCAACTGACACCGGCTCTCACTGAAGAAGCCTAAAAGGAGTTTATTAAAAGAATATTGTGTAGCTCATAGAACTGCTGGATGGCTGGAGAACTAGGCTTGAGACGTGTCCAGATACAATGACCAAAACCATGTCCAAAGCTGACTTGAAGAGGAAAACACCACCAAGAATTATGCCATAACCATGAAGTAGATGCTCCAGTTTGCATGAATACCGCCCCCTCCCCCCCCCACACACACACCCTCCTCCCGGCCCCACTACCACATCCTGCTGCTTCTGCCCAGGATCCAAACCTCGTAACCTTTGCTGGACACCTGGACAGCAAAATGGATTCCACGGAGCTCCCTCCCTCAAATTGCCCTCTTCCAAATGCAAGTCTTCTAAGAGTACAGAGCTCTGCTCCCATGCCTGTGCCAAAACACCAAGGTGGCTGTGGAAGTGAGTTTTGTGTGTTCTACCTGAGGGAGGTGGGACACATGAGGAAGGATCCTGGGCAGCTACTACTGAAGGTAAAGCGAATATAGTCTCCCTAAGAATTATAGGGCAGAGGAACAGATAAGATCTTACTATGAAATTAGAATAAGCAACTATTTTAAAACACTATTAACAGCTAATGGGGATAAAGCAAAATGAATTGGACAGACTTTTAGGGTAAGCCCACATTGCTGCTGTAAACTTACAAAGCATCAATGGAGAACATCTGCCTCTAGAAAAAGATTTGCCCTTGATAAGGAAAAAGAGCTAAATTAAGCAATAATTGATAGCAGCTGAAGGTCAAGTAAGGAGCCTTACCTTGTATTTAGACCTTTGAATTATTGTTCTTGTCCATTTTCTATATTTTGATAGTGAAAGTTAAACAATGTACAGTATTATTTTAAACATATATTCAAGTTGGAAAAGCAAAGTTATTAGATCATATTTTAAAACTTTTGTTTCTATTATTTGCATTTTATTATTTGACCCATATACTCTCAACCAATCATTACTTACTAGGCAAAACAGACATAAGACTGGAAGGAAATCATCTCCAAAGAGCTGTTGCCACTGCCTATGACCTATTGGAGATGGCAAACACAAAGGCAGTCATTTGCATTACCTTAGAAAAAGCTGAGTATAAAATGCTGGAGTAGAAAGAATTCTGACTCTTCATCTGACAATTGTTTTTCTTGCAAAAATGACTCTAAAAGAGCCAGTCCCTAAGTATCACGGTTTGCTATGACTTAAAAAAAAATAGCCAACTCCCTGAAAACCTATACTTTGTAAGACTATCAGGAAACCCCATTCCAGATAGTTAAGTCAATAGCTTACCACCCATTAAGGAAATCTATACACTGAAAGATGTGTGCAATAGCCAGTTATTTCCCCCCAAATATTAGTCCTTGGAATCTTCAACTACATATGATCTAGCTTCATGAAAAAGTATTCATTAAATGCAATAACCTTGATAGAGAGAAAAAATTAATGTATTATTTCAGACCTTCCTAGTATGATGTTCCATAAAATGAACTGGCTTGGTTAATCAAAATGCTATCTAAGAGAATTTTGCTTCCTTTAAATGACTAAGGGCCCTATATAAATTTCACCTTAAAAAGATCTACTGCAGTGTAATAAGTGCACTATGAAAGAAAGGAAAGCACGGAAAGTTTCACGGATTGTCCAAGGTAGAAATTAAAATCATAAACTGGAATAGAATAATGTTTACCCTGAAATTGCACTTCCGGATCACCTAATCAAGCATTGACAAATGCCTGGGGTAAAAAGAGGCACTTTCAGATTCTCTACCCAAGGCAGACATACCTAATCCATCTCAGCAATTCCTAGCTGAGCCCAGACATACGTAATCTCATAATTCTTGCTAAAACAGAGCTCTAGGTAGCCTCTACCATTCACTTGCCTTGACCTGTGAAAAGAAACTAATTGCCATTGCTGGTATTCTGAGCCCTTTCATTTACCTACAAGTGGAGGCTGAAAAGCCTGAAGTGGCCTACTTAACCAGTCACCCAGCTAGCAAAGGAAAGCAGCAGCGTTATAACCCTCATCTGTGTATGACCTGTATTAAATTCATCGGTTCATCGAAAACATGGCACCCAGCTGGTTGCAGTCGAGTCACTGGATCCCCAAGTTTAGTAATTATGATGTTCCTGGAAAGAGTTTATATTACCAACTTATTATAATTTCCATGGTGAAAAAGAAGGAGATAGGAAAAGAGTCTTGTGGATTATTACTGAGATGCCTGAAGCTATATTTTTTAGTTCCTCTATTGTCCATAAAAAGGATTCTTTTTCCTCTTTACTTATAATTTAAAGGAGATGTTAAAGCTTTTACTGCATTTGAGATTAATCTTGATTAAGGTACGGCTATAATTTAAATACAATGTCCTTAGAGCAGGGTATGAGATATACTGGGTTTTGCATGAAATCCTCTTTGAAACAACCAAAGAAAATTAAAAATATGCCACAACACCTGCAGTTTGGTTACTTTCATATAAAAAATGATAATGATCCTAAATTGTCTTTTGGATTTAATAATTACGTCTTGCTCCACCTGTTGCCACAGCATGCTTAACTAGTTTAGGTTTAAAATGTTATACCCATCACTCTTTTCATTTATCTGCTGATGGACATTTGGGTTGCTTCCACCTTTTGGCTTTTGTGAATAACGCTGCCATGAACACTGGTGTACAAATCTCTGTCTGGGTCCCTGCTTTCAATTCTTTTGGGTATATTCCTAGAAGTGGGATTGCAGGGTCATATGGTAGTTCTATGTTTAACTTTTTGAGGAACCGCCAAACTGTTTTCCATAGAGGCTGCACCAATTTTATATTCCCACCAATAATGTACAAGGATTCCTATTTCTCCATATCCTCCCTAATACTTCTTTTCTTCTTTTTTAAAAATAATAGTGAATATCCATCACTCTTTTTTTGTGTGTGTCTTGCACTATTTATTTTTTAAATATATTTTCATTACAGAAGTTGTGATCTTACAAAACAATCGTGCACATGTGTAGAATTCCCATACAACACCCTTTCACCAACACACCACACTGCTGTGGAACATTTGTAACAGATCACGAGATAACATCATCAGACTATTACCACTAACCATGATCTACAGCGTACACTTGGCATATTTTTTACAAACCCCCCTATTATTAACACAGTATATCTTTGGCATTGATGCAAGAATACTACAGTACTGCTGTTACTTAGAGTCCATAGGTTACATTAATTGTATTCTTCCCATGCTTCTCCACGTTTCCACGACCCTGCAATAGTGACGTACATCCATTCTAGTTCACAGAGGGACATTCTTGCGTTTGTACTATTAACTGCAATTCTCATCCACCTCTGAGTTCACTGGGTCAGTCAGTCCCTAGATTATTCTCTAGCTTTCTTTAAATTGACATCTACATCCCTGGATTGCCCTTTTCAGCCACATCCCCATTTATAAACCAGCTGCTACTCACTATAATGTGTTACCATCAACTCTATCCATTTCCACATATTTATAGTCAAGTTAATTAAAACTTCTACATACATTAAGCATCAGTACACCTTCTCAGCCCTCCACTTATCTCCCAATAACCTATATTCTAGGTTTTAACTCCATGCATTTATTCTTTGTATTTAGTTTGTATTATTGAGACCATGCAATGTTTGTCCTTTTGTGTCTGGCATATTTCACTCAGCATAATGTCTTCAAGTTATATGATAATATGTCATCCATATTATCATATGTGTCCCAATTTCACTTCTTCTTACTGCAGCATAGTATTCCATATGCTGTACATACCACATTCTGCCTATCTATTCATCAGTCGATGGAAACTAGGGCTGCCACAATCTCTTGGCAACTGTGAATAATGCTGCCTCGAACATCAGTATACAAATGTTTGTTTGTGTCACAGTTTTCAGTTCTTCTGTATATATTCCCAGGAGAGGAACCGCGGGATCATGTGGCAGTTCTATATTCAGCTTCCTGAGGAACTGCCTAACCATCCTCCACAGAGGCTGCACCACTTTACAATCTCACCAAGAGTGCAGAAGTATTCCCATCTCTCCACATCCTCTCCAGCACTTACTGTTTTCTGGTTTTTTGTTTGTTTGTTTGTTTTGTTTTTAATAATGGTCATTCTATGTAGTATGAGGTGAAATCTCACCTTCGCCCTGATCTGCATTTTCCCAATAGCTAATGATATTGAATATCTTCTCACGTACCGCCTGGCCACCTGTATTTCTTCCTTGGAGAAATGTCTAAGTCCCTGCCCACTTCTCAAGTGGATTGCTTGCTCCCCTATTGCTGCAATGTAGGATCTCTCCACACAGAATGGAAATCAAACCCTCATTGGACACATGGTTCCCAAATACCCTCTCCTGTTGCATGGGCTACCCCTTCACCCCACTGACAAAGTCCTCTGAATCACAGAAGTGGTCAAGTTTGAGGAGGTCCCATTTATCCATGTTTTCTTTTGTTGTCATCACTCTTTTTAGTTCATGAATGAAAAAAAAAATCACACAGAAATTAGAAGCCTGGAAGTAAAATCCAGAGAGAATAAACAAGAGAAACCGCTCTTGGTTGATAGTCACTTTACTTAAGATCAGAGAAGTCTATATACTAACATATTCTGTGTGGGTTTTTTCCCCTCAAACAATTTTGTTGATTTTCTTTTTTAAAAATCTTTATCAATGTAACACATAAATTGTTTTAAAAACCAAATCATGCTAAAAAGCTTTTAACTCTGCTCCCCACCATTGCCCTTCCAGTGGTGCAATTGGAAAGGTGATTGCCATTCTTGTTCCTGACCTGTCGTAAATGGCCTTTTTCTTAGCTTGGGAGTTTTTAAAATATTATTTTTAGCCTGTGTATTCTAATGTTTCACAAGGATGTGCCACAGTGTGAGTGTTCCTTTAATTCACTTCTTTGGCACTTAGAAGGCTCCTGTACTTCAGTTATAGAAAGATTTACATATTATTTCTTTGACAGTTTTCTCCTATTTTTCCTATTCTTTTTATCTACAACACTTAACCAAATGTTGGATTCTTTAATTTTCTTATTTTTTATCTTTTTTTTTCCTATCTCATGTTTTTAAAAAAGATTTGTTTTATTTACTTATTCCACCCTCCACCCCCATTATTTGCGCTCACTGTTTCTTCTCTGTGTCCATTCACTGTGTGCTGTGTCTGCTCGTCTTCTCTTTAGGAGGCACTGGAAATTGAACCTGGCACCTCCCATGTGGGAGAGAGGCCCTCAATTGCTTGAGCTACCTAAGCTCCCTGCTTTGTTGTATCTCTCATTGTCTTTCCCCTTTGTATCTCCTTGTCTTGCTTGTCTTCTCCAGGAGGCACCGGGAACAGAACCCAGGACCTCCTGTGTAGTAGGCAGGAGCTCAATTGCTTTAGCCACATCTGCTTCCCTCTCCATGTGTTTTAATTTTACTTTCTGAAAGTGTCTCTCTACTTTGTCTTCTAATTTTTTATCTGAATATTTTATTTTTGCTACTATATTTTTCAATTTACAAGAACTTTTGTTACAATGTGAACTGTGGTCTATGGTTGATGGCAAGGCCCCAGGATGTGTAAGTCCATTGAGGGTGATGGGCCACACTTGTGGGAGATGTTTGTGTGGGATGTGGTGGGAGGTGGGGGAGGTGGGGAACATGGGAATCCCGGTAGGTTCCGTGTAATATTTTAGGTAATCTAAGCACCTCTTAAAATATATATATATATATAAAAAACACTTTTGTAAGCAAATGCACATATATGCATATATATTTATATATCATCTTACAAATATTGGTATGTATTGTGAAAATTTTGATTTTTACCCACAATAAAAAATAAATTAATTAAAAAAAAAAAAAGGTTATGGGAGAATTCAGGATTAAAAAAAAAAAAAAGAACTTTTGCTCTTTTTACATCATCCTAGTCTACATGGATGTGACATCTTTTGAGAATATCAGTTATAGTTTGTTTCTCTGAAGTTTATGTGTTCTCTTGCAATGACTCTTTCTCTCTAAGTTCCTTTGTTTTCCTTTTTATTTTGACTGTCATTCATGCTGGAGAATCCCCAAATGCCAGCTGTCCAATTCAGTTTAAGGGTGAAGCATGAAGATGGGAGTAGGAGCTCTGTGGGAAGTAGCACCTCACTGTGGAGTGATTGGGTGTTGCCTGCAGCTTTGTCAGATCCCCCCAGACAATGATGTCTCTTGTCTGGAGCGGCTCAGTGAATCTATGACTTCCAGGTTAACATGTAGCTGTGTTACTTTCCCTGCTCTTCTTTACCTACTTTGTGCCAGATGACCTGAAGTTCAGAGCCTCTCTGATAACCTCTTCAGGACCCCAACCATCTGCCTCTGCTTCAATTGGATTCAGTTTGGAATTAACAGCTCCTATGCAGACCCCTGTTTTAAGGGACCCCTGTTTTTAACACCCCAACCTGGCAGAAGCTGGTGCTCTACTGCCTAAGCTTTCCTAGGTTCTGTGGGGTGAATACACCTCCATCTACTAAGCGGTCCCCTGGGGCACTTTGGTTTGTGCTCCTTCCTAACTCTTTTCTTTGTTACATGGCTCAGAGTTATGGAGGTGTCCAGGTACCATTAGAGATGGAACTGGAGTGTTTCTTGTTCTTCTTGTGGACTGACAGAGTTGTTATGTGGCCATCTTGAAAGGGGAAGTCTTCATCTCTTCTTGATTTCGGCCACAGGGACACAGTGGCAAGTTGTGGGGCATCCTGTATTTGACAACTTCAGAATAAAGGAAACTGCAATCCCACGCTTTAGGGGACAGACTCAGGCCACATGTATCATCCCTGCTTAATTATTAATAGTGCCTCCTTCCACTCTCAAAAGTTTGGACAGTAAATTACATGGTCACACTAGATATGGTCCATTCACTTACAAGAAATTATCAAAATAAGGCATTTCACTGTCATTCGCAGTACATAGAGGGCACATATCTGGTGAACAGTATTTTTTCTCATGTTTTCCCAGTTTTACTTTATATATATTTATAGTGCTATATAATAAAATATATGTATCTTGTTGGCATAGAGTAGCATGAAATATAAGAATTTCAAGTCTTTTTTTTTTTAAATAAGCATTTCTTTAAAAAAAGAAAGAAAGAAAGAAAAACCCAGAGTTTTATGTTGCCAACAATAAACAGACAAACTTCCAGCAGCTTAAGGAAATTGGAAACTCAGAACTCCCAGGGTTCACAGAAGTTCTGAACTTGGCCAAATCAACTGCTTCAACCCTATTTTTGTTATGGGATTGGGGACAGCTTAGTTCTTTCCATGGCAACTGATTGTGCTGTCATAAACACTACAGGATGGTCTCTAAATGACCCAGCAGTTGCTAGACTATGGAGGAGATAAAATCTTATTAAAAATACAAAAGTTAGAGCTAACATACTAAAATATTGAGATGTATTGGCAAGGGGGGGGATTCCATTATATAGAAACAATATTTTTCATTTGGTCTCATAATGAAAAGTCATGGTTTGGTGAAAACCAATATGGATTAATGCTATCTTCCTTAAATAGTTCTTACACAAATTTCCTAGCAAGAGAAAAGGTCATAAGGAGATGGAAAAGCAAATATAGGCAATCACTCAATGAAATTTGAGTGTGTCTTTGTCCAAAAATATCAGCCTACTACAGAGGGCATGCCTTGTTGAGGAGCTGTTTTTCTCTTGAAAAGTAGAACTTGTATTCTTTTCTAATTATAAATTTTCATTTTATAGAATTTAAGAAATACATAAAACATAGAAAATATAAATCATCTTGAATTCTGTTATGCTGAGAATTTTTTACTCAACTGGAATCATGCAGAACATGGAGTTATATATCTTCCTTTTTCTCATATAGCATTGCATCATGCACTTTATCCCATATCATTAAAAATGCTTCACAAAAATGACATTTAATGACTGCCTAATAGTTTACCATGTGGATGAACCATAATTTATTTAACTATTTCCATATTGTGTGGGAATGTTTTTGATGAACCTAATTTTTCAAAATTATAAGTAATGTAGGGATGAGCATTCTTACACATAAATCTTTACTCATATTTCCTACTATTTTATTAAGATAGATTGTTAGAAATGAAATTATTTTGGAGAAGATTATGAACATTTTTTTACATTGTTCCCCCACATTATACAGCTCAATACCAAAGTTTTCTCTATTCTTGTTTACCTTATCAGCTGAGCTTTATTTAAAATTTTCACATTCTAGAAAAAGTTCTTTAGAATTTTGATGGGGATTACATTAAAACCATAAATTCATATGGGAAGAATTGACATTTTTACTATTTTCAGGAGCTTTATATATCCATTTATTCAAATCTTCTTTTATATCTTTCAATAAACTTTTATAGTTTCTTTCTCATTTAGTTCCCACATGTTCTTTGTATTTCACATTTTGTTTCTGTTGTGAATACAAACTTTTTGTCATTTTATTGTTTAGTTGGTGATTTCTGGGATACAAGAAATAGTCATTAATCTTAAAAAGATGTATCTTCTAACAAGCGAATTTATTAAAATATTTTATTAATTACAACACACTTAAAGTTAGTTGGTGTAGGGATATATAAACATGTCACTTGAAAATATATTTTGGCTTTCTTCTTTCCAACAATATTACTCCCTTTTTTTGAGTTCATGTCTTCCATTGGCCACAGCATTCAGAAAAGTTAACTAGCAAAGATCAATAGATGACATCTTTTTAAAAATTAATTAATTTATTTATTTTAAAGAAACTTTAGATTACATAAATGTTACATAAAAAATATAGGGGGTTCCCATATGCCCCCCTCTCTCACTTTCCCACACTTTCCCTCACTTTTCCATATTAACAGCATCTTTCATTAGTGTGGTACATTTGTAACAATTGATGAACACATATTGAAGCATTGTGTAAACTATAATGTAAACTGTGGATTACAGTTTACTTTATAGCTTACACTCTGTTCTGCGTAATTTTGTAAGTTATGACAACATATATAATGGCCTGTATCCGTCATTGCAGCATCATGCAGTACAATTCCAATGTCCTGAAAATGCCACCAGATTATACCCATTTTTCGCTCTCCCTTCCCTCAGAGCCTCTGGTGGCCACTGCCTTAATATCAGAGATACAATTTCTTCCATTGCTAGAATAACAATAAGTCTATAGTAGAATAATAGTAAGTCTTCTTTAGTCCATTGTTCATTCCCCAATCCTGAGGATTTTGGGATGGTGATGCCCGCTCTGCCTCTAATTAATAGGGGCCTTAGATCCCATGGGGGAGATGGATGGGACTATCTTGCATGCAGTTGCAGACTCTCTCTGTTCCTTGGATGGGTGTTGTCAATAGATGACATCTTTAACTTTTTCCAAATATGAATGAGAATACCTCTAATGTATTGCACTGCTACTGTAGTAGTATATGTATATGTGTAAAGTGGTTATATTAGTAACAGGAATAAGTGACTCAGCTTAGTTAAAAGCCAAAAGAGCTTGATGGAATCAATGACAAACTAGAATGTGTAAGACCCTAAAAGGAATAGCAGGGGGATGGATGTGGCTCAAATGGTTGGGCGTCTGTCTCCCATATGGAGGGACCTGGGTTCGATCCCTGGGACCTCCCGGTAAAAAAAAAAAAAAAAAAAAAGGAGTAGCAGACACTCACCTTAAGCCTAGTATTGCCAGATGGAAATGTGGACCTATTATTACCAGATCTTTCAATTTTTCAAAAAAAGCTAATAATCTGATTTTCATATGAAATTTCCCCATTATAAAATGTTTATAACTGAAATCATTTTTTCCAATACTGTACAAGCCAAAACAAACAAAAACAGCAGTTGTCCAAATTCAGCCCATTTGCAAACTCAGGAACCAGATAATTATTCTCTATCATGTTAAGGAAAGATCAGTTTAACAAATTATCCATGAGTTATTTCTTTTTAGGAGTGAGTGTAGAATTTTATTAAATATTTGTGTGTTTTTTTTGTTTGTTTGTTTGTTTTTTGCATTCTGTATTTTTCTCATTGAACCAATAGACTTCCTAAAATATATATATATATATATATATATATATATATATATATATATATATTGCATTCTGGGATATAGTATATAATAATGTACATTGAATTTTATTCACTAAAATTTTATTTAGGATTTTTACATTTATACTCAAATGTGATTATTTTTTAACTTTCTTTCTATGTTTAATATTTGATTTTAGTTTAGGGATATGCAAGCTTCATGAAATTTTTGAATTGAATTTTTAGTATTTCTGAAGTAGAATCACATAGAAATTATCTGTTTCTTAAAAATTTGGAGAAATTTCACCTCAAAATTATCTGGCTTAGGACCTTTTGAATTATTTATTTAATACCATTCTACATTTTTCTCATGATTATTGGTCTATTTATTATTGAGGTGTTTTTTTTTTTAACTACTTTTACCTTCCTCGAAATGCATACATTCATCAGGATTTCAAATTTAATATCAAAGAATTTTTCATAACAGTGTCTTACAGTTTTATCACCTCCTCTGTTTCTGCTGTTACATATTATTTCTTAATTCTAATGTCTTTCTTTTGGTTTTCTTTGAATCTGTCAGAGATTTTCCTCCCATAATATCATTTTCCCCACAGAATCATCTACATTTATTCTGTCTTTTTTAAATCTTAAATTCTGAATCCCTGATTTCAGCCTCATTATCACCTACCTTATTCTTCCCTAAGATGTATTTTATTATATAGCTAATGTTTGAGTTTGATGAAATTATTTTCATTAATAATGGCACCACTTAAGGCTGTGATTTTGTGTCTAGTAGAGCTTTGACCAAAAGTTTGACATGTAGTATTCTTATTTTTTCTTAATGTTCTGAATAGTCTGTTATTGTTATGTTGCTTTTTATCATTGGCACATAGAAGTTTAGGAATTTTAAAAAATATTTCTAAGGTTAGAGGTGTTACTGTTTAAACCTTTGTTGATTTTTCATTTTATTGTATTATGGTCATATGGTATTATGACCAATTCAATTTTACATTGTGGGATTTGTTGAGATTTTCTTTGCAATTTAGTATATAATAATTTTAATAATTGTTTTATGGAAATTGAGAAAGTACCTTCTTTGTACAGTACAAAGTTGAATATAGATCTAATTCAACCTTATAATATTATTAAAATTTCTTTTTTTAATTTTCATTTCTTTGATCACTATTTTTGTTTGTTTTCCTTTTTCTTGATCACTGTTTTTTAAATTATAGAAGTTGTAGGTTTACAGAAAAATCATGCAGAAAATACAGAGTTCCCATATATATTCAAATTTCTTGTCCTTGTTTTTTTTTATATGATTTGACAAAGACTTAGAAATCTCCCATGACAATTGTCTTTCTGATAATTTCTCTTCTAAGAGCTTTGTTTATGTAAAGCAAAGTTCACCTAAAAGATCATGTTTGCTATATTTCATTGTAGAATTTTTATTTATTTATAACTCTTCTTAATATTGCCATCCTCCTATTTATCTAGAAAAGCTTTGTGTTTTATTTTTTAAAATAAAAATAATAAAAGTATTCCTACAATATTTTGATTGATGTAAAACTTATAAACAAGTTAGAGTTGCAATGTTTTATGTTTATTGTTCTTACTTCTTTGTTAAATTGCTTCAATAGTCTCATATATACATACATATAAATACACATACATATATATCATCTCACAATTTCCTGATTCTTAATCCTTTAATTTTGATTAATATCTAGGTTGGATGGAGAAAAATGTTAAGCAATTCTTTCATGACTGCTACATGACTGGTGTGTTTCTTGGGTTATTGAATATCTGATGATGTTTTTCTGCAATCATTGTGTAAGAAAAAGAACTTGGCAATTTGTGCATTTTGAGGTCATATTCCTTTCCTTAAGCCTCTGTAGACATTGTTCTATTATCTTTGGGCATTTTGGTTCTTCGGTTAAAATCCAAGGGCTAGCCTCTGGATTGGGGGAAGAACTATGGACTAGAGTGGACTTGATGGTATTCTCTTGCTCACATATGGTGATTCTTGCAATGCAAGAAATTATAACAATGAGGTGGAGCCAGTGGCCACTTGACAGTTTTTTGGGTAGGGAGGGGATGAGCAGTTGAAATACAGGGGCTTCTTTGGGAGTTGGAGGTTGTCCTGAGTACTGTTGTGGCAATGGATGTAGGCCATTTTAAATCAGCACACACCACTCAGAACTGAGTGGGAGAGAGTGTGGTCTACAGTGTGAACTGTGGTCTATGGTTGGTGGCAAGGCTCCAGGAGGTGTAAGTTCATTGAGGTTGGTGGGCCACACTATGGGAGATGTTTGTGTTGGATGTGGTGGGAGGTGTGGGAGGTGGGCAACATGGGAATCCGAGTGGGTTCCGTATAATATTTTAGGTAATCTAAGCACCTCTTAAAATATATGTATATATATATATAAAAAGGTGACATTTTTGTAAGCAAATACACATATATGTGTGTATATTTATATATCATTTTACAAATGTTTGTATGTGTTGTGAGAATTTTGATTTTTACCCATAATAAAAAAAAATAAAAAAAATAAAAAAAATCCAAGGGCTAGTACTTCTCTTAGACCTGGGCAATTGTGACCATGCCCCAGCCACACCACAGAGGGCCCTGCGCTTTGGAGTGCCGTTCTTAAAACCGACTAGGCCTGCATTGGTGCCAGAGACCTGCAGGGACACCAGTGCTGTTCAAGCAGGACACCCTGAATCCTGACCACGATCCACATGAGCCCCAATCCCTATTTCTTCCTTTTGGGATCCCAGATGAGTTTGAGCAATTCAATTTGTTTAAACAGACAGAGGCCCCATGAAAAATATTTGTCCAGGGCCTCACATTCTCAAGGCCAAGATGATTATCCTATAAAATTCGTATTGAGATAACATATATACATTAATGTTCACAGACCTTAAGCTTGGCCAACTTTTATAAAGTGACAATACCTAAGTGATCACCACTCGGATTAAGATATATAATATTACCACATTCCAGAAGTCTCCCTTGTGACCTCTCCCAGTCATTACTCCTAACATGCAGCTGCTATTCTGACTTCTCACACCATAGATTAGTATTACCTGTTTTTGAACTTTACATAAGTGAAATCATACATTTTGGGCTCCCTTGTGGCTTGCCTTCTCACTCAGTGTTATAGCTGTGAGTTTATCCACGTGACAGTATGGATAGGGTCATCTTTTCATTGTTCACGATATACCAGTGTATGAATATATTCCACAATGTTTCCCTTCTAGTGTTGATGGACATTTGGGTTGCTTCTAGCTTAGGGCTATTATAAATAGTTTTGCAATGAACATTCTTGTACATGTCTTTTGGTGCACATAGATATGCATTTTTTTCTTGTACATGTCTTTTGGACACGTAGTTATGCATTTCTGTGGCATATCTACCTAGGAATGGTATTGCTGGATCATTGGGTACACATTAATTGATAATATTAAACAGCTTTCCAAAGAGGTTGTACCAGTATACATTCCCACTATCAGTGCGTGAGATTTCCTGCTTCCTGACATCCATTCTCGTCAAGCTTCAGTTGGGTTGGTTATTATTATTATTTTTTTTAATTTATTTTTCATTTAGCCATTCAGGTGGATATGCAGTAGTTTCTCATTGTGGTTCTAATTTGCATTTCACTGATGATTAATAATATTGAGCATATTTTCATACACTTTGTTAGCCTGAATATCTTCTCTTGGAAAGTGCCTATTCAATGATTTTACTCATTTTTTTTATTAGGTGGGTGGGTTGCCTGTCTTTATCTTATTGACCAATAAAAGTTCTTTATCTCAAAAACAAGCTTTCTTGGATATATTTATTGCAAAGATCTACAAAACTACTTGCTTTTTCACTCCTTTACTTGTGTTTTTTATTTAAAAAACCAAAGTTCTTGATCTTAATGAAGTCCATTTTATCAATCTTTTCCTTTATGGTTAGTACTTTTTAGGAATCTTTGCCTACCCCAAGGCCCTGATGATAGTCTCCTAAGTTTACTTCTTCTAAGCTTTATTGCTTTACCTTTCACATTCTAGTCTACAATCCACTTAGAATTGATTTTTGCTAATGGGGGGGGCGGCAATGTCAAGTTTCATTTGTTTACAGATGGATTTTCATTTGCTACAGTAGCATTTATTGGAAAGACCAATCTTTTCCCCCAATGCATTGCCACCACTCTTCTTTTGTAAATTAGGTGGCTGCAGTACCACCTTTAGACACAGGCCAGGGGGCTCAGGCCTCAGAGGTCCTACCTTTTGGGGTACCCTCTTCCAATCTACTTAGACTTAGCAGCCACCCGGAGCCAGAGTCTGGGCCCACCTGGGCCTCATCCTGTTCTCTCCTTTAGGGCCCTGCCCGATTCTCTACCACCACATAAGGGGTCAATCCGATGCCCTGAAGAGCACCTGGATCTCATCTACAGGGTCATCTTGGGGCCCCCAAAGCTGGATCCTGGCTGACAAGCAGGTTCCCGCTGGCTGGTGGTATTTCCTTCATGGGATCATACAAGATTGGGTCACTAGAATGGTGATAACCTGACTTAGGGAGACACCGGGATGAGTTCAGGGCTCTGGGCTGCATCCACCACCGCTGACACTTGGTCTTGGGCTGCACATAGGTGCTTGCTCAACAGCTTCTATGTATCTGAGGCACTGCCTGAGTCCACAGCTCCCAGGCACAGCAAAGACCATAGTGTAGGTCCAAGATCACCTCACCCCTTACACAGGCTCCATCATGCTACATGTCAGGCAGTCCTTTGGGGTGGGGGTTGGGTTCCCCTATATTCTCTGAGACTGCAAAAGGTCCATTCTGGTTGATTCTTTCTTGCCTCTGACCAATATGGCCATGCCCTGCTCTCCCAGGTTGGTCTTAAGCCATGCAGATGACAGATTGACATTCCCTGCAGGAATGGGGCAGCTCTTTTTGCTCTGCCCACGGGCTCCTCAGCCCACAGATTGCAGGCTATGGAAGTTAGGGGTAAAGTAAATGCCGAAAGCAAGTGCATTCTTAGAATGGGGTGATTACCGCCTAAGGAGTGTATTGCAGTTGAGCAGTTTGATGTAATTATAAATTCCAAAATTATAATTGGATCATGCTTGTAAACTGGTCTGCTAATCTGGGCATGATTAAGTTATGATTAGGGCATTAACTGGGCCACGTCAGTAGGGCATTGAGTCCCACCCCTTGGTGGGTGGGGGAATCAAATATAAAAGGCAAGGCAAAGAACAGAGGGAGTAGTTTTGATGTTGGAGTTTTGATGTTGGAGAGAAAGCCCCAGGATAGAGACGAGCCATTTGCCTGAGAGTTCACAGCTGGCCTTGTGGAGAGAAGTAAACCCTAGAGAGCCTCATAGTCTACAGCTGACCTTGTGGAGGAACCAGAGGAGCTAAGCCTGGAGAGAAACGCAGCCCCAGGAAGAGAGGAACCCAAGAAGCATGAACCCTGGCAAACGTTGGCAGCTGTCTTGCTCTAACACGTGGCAGTGGACTGTGGGGAGGGAAGAAACTTATGCTTTATGGCCTGGTAACTGTGGACTTGTACCCCAAATAAATACCCTTTATAAAGACCAACCAATCTCTGGTATTTCGCATTAGCACCCCTTTGCCTGACTAATACAGAGTGCAAAGGAAGATGTTGTTGGAAGATGCTTTGTTCTATGTTTATGCTATAAAATTATGACTGGTAAATTTCACATGTCCAGACAACAAAGTACTACTGTCCGTAATTTCTCCATATTTTGGGACAGTCTCGAATTTGTGGTGATCTTCAACAAAGCGTATTGGCTTCTCATGACTCATCATGAGAAATGATGAAACCAGCACTGAATGCATGGTGAAAGGACTACAGAGACAAGAGGAGGTACACAGGCATACCCCAGAGATAGTGCAGGTTCAATTCCAGACAATCTCAATAAAGCGAATATGGCATTAAAACAAGTCACTCAATTTTGTTTTGGTTTTCCAGTGCATAAAAAAGTTATGTTTACATTATACTGTAGTCTATTAAGTGTACTATAGCATTATGTCTTAAAAACAATGTACAGACCTTAACTTTAAAAATACTTTATTGCTAAAAAAAAAAAAAAAGTTAAATATCAACTGAGCCTTCAGTGAGTCATAATCTTTTTGCTAGTGAATAGTCTTGCCTTGATATAGATGGTTGTTGACCCATTAGCGCAGTGGTTGCTAAAGGTTGGGGTGGCTGTGGCAATTTCTTAAAATAAAACAACAATGAAGTTTGCCACATCGATTGACTTTTCCTTTCAGGAAAGATTTCTCTGTAGCATGCCATGCTGTTTGATAGCATTTTACCCACAGTAGAACTTCTTTCAAAATTGGAGTCAGTCCTCTCAAACTTTGCCACTACTTTATCAACTAAGTTTATGTAACATTCTAAATCTTTTGTTGTAATGTCAAAATGTTCACAGCATCTTCACCAGGAGTAGATACCATCTCAAGAAACCACTTTGTTTGCTCATCTGTAAGAAGCAATTCCTCATCCATTGAAGTTTTATCATGAGATTGCAGCAATTCAATCATATCTTCAGGCTCCACTTCTAATTCTTGTTCTCTTGCTATTTCTACCACATCTGCAGTTACTTCCTCCATTGAAGTTTTGAACCCCTCAAAGTCATACATGAGGGTGGGAATCAACTTCTTCCAAACTCCTGTGAATGTTGATATTTTGACCTCCCATGAATCACAAATGTTCTTAATTGCATATAAAATGGTGAATCTTTTCCAGACGGTTTGCAATTGACTTTTCCTAGATCCATCAGAGGAATCACTATCTATGGCAGCTATAGCCATACAAAATGTATTTCTTAAATAATAAGACTTAAAAGTCAAAATGAGTCCTTGATCCATGGGCTGCAGAATGGATATTGTGATAGCAGGCATGAAAACAATATTAATCTCATTGTCCATCTCCATCAGAGTTCTTGCATGACCAGGTGCATTTTCAATGAGCAGTAATAGTTTGAAAGGAATCTTTTTTTCCTGAGCAGTAGTTCGCAACAGTGGGCTTCAAATATTCAGTAAACCATATTGTAAACATATGTGCTGTCACCCAGGCTTTGTTGTTCCACTTCTGGAGCACAGGGAGAGTCAATTTAGCATAGTTCTTAAGGGCCCTAGGATTTTTGGAATGGTAAATGAGCACTGGCTTCAACTTAAAGTCACCAGCTGCATTAGTCAGCCTGAATGATTTAAAGCTTTGAACCCAAGCATTGACTTCTCTCTAGTTATGGAAGTCCTAGATGGCATCTTATTCCAATAGAAGGTTGTTTCATCTACATTGAAAATCTGTTCATCAATTATCTTAGCTAGATATTCTGGAAAACTTGCTGCAGCTTCTACATCAGCACTTGCTGCTTCACATTGTACCTTTATGTTATGGAGATGGCTTTCCTGAAATCTCATGAATCAACCTTTGCTGTTTCAGACTTTTCTTCTGCAGCTTCCTCACCTCTCTCTGCCTTCATAGAATTGAACAGAGTTAGGGCCTTGCTCTGGATTAGGCTTTGGTTTAAGGGTATGTTGTGGCTGGTTTGATCTTCTCTCCAGACCACTCAAACTTTCTCCATATCAGCAATTCCTTTCTTATCCGTCTGTTTGCTGGAGTAGCACTTTTAATTTTCTTCAAGAACTTTTCCTTTGTGGTCACCTTTTAGCTGTTTGGCACAAGAGGCCTTGCTTTCAGCCTATCTTGGCTTTTAGCCTGCTTTCCTCACTAAGCTTAATCATTTCTAGCTTTTGATTTAAAGTGAGAGATGTGCAATTCTTCCTTTCACTTGAACACTTAGAGGCCGTTGTAGAGTTAATATTAAGTGGCCTAATTTCAATATTGTTATGTCTCAAGGAATAGGGAAGCTCTAGGAGAGGGAGAGAGATGGGGAACTGTGGGTCAGTGGAGCAGTTAGAACACACACACTTACCGATCCAGTGCACCAGCTTACACGGGTGCAGTTCGTGGCACCCCCAAACAATTGCAATAGTAATATCAAAGATCACTGGTCACAGATCACCATAACAGATATAATAATAATGAAAAAATTTGAAATATTGTGAGAATTACCAAATGTAACACAGAGACACGAAGTGAGCACTTGCTGTTGGAAAAATTTAATGTGACCAAAATGGAATTCCTGATTTTCTGCACAACTACACAACCTCCCTGCCAATCCTGATCTTTCATTGGTCTTCTTAATTTTAGAAAAGTGCTTACATCAGAAAACTGTGAGTCATTCTTTAGTCCTCTCTTCTCTTTCATTCCCAAATGTAATGAATGAGCAAATTCTGTCAATCCTGCATGTAAAATATTTCTCAAATCCATCTGCTTTTCTCCATGTCCACTTCTACCATCCTACTCCAGGTCACCAGGGCTGCTGCAACAGCCTCCCAAGTATTCTTTCTATTTCCACTCCTGACCACCATCCGCTATTCTGGCCTCAAACCTTTCTCTCCTAGCAACCAGAGTGGTCTGTTAACATGAATTATATAACATCACCCCTTTTCCTTCTTAATGTCTTCAGTGTCTTCCTATTGCATTTTGAAAAGAATCCAAGATTTGTATCTTGGCTTTAGGGTCCTTCATTATCTGCTCCATGCTCATCTCACCAACCTTATCTCATTCCATTCCCCAACCCACTCCTACGTGCTCACTACATGGACTTTATTTCAGCTCCTTGAATAAATCAACCTCTTTTCAGCCTCAGGACCTTTGTACATATTTTCCCCTCTGTCTGCAATGATCTTCTCATGGCATTTATGCCTGGCTTCTTCTCATCCTTTTGAAATGACTCCAATTTTAGCTTAAAGATTACCTTCTAGAAAGGCCTTCTTAACACCCCATCTAACTTAGATTCTCACTTTATTGCTTTTATTCTTATCACAGCAAACTTTTTATTTCTTGTTACAGTAATTACTGATGTTTTTAATTATTTGTTTATTATCTGTTTTCCTCAACTAGGCTCTAACATGATGAAGGTAGGGACCATGTCCATCTTGTTCACTGCTGTATCCCTACTGCTTAGCACTATGCCAGGAATATGACTCAGACAATACTAACTGAATCAGAAATGAATAAAGACCTCATGTACGAGATATTATAGAGACAAACAGTCTAAGGTGTTGAAAGTAAAAGCAAACTTATTTATCTGCCTTTCATCTACATTCTAATCCCAAGGTTACAAATGAACTGGAAAAAATGTTTGTTTCAATTAACTTAGTCCTCCAGTAAGCACTCAAAAAGTGTTTGTTGAATTGAAGTAGTTAAGCATAGTTTAGAAAGTAAGGCATTAAAAATTTAAAACCTCTCTTCCTTATTTAGAGCTGATGCAATATTTTTAGAAAAATTTTGTCATAATTTATGGTCATAAATGACTCACTATAAGAAACTGTAGAAATGCAAACTATAACAAAGAAAAAAAAATTTTTAATTAAATATAATATCCCCACCCAGGTATAATAATGGTTAACACATTGGTGTATTTTTATCTAATCTTTATTACTAAATATATAAAATATATACAACTTCTGAAAATATTTTCTAGTCTTTCATATATTTAATATAATATATTAAACACATAAATTCAAATACATATGAGTATTATAAACGGTACCCTATAAAATAAGGCTATATTTTGTATAATGTTTCATAACGTGTTTTTCCACTTCAAATTATATTCTGAACATTTTCTCAGATCATTAAATTTAAAAAATATATATTTTAAATATCTGCCTAGTATTCCATCATAGTAATCTGTCATAAATTATTTAACCAATGTCCTATTTTGGGTTTTTAGATTATTTCCAATTTTTTTCATTTTATAAATATTGCAACAATAAAAATCCATGTATATAAATCTTTTTACACATCTGATTAGCCCTTTGGGATAAATTCCTGGAAGTGAAACGAATGGACCCAAGGGTATGAATTTTTCAAGATCTCAACATATGTTGCCAAATTGCCTTTCAGACATGTTCTGGGTCTGTTCTCACTAGCAGACTAGGAGATGGTCCATTCAGTCTCAGCCTCCACAAGGATGGGTATTAAATTCTGCCAATTTGGTAGAGAAAATGTTTGCATTTACATTTCTTTGATTACAAGAAAAGTTGAACTGTGTATTTTTATATGTTTATTGGTATTTTATATTTCTTCTTTTATGAATTACATGTTTCCCTCTTTTGCCAATTTTTCTATTGGGGCGTACACCTTTCCTTTTCTGATTTGCACTCTTCATATGTCAAGATTATGTTATCTGTTATTCATATATGTTTCAATTTATTTTTGGTTTTTGTAACTTTTTCAATGTTAATTTATTTAACATATAAATTAAAATTGTTATATAGTTAAATATTCTCCATTGTCTGGTTCTTTTTTTCATTTGTACTTAGAAAAGGCTTTTTCACCTCAATATCAAATAGAAAATTATCTATGTATTTTCTACAGCTTTTAAGATTTTTTTTTCATTTTAATCCAGCTGGGTATGTATGTATGATGGGGTGGAAGTGGGAACATAATTTTGTTTTGTTTTTCCCAAACATTCTCAGATGCATTTTCTAGTATATCATTTCCTTCACTGTAATTTGGGTGGCTTTTTTAAAAAAAATCAAATGCCAGGTTTTATAAATACTAGGATCTGTTGTGTGTTGGTTTTTTTTCCCCTGAAAATCTCCTGATCTCTCAATAACTTGGTAAAGTTTCAAATCAACTTTCTTTTTTTGTATCTTGTTTTACTCTACTTGTAAAATAGTGTGTAAGTGGCCCTGGAATTATTTGGTGACAGAGCTAACTTTTCTATACTAGTCTTTTTCCTAAAGCTAATTAATCATTTTAAAAATCAACCAACTTTGGGCAAGTTATTTAACTTCTCTGGGCCTCAATTTCTTACTCTTCAAAAGAAAATGAACAACCCCTCCCACCCACCAACCTTAGACTTCCAGTATGAAAATAACTGAGTAATGTCTCTTCTCACAAATCACACAAAATCATCAAAGATTAGGAAACAGAATTTCAATTCAATCATTAACAAAACTTGGAAATATCCGAGACTTAAAACCACAGACAAGAAGGAAGACTGCCAGAAAAGAATGAATATCAAACAAGGATATGGGAGGATATATAGAGAGGATAGATGTAGCTATCTAATAGATGTAGCTATTTTTCCTAAATTTCTTAGGAAAAAACCCCAAAATACTGACAACCCTTTTTCAAGATAAGAAATGCACTCTGAGGTGCAAACCACAAATTTCTTTTTCCCATCAGTAGAAATGGGCTGTCCCAGCTGGTGAGGGGTACTTTTCTGGACCTGGCATAGCTCCCAGGAAAAGATGAAGGAGAGAAGGCAAGGCTGAGGAAGAAATCACACCAAGTTAAGCCATGTTTGTAGGAAGCAGTCTGTCAAGGAAGCAGGGAGAAGGAAAGGAATTACCTTGTGAGCTGCCCTGCCTTGCTAATTTTGGTTGGCTTGTAATGAATAAAGGCTGAAAGAACTCCCAGAGACACTCTCAACCTTGCACCATAAGGAGAATTACTGCTGATCTGGACTGTGGTTCTCTTTCCAACCCAGGTGAAGTCTAGGAAAAACTACAGTGAAAAAGATCACAGAATTTCATTATTTAAAAAGTTAAGGATGGGAAGCAGATGTGGCTAAGGCGATTGGGCTCCCACCTACGATATAGGAGGTCCAGGGTGCGATTCCCGGGGCCTCCTGGTGAAGGCAAGCTGGCCTGTGTGACGAGCTGGCCCCCATAGAGTGCTGGTCTGCATGGAGTGCTGGCCTGCACATAGAGCTGATGCAGCAAGATGATGCAACAAAAAGAGACACAGAGGACAGACAATAAGAGGCACAGCAGACCAGGGAGCTGAGGTGGCACAAGAGATTGAGTGCCTCTCTCCCACTCCAGAAGGTCCCAGGATCGGTTCCCAGTGCTGAGTAAGAGAAGACAAGCAGACACAAAAGAACACACAGCAAATGGACACAGAGAGCAGACAGTGAGTGCAAAACAATGGGGGGGGGGATAAATAAAAAATAAATCTTTTTTTTTAAAGTGAAGGAAAAACAAATGACAGATGAAGAGCATTCACCAAAACAATGTTGCCACAAAAGCAGATGGAAATTTGAGCCAACATTTCCTCATGAATTTTTTAATCTGGGTAAGAAGAAAATTATAAATCTTAATAAGCAATATAAGCTCTGAATAGATAAAGGTATATATCATGTTCACATGTTCTTATGGAAAAAAAAAATGTTGAATAACTACCTTATACCATAAACCAACGTAGAGTCCAGATGGATTCAAGACCCACATGTAAATGAAAAAAATTGTACATCTATAAAAGGAAATACAAGAGATAATTTTTGTTAAAAAGGCATGGGTAAAATCTTCCTAAACAAGATCCCCAAAGCACAAACCATTCAACATCAAAACTAGGGACTTCTGTTTAATTACTGACACCATAAGCAAAGATAAAAGACAGGTGACAAGTAAGGAGAGGCTCAGCCCCACTAGCAATCCAAGGACTACAAATTAAAACAATGAGATACCACTTGAAATTCATAAAAATGGGAAAATCAGAAAAGTAATATCAAGCATTGGCTAGAAAGAGGTAAGAGGGAAATTTTCCTGCACTTTTAGTGAATGTGTAAGCTAGTATAGACATTCTGAACAGCCATATGGTAATGTTTAGAGAAAATATAATATGTATCTGTCTTATGACCCAGAAATCCTATTTCTAAGGTTCTATCTCAGAGAATTCTTGAACAGGTTTGAGTTATGAGCAAAAATATAAATTGTGGGTTTTTTTTTGGTGTCAATTGTAGGGAATTGGAGACAATCTAGGTATTATCACATAGGAAATGAATGAGTAAAGCATGCTGCAGAGTGGTGGAATACTATGTGGTTAGGATGAATGGACTAGGCATCCAGACAGTAACATGGATAGAGGTTAAAATATAGGGTCGATTAAAACAAATAAAAGCAGGAAATGAAGCAAAATAACAAAAATATGCACATTGAAAATATAAGGACACATAAATTAACACTACATATTTGACAAGGGTATATGCATTTTTTAAACCTTTATTTCAACTTCAAAAAATGAAAAAGCAAACAAAGGGCAGTTCATCAAATTATAGAAGCATTACTTGAAAAAATACTGTCCAGGCACATTTATCTTATTTAATCCTAAAACAAAACTCAATTGTTTCTCCAGTGTTCCAAAAGATGAATAAAGGAGCACACATTCGTTAAATAACATGACCAAGGTCTCCTTGTTACTGAAGAAAATGAAAAATAAATGCTTGATCATATTCACATCTCATAAAACTAAATCCCATATACCTTTATTTTTTACTTTTAGCATTGATGTAGTACCTTCTTTGCCTTTGCTACAAAAATATTACAATACTACTCTTAACTATAATCTTTAAGTTACATTAGTTGTATTTTTCCCATATATCACCATATTCTTAACACCCTGTAATAGAAGAACATTCTTGTATTTGTATTATTAACCAAAATCCTCATCTACAACTGAAATAACTATATTATACAGTTTCTAGATTATCCTCTAGCTTTCTTTGAATTGACATTAACCTCCCGAGACTACCCTTTGCAGCCACAATCATGTTTATAAATTAGCAGTATTAGTTATACTCATTACCATGTGTTACCAACAATTCTATCCATTTCCACATATTTACAAACAACCTTATTAAACATTTAACATACATTCAGCATCAGCTCCCCCTTCTCAAGCCAAATTCTGTCTCATACTAACCTATACTCTATAAAATACAATTATATAATAAAGGGTCATATAGCATAATATATGGGTGACATTTTAAGTCTGCAGAGAAAAGATGAATTATTCAACAATGGCATTGAGTTACTAGGTAATCTTTTTTAAAAAAATTAAAGTTGGGATCATATCACTAAGACTAGGGAAGTTTTTCCTAAGTATAAAACAAAATTTAAAAGCCATTAAGGAAAAACATTTATAATTCAGCCCATATAAACAACAATGAAAACAACGAAAGTAAAGCAAAACCAAAAACCAAAAAAATTAGAAAGGCCACAAAGTCAAAGGACATATGAAAAACCAGGAAAAATATTGTACCTCACATTACAGGCAATTTCCTTGATGTATAAAGATCTCAAAAGAAAAGAACAGAACAGAACAGGAAAGAAAAGAAAAGAAATATATTAGGAAATCAGAGTCTAATCTATAGATATGAATGAAGACTCTGCAGAAAAGTAAATACAAGTGACGCGGACATTCAAAAAGATGCTCAATCTCACCAGTGCAGTGTCATGACACAATGAGTTTTCAGGTGTGTGAGGAAACAGATGCCCGTGCATTCTTAGTATAGATCACTAAAACCTTTTATGAAGGACATTTGGCAATATTTTTAAATTTTAAAACACACATACAGGAATTACACTTCTAGGAATGCATACTGTAGATATACCCCAAATAAAGAAGTGAGGTATACACAAGTTTATTTACTACAATATCATTTGTTATAGCAAAAGATTGGAAAATACCCTAAATGCCCTGTTTAATAAATTATGGTACACCCAGGCAATAGAATACTATACCACCATTAAAAAGAATGAGGCAAGCCTTTATGCACTTGTGATGGTTAATCTGATGTGTCAACTAGGCCAGGTTATGGTGTGCAGTTATTTGGTCAAACACCAACCTAGGTGTTTTTGTGCAGATACTTATTCAATCAGTTGACTTTAATTAAAGGAGATCACCTTCCCTAATGTGGTGGGCCTCATCCAATTGGTTGGAGGCCTTACATGAAAAGAACCAAGAGTTCAGAGAAGAAGGAATTCTGCCTCAAGACCACACCCTCCACTTCTTCTTCAGTTTCCAGCCTAAGGAATTCAGAGTCAAGATTTCAGCTTCACTCTTATTGGAATTTCCAGCCTCTGGCCTGCCCTAAGAAATTCAGATTTGCCAGCCCCAACAATCAGATGCGTCAGTTCCTTATAATGGATCTCTTTATATTCATTTGTGTATATAAACACATACATATATACATATAAACACATGTACACATATGCATATACTACAATACAGAGATATACACACACATATATCCCCTGTGTGTTCTGTTTCTCTGGAGAACCCTGACTGATATAGTATTACACACAGAATCTTCTAGTATAGTTAATACACTGAAATATTATTCTGTGAGAAAAATCAAGGTGCAGAATAATACACATAGTAGGCACCTATTTGTGTAAAAAGGGGGAAAAAGAGTACAAGAAACTTGTAGCTGTGAGTGCCTTTTGGATTTTGTAGCTTGAGCATATATTAATTATTCAAAAATAAATAAACTTAGATGTTTTATGTGAAGATCAATTTTTGTGAGATAGTTTATGTGAAAGTCTTTGTAAACTTTAAAGTTCTAAGCAAATACAATTTAAAGAAGCAACTCATCATTGGAGGTTGGGTTTAAGAACTGCCTCACTTTCTATACAGCTCTGTGTAAATTACTCAGTGTCCAAGAGTCTTGGTAATTGTGTCTCAATTTTCTTATCTCTAAAATGGTAATAACAATCCCTCCCATGTTCACAGAATTGCTGTTGTCCCCACTGAAGGTAAAATATGTGAAGATAATATATATGTGTGTGAAAATTTTGTAAACTACCAAGTTTTAAAGAATGTAAAGTACCACTGATACAGAGTTAAAATTCAAAATATGTGGTGAGTGATACTGGAATTCGGAGATCGATGAGATCAGATAGAGCAAACCTGTACTGTCCAATAGGGCTGCCACCAGCCATATGTGACTAACTAGCACTTGAAATGTGGCTGGTCTGAATTGAAATGTTCAAAAAAATGTAAAATATTGCACTAATAATTTTACAGATTATATATTGAAATAATAATATATTAAATAAAATATATCATTAAAATTAATTTCACCTGAACTTTGAAATGTGGTTACTAGAAACTTTAAAATGGTATATGTGGCTTGCCTTATGTTGCTATTGGACAGAGGCAGGATTTGGATTTGATCTGGAAAGAAGCACAGGTTTGGAAGGACAGAGGAAAGGAGTGAGGAAGGTGCAGCATTACTTGCAACATGTGCAAACTCATGGAATGGTCTCATGCAAAGCTCAAGTTCACACTACAATGAAGAGCCTGGCCCAATTCCGTGGGAGGAATCCAGATGGGAAGAGACAGCACTGGGTAAGTAACATGAGTCTGGATAACAAAGGACTTTGAAGACTACTCTGAAGTTTGACTTCACTGGGTGTATTTGTAAATAAAGTTTGAGCCAGGGAGTGATGCCTGCCAAGCATTGTTTTAGCTACAGTCCAATTTTATTATCCAATTGTAGTATATATGTTTACAGAGTTTTCTTTCTTACAAGACTGTCCAGATTTGGGATGTTATCACAATTGATGGAAAAGAAGAAAATGGGGAGGAAGAAAAGGGAGCTAATATTTACAGAAAGCCTAGATCATTATGCAAGGCATATGTCAGATTTACCTGCTTAGTTCTTGCACAATCCTTTGAGAATACAATGACTGTCTCCATATTCCATAAGGCAGGATCATTCAGAAAAGTCATTCCACTGTTCCACGCACAACTAGCACTGGAAACCGGTTTCTGATTGACCAACTGTTACTCCACAATGCAGCCTATCAAAAAGAAAAACAAAAATGGTAAACTGTAAATCATACTATTAAATCTAGTTTTTCACTTATAAACCTACCCAGTAAAAGATTCAAGGGGAATCTTATTCAACTAAATATATATGCAGTTACTCAACAAAATGTTTGTAAATCTGAATAATGAGCACTCTACCTAAAGCTCCGTAACTATAAACAAGGAAGACTTAAATGTACTTATACATTAATACATCTGGGAAGGAAGGCAAATTTAAAATGGTGGCTTTTCACCAGATTGAGTGATTTGCTGGTTTTTAACTGACCGCACATTTAGTGAGAAATCTAGAATGGTATGATGTCACTGTGGTTCAGATTTTTAATTCCTTGGAGAAGGAGCCGATGTAGGTCAGTGGTTGAGCACCAGCTTCCCACACAAAAGGTCTGGAGTTCGATCCTCAGCTCAGGTACTTAAAAAACTATTTTTTAATTGAAAAAAATAGAAATCTCTTGGGGAACAAATGGCAGCGGGGGGGGGGGTGGCGAAAGCAGGGAAAACCAGAAAACATGACATCAAGTAATTCAGAGGGGAGGAAGTGGTTTCTCTCTTCCTCTTCCTAGGAAGCCTGTAATAAAGTAGGGGGCTTAATCTGTAGGAAAGAAAAGAGGTATGAATGACGAATAGAGCCTGAGTTAGTGGGGTGGCATGGGAGTTCTCTCTACCTGCCATTTCCTTCCTCTTTTTTGGGTGGGAGACATGACTTACGTGTTCATGAATTTCTAATCTAGACCATATCCATGCAAAACAAAGACCTCAACCTTATGGCAAAACATAGTTTCTGTGTGGAAAGGACATGTCTGGTCCAGCTGTCAGAAATCGCGCAAGTCTCTCAGCGTGTGCCCGTTGCTGTCCTGGAGGCTGTGTCAGTTCTTTGAAGCAAACTGTATTTTTTTGGGCAACACACCAAAGGGTAAACCTCAAAGCCTAACGAGTTGGATCCCAGTTCTAGCTTTTCTCAGAAAACTTCTTACAAAAACCTTTAGAGTTGTTGCTTTGTCTATGAAAACAACTTTTAGAGGATGCAGAAGGAGAGAATTTACTGACTGGGATAATAGTTAACAACAGTAAGATGTTAGAGAAAACCCCAGTTGAGGAGGACTTGATGGTCTGAAACACTTTTTGATTATAAAATTTACCTTAATCTTTTTTATGATTCTATATCATAAATACCCAGAATTAAATCCCTCAGGACAAAAGAGCAAGTAGTTCTGGGCAGCCACAAAACAGATGCATGTAAAAGTCTGCTGGTCTTTTCAACTGCATTTCAAATGCTTCACCATTAAGATATGTGTGGGGTTTTTTGTTTGTTTTTTTGTTGTTTTTATTTGTTTTATTTTTTAGTGCCTGCTCTATTTTTGGAACTAATGTTAGGGAGGTTATAAAGAGGAATAAAACTGTCCCTGTTCACAAGAAACATATAATTTAGTAAAAGATACATAATCAAATAACACAAAATAGAATAAAATAAGAGCATATGAATGATATCAACAGAAATAGATTACCATAGTATATAAACTTATGCCTCATTTGGATCAAAGAGAAAAGAGAAACATTCACCATTGTTTGATTCCATGTAAAACTCTATCTTGAATCAGTGGATGCTGGGAGGAAGGGTCAGTTCTTGCTGCTTCTTCTGATGTCTTTGATGTGGGGACTAAGATACATAATAGAAAATGAATTTTGTAGCTCTTCCAGAAAAATTATCTCAATAATATAGAAGATAGATATCTCAGAATACTGTAAATTCAGAGGATAGGCCCCTTGTGAAAAGTAAAAATATCAAAACTAATGAATAAATTAATAATTGCTTCTTTTTATTTTATTAAATTTGCAAGAAGAGGAAAAATAAATAGAACAAACCAACAACTTTGAGAATTAAAGGCAGAATGGCAGCCCAGTCATTTCTCTGTTCCAAAAGTATAATAATTCAGATTATATTAAGCACCTTCATTTGGTGGATTGATGAGAAAGCAGAAAAAATATCCCTGAGTTGTGCAAATGGAGAGGTGAGTAATAACATGGAATCTTGCTTGCATCTACTTGTAAATTCCGCATTGAATTTTCTAGCAGGAAAAAATGTGATTCCAAATTCCTATGTGTGGTGGGCAAAGTTAGGCAGTTTGGGAACTTTGATTTTTGACCAGCCATATAAACTATTCCTTATTCTAGGAAATTGAGGCAGTAGAAATTATCAATATTTCAATAATAATTCAAACATCAGTTTGTGGGGTAAGGTACATAGCTAAATATATTTAGTTGTCTCCTCAAAAAATATTTTAAAGCATTCTTTGAGATGGTACCAGTGAAGAATGTCTTAATTTTTTTAATTTTGCAGTCCATGTTCTTTTGGCTAGCTATTTTTAAAATAGTCTCATAGGAAAATGTTCAATAATATTATTAATAAAAGAAGGGTAATTATACATGAGATAATATATTCTTGTCAAACAAATTAGCTGGGATTGATTTTTTAATAAATGCTCTGAATGTATATAGTATAAATGACACTTTCATATCCTGCTGGTGTAAGTGTTACAAACAATTTATAATATATACTATATTAATATACATCAAGAACCTTTAAAATGTTCAAGCTCTTTGACTTACTATTCCTACTTCTAGGAATCCATTTTACTAAAATAATGATAAATATCTAGAAAATTTTATGAACAAAGATTCTGCTGATGGAATAAAAGTCCTTCCCTTCAAGCTGACTAGACATTATGCATTCTTCTTTACTTCCTCAAACCTATCTTTTCCGACTGCCCAATCTTATTTTTCCCCTTTGCAGAGAGCTAAGCCTGGGTTCCTGAGCCGGTCATTGGAAAGAAAATGGGAAAGCCAAGCCTGGCCTAGATGAATCAATAATGACCCCTGGAGCCAGAGCCAATTCCTGAAACTAATCCCTGCTACACAATGGGAGAGGGATCCAACCCATAAGAGTCAATGCCCACCACACCTGGCCCTCCAATTTCTCCCACCTCAGTGGCTCCTGCATCTACCAGGTTGCTCAAGTCAAAAAAGTGGCTAAACCTATATTTCTACCTGCAAAATAGTTCTCAAATCCATTCACTCCTCTTCTCCACTGCCACCGTTCTAGTCAAAGTGACTCCATTTTTTACCTGGAAAACAGCTGTGCCCCTCCAATGATCTCCTCGTGTCCATTCTTCCCCATTCTAGCCAGAGTGACACTTCAAGAATGTAAATTGGGTATGATTCTGCCCATTTTAAAGCCCATGGATGACTCCCTAATGCTCTTAGAATACATGGCAAACTTCTCAGTCTGGCCACTGTGTCATCAGACCCTTGCCTTTCGGATCACTCTCTCTCTCACAGTCTGTGCTCCAGCCTCACTGACCTTGTCTTCCTTTCCCTCATATTCTCTCAGGCCATGCCCACTACCTGGAATACTCCTCTTCTCATCAACTGGCCAACATTATGCATTCTTCTTTATTTCCTGAACCAGCCTTTTCTGACTGCCCAATCTTATTTTTCCCAGTTAGTCTCTCATAATATCCTGTTTGCCTACTTTCTGGAAGCAATTTGTAATTACACACTGACTTTATTGTTGTTTCTTATTAGTTTAATATCTCTCTTTCCACTAGACTGGAAGTTACCTGGGGGCAGAAATTGCGTTTATTTTTGTTTTCATCAGAACTGGGTACATAGTAAACTTTCAATAAATATTTGTTAAGAATCATAGTATGAATGAACAAATAAATGAATTAAAATTCTTGGTTAAAACATTGATAAAAATAGTCTATAAAATTGTGTAGACACTATGATTACAACTTCTTTGTAAAATCAATCATTAAAAAAAAAAAGACTTAGAAGGAAATAAAACAAAATGTTAACAAGTTGTTTGGGAAAAAGGATTATCATTAATTTGATTTTTTTTCTTTTTGTTCTCTGTATTTTCAAATTTTTGTTAATGATTATTTGGAACTTCAAAAAAAATAGGTATTTTAAATTTTTTAGAAGTCTTTACTTCCACTATAATTCTCCTCCTAAGTTCCAAAAATAATATGAATTTTTATCTCCCAAAATTTATTATAAAATGTTTCCATTTACATTTTCCAGCATATGTAGTCAATTGCCCTCTCAGGATACACAATTTGAAGAGTTTATAAGGAGATTCTAAATGGAATACTTGCTCTATATGGATGGGTGAGAAGACAGTCACTAACGCTTTGGCAACTCATTCATGGTTCCAGAGTGTGGAGAAAAGTAACTATGATTACCTAAATATCCACATGTTTATTGCATATTATAGCCATGCATAATTATTATGCACTTTTCCCCTAAGTAGGTATTACTCGACATTTCCTAGCAATTTCTTGGCCGTATACGTCTCTGAAACTTCATCACTGGGTACTTCAGAACTCCATGTAATAGTCAGTTAAGATCACTCTCAATTTTCTAAATAAATTATCTAGTCATCCTCATCAAATACTCCAGAAGCCTCTCTCCACCCTGACTTTTCATCCATTTAAAATATATCAGATGTGTCTATGTAGATGAAAGGGAAATAGAGTTAAGATTCTACCCCTTTAACATCTTTTAAATCCATCTACTTCTTATATTCCCACTGCCTCCTCTCTAGTCCAGGCCACTGTTGCCTACAACCTAGCTACAGTCCTCTAATTGGTGCCTTCCATCCATTTTTTTCCCCCTCATTCTTAGGAAATGGACATGGAAGTATTATGTGTTCAAGGAGCATGATGTATACAACATACTCTCAAATGTTTAGAAAATAAATATAGACAGATAGCTAAATGGATTGATAAATAGAAAGAATGATACTGCAAATGTGGCAAAATGTAAAAATTGGTGGATATGGGTATCTAGAGGTAGAAGAGGATGTTGGAGCCCTCTGTATGGGTTTTGGATTATTTTTTCAACTGTCCTGTAAGGTTGATATTATTTCAAAATAAAAGTTTAAGATAAAAAAAAATTAGGCATGCAGATGATATATTTGTGCTTGGTGACTAAAAACCTTTATAAAATTTTTGGATTAAAAGGGGCATCCAATATTTTAATTTTAGAGAAGAGGCAGTAGAGGCCAGAGGAATGGGGTTTTCCTGGCTGAATCATCCTCCATCCATTTTTAAAAACCCTTTATTAGGAGTTTATAAAAATAAAATACACCTACTTAGTTGTACATTTTGATGAGTTTTGGCCAATTTATACACCAGTATAACCACCGCCACAATAAAGATAAAGAACTTTTTCATCACCCCAAAACTTCCCTTATGGTCCATCCTAGTAAATACACACATACACACACACACACACACACACACAGTTCTAGGCATCCACTGATATGTTTTTTGTCATAGATTAGTTTTGCCTATTCTAGAATTTCATATAAATAGAATTCTAGAGTATATAATCTTTTGTGTCTAGATTCTTATACTCAGCATAATGTTTTAAAGATTCATCCACGTTGTTGCTTACATGCATGGTTCATTCCCTTTTTTCAAACAGATATCACAATTAGTTTATTCACTGATGGATTCTATAGAGTTGTTTCCAGTTTTTGGCTATTGTGAATAAATCTATCAACATTCATATGAGTCTTTGTGTAGACATGCGTTTTTATTTCCCTTGGGTAAATAACTAGGTGTGGAATTGCTGAACTACACGTTAAGTATATATTTAACTAAGAAACTGCCAAACTGGTTTCCAAAGTGGGTGCAACATGTTGCATTCCTGCCAGCAATGTATAAGAATTCCAGTAGCCAACATCCTTGTCAACACTGGGTATTGCCAATTTTTAAATGTTAGCTATTTCAATGGGTGTATACTCTAGTATCTTGTTGTGATTTAAATTTACATTTCTCTGATGACTAATGATGTTGAGCATCTTTTTATGTGCTTATTAGATATTTGCATATCTTCTTTAGTTAAATGTCTGTTCAAATATATTGCTTATTTTTAAAATTGGGTGTTTGTCTACTTACTATTCAGTTGCAAGTGTTTTTTTACAGAATCTGTATACAATTTCTTTGACAGTTACATATATTGTAAATATTCTTTCCCAGTTGGTGCCATGAACTTTGAACTTTCATATTCTTAACAATGTTTTCCAGAAAAGCAGTTTTAAATTTTGATAAAGTTCAATTTATCATTTTTTAATTTTATGATTCATAGTTTATATCCTAAGAAATCTGTGCCTACCTCAAGGTTGTGAAGATTTTCTTCTATATTTTTTCTAGAAGTTTTATAGTTTTAAATTTTATGTGTAGGTCTATGGTGCAAGTAAGTTATTGGAGTGTGTGTAAGGGTGAAGGTTCATTTTTGTTTCATAGAGATATCCAGTTGTTCTAAGGCCATCTGTTGAAAAGCTAATCTCTCCTACATTTAATTATCTTGGCATCTTTTTTGGAAATCAATTGATCATAAATGTGTAGTTCTATTTATGGATTCTCTACTTTGCTCCATTGATCTATGTAGCCATACATTCACCAATAACACATTGTCTTGATAATTGTAGCTTTATACTAAGCCTTAAAATCAAGTAGTATAAGTCCTCCAACATTGATTCTATTTTTAAAAATTGAGTTGGTTTTCCTAGATCCTTTGTATTTACATAAAAATTTTAGAATCATATTGGAAATGTTTATCACAAAGCTCTCCTAATATTTTCATTGGGATTGTGTTGAATCTATAGATAAAATTGCAGAGACTGGACATAGTAAAATATTGAGTCTTCCCATCCAAGAACATGGTATATCAATTTAAATCTTCTTTAATTTCTATCAGCAATGTTTTCTGGTTTTCATCGTAAGGACTTTGTATTTATTTTGTTAAATTTATCGCCATTTCATTGTTTTGGGGTTAAAGTAAATGGTATTTTAATTTCGATTTTAAATGATTCAGTGCTAGTGTACAGAAGTACAATTCATTTTTGCACACTGACCTTGCATTCTGCAATCTTGTTAACTCACTTTTTAGTTCTAGTAGCTCCTTATAGATTCCTTGAGACTTTCTTCAAACACTATCACATTATTTGAGAATAAAAACAGAATTGTTTCTTCCTTTCCAATCTATATGCCATTCATTTCTCTTACCTTTTTGCAGTGACTAGAATCTCTAGCATACTGCTGAGAAGAAATGGTGTGAGTGGGCATCCTTGCCTTGTTCTCAAACTCAGTGGGAAAGCATTAAGTTTTTCAGAATTAATTACGATGTTAACTACATTTTCCATAGATACTCTATTATGTTGAGACAGTTCTCTTTTGTTCCTCATTTGCTGAGATCTTTTATCACAAATGAGCATTGAATTTTGTGAAATGCATTTTCTGCATCTATTAAGATTAACAAATGGCTTTTCTCCTTTATTCTGTTAATATGGTGAATTACATTTATAGTTTTACTTTTTCATTCTTTTATTAGAGAAGTTGTGAGCTTACAAAACAATCATGCAAAATGTGCAGCCCTCCACTATCACCCCTCCACTAACACCTTACATTGTTGTGGAACATTTGTTACAGATTATGAAAGAACATGATCAGATTATTACCACTATGGCCCATAGCATACACTTGGTATATTTTTCCCATATACCGCCTATTATTAACACTGTGTATTAGTATTATACATTTGTTATAGTTAATGAGAGAACACTGTCGTATTTGTACTATTAACCACAGTCCATCCTCTACCACATGGTTCACTGTGTTATATAGTTCCATGCTTTAAGGTGGTAAGGTAAGAAGATAGTGATGCATGGGAAAAATACAATTAATATAATTTATGGACTATAGTTAACAGTAATATTGTAATATTCTTGCATCAATGTCAGAGAAGGTACTATGTCAATGCTAAGGGACATTTATAGATTTTTAAATGTTAAATCAACCTTGCATTCCTAATATAATCCTCAGCTGGTCATGGTGTATTATCATTTTATGTATTGCTAGATTCTATTTGCCAATATTCTGTAAGGATTATTGTAACCATATCTATGTGGTATATTGGTATTTAGTTTTCTCTTTTTTGTAATGTTTTTGTCTGGTTTTGGTAGAAGGATAAACATGGCCTCAAGAATTAGACTTTTAATTGGAGTATTTAGACCATTTTCCTTTACCTTCTTACTATCTGTTTATTATTTTTCTCATATGCTATTTGTTCCTTTTTCTCACTGTTTCTGTTTTCTTTAGGCTTGCGTATTTTAGGATTGCATTTATATCCTCTATTGGCTTATTAGCTATACCTTTTTACTTTAATCTTTTAGTGATTGCTCTCATTTTACAATATGCTACTGTAACTTATTACAATATACTGTCAAACAATATTATACCACTTAAGGTATGTTTTAAGACTTGCATAACTGTATACGTCCATTTCTTTTCCCACATCATTTGAGCTATTGTTGTCATATGTTTTCCTTCCATTACATAATATCTCCACAATACGTTGCTATCATTTTACTTTAGTTAATTATCTTGAAAAGAACTTTATAAAATGAACAAAACATGTTTTCTATTTTCCTATATATCTCCCATTTCTAGTGCTTTTTATTTCTTTATGTGGTTCCAAGATTCCATCTGATATCACTTTCCTTCTACCTGAAAAACTTCTTTTAATATTTCTTATAATGCATGTCATCTGGTAATACATTCTTTCAAGCTTTTGGGTGCTGAAAATATTTTTATTTTGTCTTCATTTTAATAGAACATTTTTTCTGGATTTAGAATTCTGTTTTGATGGTTGCTTTCTTTCAGCACTTTAAAGAGTCATTCCATTGTCTTCTGGCTTGTGTATTTCAGAGGAGAAGACTGTACATTCTATCCTTTGTTCCTATGTATGTAAAACATCTTTTCCCTCTGGATGACTTAAACATTTTTTCTTTATCACTGTTTTTCAGGAATTTGATAATTATGTACCTTCTTATGATTTTCTTTGCATTTATCTTGCTTGAAATTTGATGAGCTTCTTGGACTTGGATTTATAGCTTTCATCAAATTTGGAAAATTTTCACCATTGTGTCTTCAAATATATTTTTCTATTCATCTCCCTCCCTTCTGAACTTCAATTTCATGTAGTTTAGACTCTCTGATACCACAGGCCTCTGAGGTTATGTTCTCTCTCTCCCTCCTTCCTTCCCTCTCTCTCTGCTTCATTTTGGATAGATTCTATTGATATATCTAGATTTTATTATTATTACATGCTATAATTATTATATTTATAATAATTAATTTAATGTCATTATCTGCTAATTCCATCATCTCTGTCATTTCTATGTCTGTTTCTATTTACTTATTTTCATCCCAGTTATGGGTCATATATTCTTGCTTTGTATGCCTAGCAGTTTTTTTACTGTATGTTGTTGAGTACTGGATTTTGTTGTATTGTTTTTAAGAATGTTGGATTTTTTTTTTTCTGGCTGACAATTAAGATATTTGTAGGTTGGCCTAATCTTGTCAGGCTTATCTTTAGGCTTTTTTAGGCTATCCTTTACTCTAGAGTTAATTTATACCCATTTCTAAGGCATCAACCTTCTGGGGTCTCTGTTAAATGTCAAAAGCATTTAAAAGAGTCTCTCTTTTTTGGATGGAGAGAACTAGAATGATTCCCAGTTCTGTTGAGCTTTGGAAATTATTTGTATCATAGCTTCCAGTAATGGTGCTTTCCTTGATATTTATTCTCACTTGGCCTCATGGGTTTTACACTGCGTATGTTTATATTAACATTCAAGGGAACTTCTATGCAGATTTCTGGAACTTTTTCTCTGAATAGTGCTCTCCTCTTGGGTACTCTGCCCCACAAATTCTAGATGCCTCAGCCTCCCCAAATTTTGATCTCTTTCTCCTCAATGCAATAAGACTGCTGGATTCTATTTTGGTCCTGCTCCCTGTATCTGAGGTTGGATATCACCTGCAGACAGAAACCTTTAATGATGGTAGGGCTTCCATCATCCATTTTCCCTTTTCTCAGTGATTACAATCCTTTGCTGTCTGTTGTCCAATAGTGAAAATAGTTCTTTTCTATATTTTTCCAGTTTTCTCATTGTTTACAGTGGAATGCTAATTCCTGATCATGTTTCTTCCCCAGGGCTGGAAACATAAGTCTTTTCCTTCCATTTTGTACATTCCCCACCCATTCTCCATACTGTAGTCACAGTGATTCTCTCAATAAAAATCTGATCAGCTTCAAACTACAATGAAGCCTATAGGTCCTCTATGGTTTCATCCACACTTCACCCTCTTTTTTTTTTTTTTTTCCACCATTCCCCAATTTCTACTTTATGCTCCAGCATTAGTGAACTACTTCCAATTTTCTTCAAATATGCTATGCTCTCTCTTATATCTGAACCATCGCAAGTACTCTCTTCTCTACTTCTCTACCTTCAGAGGTCTCCCAAAAAACTTAGACTTGGTTACCTGCCTGCCATAATATCCTGTATTTGCCTTATGATAACCCTTATCCCCTCATTATAATTACTTATTTAATAACTGTTTTCTCCATTTGGCTGTTAAATGCAAGTGAACGTTCACCTCTCTCATTAAATCTGCTAAATTCCCAGTGTCTTGCACAGTAGCTGGCAGAACAGAGTTCAATGTTTGATGAATGAATGAATAAAACCCTAAGGTAATTAACCAAAGAACTGATAGTGAAGTGGGTAAGTGGCAGTCAGGAGAGAAATAGGGAAAAAGACAACCAAACAAATACTAATGTTGAAAAAACAGATGGATCTTAAAGATAGTGATTTTTCATTTTGTTGACCCTATGGGTCATATTTTCTAGATGCCACTTAATTCTTTACTTTGTTTTGCCTGTGTCAACAGAGGCACTAAAGTAAGAAGGGTGTATTTGATAACTTCCTCTTGTGAACCAAGAAGACTCAGGGTAAATGCTTTTCCATAATGGAGTATTCCAAAGTAATCATGATGAACAAAGTTTCATAATAATTGAATGCAGTACTGGATGATTCTATTACTGCCTTGGGTAATTTCATGGAAGAGGGAGCTCTATTATGCCTTAACCTGTTCTTTATCACCACTGATGTTTTAGTGTCTAGATAAAAAAATGTTCACAGATCTGTTATGATATTCATCATCCTCATCAAGTCATGTGAACAAAAAAAATTTAGGTTGTGGAAGTCAAAGATCTGGGAGAGAATGTTTAGGAAAACTGAGAAATTGCATGTTTCATACAAGAAAACTGTGCAGAGATTGTAACATTTTAATTCAAAAGTTGCAGATCCATTGCCCAAGATGTAGAAGTGGCTTGCTTATTTGTAGTCACTGAGCTGTATCATTTATTACTTCATCAAAAAGTAAAATGAAATAAAATAAAACTTCTCCCCTTAAAGTGGTATGCTTTAGTGCCTTATTTAGAATGCCCATCACAAAAGAAGGCATTTTCAAACTAAAGCTCAGATTCCCTTTTGAAATTCATTTGGTGGAGAGGGACTCATTTATTCACTAGAGATTCAGTGGCTTCATAAGATATTAGAGCTAAGAGTGCTCTTAGGGACCATTTGGACCAATCTCCACACTTCAGAATCATAAAGTCATTTTCCAACAGCATCCACTGTGTCCTTAAATAACATTTCTCCCTGTGATGTTTGCCCTCATTGTGGCCTCTGGCCCATCAATGCTTCTCTTCTTTTCTCCTTCCATCAGCCCCTTTGTGTCTCCTCATTTATCCCCACTGGTAGCCTGGACTCCCACAGTAGGCATTTCAGCATTGCCCTAACTAGCAAACTAGATCTCCTCACCCTCCTGACCTGCCCTGACCACTATCCCAACCTCCTCCGCTCAGGGCCAGCTTCGTGTCTTCAAAGTCTTCTTGGAGATTTCCTTGGCAATCATCTTCTTTCCATCTTCTCTCTAACCTTTCTCTGGATGCATAGAAGCAGGTCACCAAACTAGGTGAACTAGATCCACTCCAGTCCTATCATCTAACTTTATGCCCATTGGTTCTTTAATTCATCTCTTACTGATGCTCCGTTGTACACCACACTTGTCAAATCCTGGGATTTTGTAAATACCTGGAACCCTAAAGACCAACAAATCCAAAGTCTTTATTTTATGAATAAGGAAATCCCAAGATGTTAAGTCACAGAGTTAATAATAAAGCTCTGACTATAATCCAGAAAGAGAAACTCCAACTTTTTTCACACCTTAATTCACTTGTGCCCAGGCCCTTCAGATCATTTGAACACCTGTTTTACCAACAGTAGGTAAATCATCCAGTGAAAATTCCCTCAACCTTCTTAATCTCTACCCCAACATGGTAGAGTGAAAAGAATATGGACCTTCAAATCTCAGTTCTACCATTTACTCTCTTGGGGAAATTATTTAACCAAATTTAGCCTAAACATCTTTACCTGTAAATCAGTAACAACAGACCAGTACTCCACCATGTAGGGTGGTTGTGAGGATTAGAAGTAATGTGTGTAAAACATCAAGTATAATGGCTGGCATATAGATGCTTAATGAATGTTGTTTTTATTTTTCCTCTTTTAATATACTATTCTCTCTGCCTCTAAAATTTTCTTTATCTTTACCCACACTCTCCTCCTTATAACCTCTATCCCTCAGAAGATGTGGTTTTCTTCTTCTTCTCCAGAGCAAATCCCTCTTCCTGAGATTGTGAATCCATTTTTTCCACTTTCTCTGGAACTCAAAGCCATCAGCTACCTGTACTCTAGCATCTCATATTTCTCTTTCTCTGTAAACTCCTTTCCATCTGGCTTTACATATGGCCAGTATTCCTCTAGGCTTAAAAATACTCACAGGAGAAAAATCTTAGCACAGTGCTTCTTAATTGGAAAACTGGGAGAAAGTAAGCAACAGATCCTGGGCATGATGTATTTTTGACAAACTCACAGATAATTTTGATGAGCCTTTTCCCACTCACATTTGATAAATTTTGCCTTATTGAATGGCAAGGTTCTAGCTTTCTTATTCCCTTTACCACCAATTTCTGAGGGAAAAAAAAGTAATAAACCCTTTATATACCATTTTATTGTTACTTATTCACTCTTTAACATCTAGAAATCTTGTTAAAACACAGGTTTCTGGGCCTTAACTGCAAGCTTCTGATTAAGTGTGGAGTGGGCCAACAAGTTCATTTCTAAAAGTTCCTAGATGATATGATGCTTCTTGTCCAGGGACCCCCATGGTGAGAAACACTGCTCCGGAGGCTACTCAGATGTGGCTTGCCAACCAGTAGCATCATTCATCATCACCTGAGGGTTGTTACAGATGTAGACTCTCAGGCCCCACCGCAGAGCTACTGAATCTGAATCTGCATTTTCACAATGTCCATGTGACTCATACACATTAACGTTTGAGAAGCATTGCTCTAGATCACTGGTTTTCAATCGTGACTAAACATTGGAAATTCTGGACTCAACCCCTAAGATTCTGATTTAATTGGAGTGGGGTGGGATTTAATTGGACTGATTCTTGGGGCCCAAGTATCAGTCATTTTAAATACCAGGATACCTTGTTATAATGCAGATTCAGACTAAATCTCAGGTGGGGCTGATGTTCTGTTTCTAAAAAAGATCCCATGTGATGCTTTTGTGCTACGTTATGGTTTGAGGATCACACTTGGGGTAGCAATCCATTCCATTAAGCACCCCCAGTGCTCTCCTAATCTCCAAATTCAATGATTTTTAAAAAAATCCTTCATCCATCTTCATCTTTCCACAGCTATTATCCATTCTTCCTGCTTTAAAACACTGGTTTTCAGTTTTGATTGCAAATCATAATCATCAGGAGAGCTTATAGAACTACTGACGTTTGTGTCCTACTCCCGGAGATTCTGATTTAATCAGTATGCAGTGAAGCCTGGGAATTGGGTTGTTGACATCTCCCCAGTTGGCTCTATTGGGAGCAAAGTTTGAGAGGCACTGGGTTAAACCTCTTTCCTCATTCCTGAGATGCAGCACTCTTCTGTATTTTCTCCTAGCTCTCAATCGCTTTTTTGTGTCTGTCACTTTTTCTATCACTCCTGAGGATTCATCCATCACCATTATTGAACACGACTCCTGTACCTGTGTCTGAAAACTTGACATCTAACTCAAGTTCCCCAAACCTGCCTCGCTTGATTTCCATATTTGGGTTAAAAGACCATTTATTCTCCAAGGTTAGACATTCAGAGCTTGATTCCTCCTTCTCGGGCTCCTTTCCTCCCAGTCGGGGCCAGGCTTTTCCTTTTACTCTCCTGTCATGTCTCTCCTTTTCCACTCTCAGGGGGTTCCAGCTGCGTGGGCTTCCAGGGCATCCCCAATGGCCTCCAAAATGTCTCTCCTTTTCCTCTCTCTCCCTGACTCAAGTTACACACTTTGACCATGGTGTTGATTCCTCACCCCACCTCCTTGGTATCTATTACCAGTGAGAAGGTGTTCTTAGGGACCTACCTTGTGAATGCTACAATGAATTATTTGATAAAATACACACACACACACACACGCCCAGAACCCCTTACCTGGTGCATTTCTTTTCTTCATATCACTGGTCACTTTTGATTATTATGTTTATTGTTGTTTCCTGCCACAAGGGTGTCCACGAGAACAAGAATTTTGGTCTCTTTTGTTCTTTGATTTGTCCCAAGAGCCTAAAACAGTGACTGGCACTTAATTGCTATTTGTTGAATGAATCCATAAATTTCAAACACAGCAATGTAGATATCGGTTAATTGTCCATAAAGTAGGTAAGTCCTGCTATGGGGAGCTTCCTGGTAGGATTTCCTCAAGCCCTTCTCTTTCCAACAACTCTGGCTTCAGGAGGAGGGAAGACATAGGGTAGGTGGGAAGAAGAGGTCACCGAGAAGAGGATGAGGCAGAGAGCAGCATATTAGATAACTTTGGTTTTCCCTATCAGCGTGTGTTTATAAAATGTGGAAACCCTAGTCCAGTCACTGTTCAGTTCTAGGCAAAGTGCAGAGAGTTACAAGGGACAAAGGCTAAACTACTGACTGAGGAGGGCTCTAGATCCGAAAGCCACTCTTCAGGGCTTCCCAGCACCAAGGACGCAGCAAGCAATCTTTCTTCTCTGAGATTAACCTGGCCCAGAGCCACGGTAAACACCAGATCTCCCTTTCAGGGAGGAAAGATTAAATATCTGATTAAAATTTTTGGCTGCTAATTTATTGAACTTGGATGAAGGAGCCGTTTGGAAGTCACATGACATTCACTGTGTGTCTGCTGTTGTTGTTCCACGCAACAGAGAGAGGTCAGGACGCAGTTGAAAAACAAGGAGCAGCAGGCTCCGCGTGGGCGGCGGGGCGACGGGCTGAGGGGAGCTCTCTCAGGCCATCTTGAAAACTCGGGGCCAGTTTTTTCCCACTTAGTTTGGGAAAGTCCACGTACGCTGTGGCTGTTTCTATTTCAACCTCTTACTCTGTGCTTGTCGCTTTGTAGATTTGGGTTCATTTCATCCCACCCCCGCCTATTGTTCCCAGCCGCCCAGCACAATGATGTCATGGGCAGCTTAAAAGTATACAGGAAGCCTTCAAAGCTGAATGACTTAAATATACTCTGTTCTGTGTACTCTTGCTTCTGGCTCTCTATGGAAACCACACCCCACAGAACACAAGAGGTGGCCATAAAATTAGAGATGCTCTCCTCCCCTCGGGCCATCCCATTCCCGCCCCCGCCCCAGCCCCACTGCCTTCTACCACCTCCTCTCCCTCCCCCATCCCCCGTCCCACGTCTTTGGAGAGGGGCCAGCTCCAGAGAGGGAGGCTAAGAGAAAGGAAAGCCAGAGGAATAGAGGGTCAGAGGGAGTTTCCTCAGAAAAACAGGGGCGAGGGGTTTCCAAGATAGCCAAAGGTCACCTTTACTGGCCTTTGGGTAATAAAATCAGGCATTCAGCTTGGCAGAGCTGCCAGTCAGGGTAATGCCCAAAGTGACAGAAAACCACAAGGGACTTGCCTCAACTTGCAGACTTCAGTAATAGCACTATGTTGAGCTGCTGCTGGGTGAGTTGAGCCGCTGCCCCGTGATACATTTTGAGTAAAGTCAAACATGAGGCAGTTTGTAACAGAATAATAATAACAAATATGTGCACACAGCTTTACAGTTTACAGAGCACTCTTTTATATATGTTATTGTATGTGTCCATCACAAAGATATGGTCAAGTATTAGCACCATTTTACCAGTGGAAAAAAGAACTAAGTAGGGTCCTTATTGATTTACTCAAGGTCAGTTTACTGTCAAGGGTGGAACCAGGGCTCCAGGCGGAATCCCACATACATCTCACCTCTCCGCTTTGCACTCAACTTAGGGACTTAGCGTCTCTTTCTTTTTAGAAATTGCCCAAAACTAGTCTTTGCCAAGCTATCTAGTTTATAGTATTGTTCTATCTCATGGAGCTACTAGAACTATCTTTTGCCTCCATAAATGACAATTTGTGCCTGGCCCTGGCCAGGCCTACCCTGTCCAACCCTCCAAGGCCTTGTAGCTAACTCATTATGCACATCCTCAGATTGGCCCTGTCACATCACTGCAATGGGTTTGAGCATTGCCTAGACATTATTTTATAACCTGGGAACAAGGTTGCTAGGATGTACTAGCACTGAGGTCAGAAAATGTCCCTGGAACCAGGTGACATAATTTTATAAAGGCATTTTTCCCAAACACTTTGACAGGAGTTCTTAATCTATGATCCATAGACAAAATTTAGGGGTTCCATTAAAGTAGAGTGGGAAAAAATTACATCTTGATTTTCAGTAACCTTTTACTGAAATTTAGCATGTCCTTCCATATTAATGCAGGCAACACACCACATCAGTATTACGGTGTCTATTTTCACCAATTCAATTGTCACCAATACAAATCACAATTTTTTCAAATCATGTTTCAGAACATATCTTAGTATACCATTTATGCTCATTACTACTTTTAATTATAGTAGTTGTTAGACCTGCTAAACCTTGTTAATGTATTACTAAAGATTTTGATCATTGCATTTCTATATTATTTCTTCCTGTATAATTCTGAGTATGTTATTTTGTGCATTTAAAAACATCATTCTGATGGTGACATAAGACATCCCCTGGAAAATCCTCCCTTCAGAATCAACTAATAAAAGCAGAAATTCCACTTGCTTGGAACTCTGGAGTATGGTAGAGATTGGAGAAGGACTCCATAATTGCTGAATCAAAGAAAACGAAAAGAGAACACCAAAATAAGGTAGGAGATTTACATCCTGGCCCCACCAGTCTAGACACTGCCCTCTCACTCAGTCCTGCAGAGCTTATGATCACAATAAGGCTGCACAACCTAGGTCCTTCCTGCTGCAGTTGCAGAATATGGAACCACTCATAGCAGTGAGTTAGAATCCCACACATATTCAGGCACAGGGACCCAAGTTGGCAGAGACTCAGAGCAGAACACAAGCAGCTGAGGAGTGCCACATACATAAGTGCCCCCAGGGAAATAAAGAGACTATGGCAAAGCTGTTAGCAAGAGGTGCACACACTCAATCCAGTCTCCATTTGCTGAACCACATAAATGCAAAACAGACCTTTCTGGATTGACTCACCTTTCTGGATTGACCCTATCTGGGTCCTTGGGGTGGGGTACATGAAAGGCATCCAACAGCAGATTTGAACGAGAAGAGGAAACAATAAGTGAACTAGAAGATGGGAAAATTGAAATCATATAGTCAGAAGAAAGATGATAGAGAAAAGAATAGAAAAAAATAAGCAGTGTCTCAAGGACTTAGGTGGCAACATGAAGTGTACAAAAATATGCATTGTGGGTGTCCCAGAAGAAGAGAAAGGTTTAAAAAAGGCAAAAAGAATATAGGACAAAATAATGGCTGAAAATTTCCCAACTCTTATAAAGACATAAATATACATGTCCAAGAAGTATATCGAACTCCAAGCAGAATAAACCCTATTAGACCTACTATGTGACACATACTAATCAGAATGTCAAAATCCAAAGATAAATAGAGAATTCTGAAAGCAGCAAGAGAAAAGTGATTTGTCAAATACAAAGGTTTCTCAACAAGACTAAGTACCAATTTCTCATCAGAAACCATGCATGCAAGAGGACAGTGGTATTATATATATAAGATACTGAAAGAGAAAAACTGCCAGCCCCAAATTCTTTATCTGGAAAAATTGTCCTTAAAAAATGAAGGAGAGTTTAAAATATTCACAGATAAACAGAAACTGAGAGAATTTGTCAACAAAAGACCTGCCCTACAAGAATTGCTAAGGAAGTTCTTCAGATTGAACAGAAAAGGCAGGAGACTTGCTTTAGACCCAAAGACACAAATAGGTTGAAAGTGAAAGGATAGAAAAAGATAATCCATGCAAAATGTAAACAAAAAGGAGCTTGGGTAGCTATATTAATATCAGATAAAATAGACTTTAAGTCAAAAGCTGTTACAAGAGACAAAGAAGGACACTATATATTAATAAAAGGGTCAATGCATCAAGAAGAAAAAACAATCATAAATATTTATGCAATCTGAAGGGAGAAATAGACACCTCTACAATAACAGTTGGAAACTTCAATACACCAATCTCATCAATAGATAGAACACCTAGACAGAAGGTCAATACGGATATAGAGAAATTGAATAATATGATACATGAACTAGACTTAACAGACATATAGAGCATTGTGCCCCCAAACAGTGGGATGTACATTCTTAAGTGTGCATAGATCTTTCTCTAGAATACAACACATGTTGGGTCACAAAACAAGTCTCAAAAAATTTTAAAAATATTGAAATTATACAAAGCATCTTCTCTGACCATAATGGAATGAAGCTGGAATTGACAACAGGCAGAGAACTGGAAAATCAACAAATATATGGAAGTTAAATAACACACTCTTGAAACAGTCAATGGGTCAAAGAAGAAATTATAATGGAAATCAGTAAATATCGTGATGCAAATGAAAGCAAGAACACAACATATCAAAACTTACGGGATGCAGTGAAGACAGTGCTGAGAGGAAAATTTACAGCCCTAAATGCTTACATTAAGAAAGAAGAAAGAGCTAAAATCAAAGACCTAACAGCACACCTGGAAGAACTAGAAAAAAGAACAGCAAACTAACCTCAAAGCAAGCAGGAGGAAAGAAATAACAAAGATTAGAGCAGAAATAAATGAAATAGACTTAAAAAAAAAAATAGAAGGCATTAATAAACCAAAAGTTGGTTCTTTGAGAAGGTCAATGTTATTGATAAAACTTTAGCTAGATTGACAAAGAAAATAGAAGACAAATAAATTCAGAAATGGGAGGGGACATTACTACTAACCTCACATAAATAAAAAGGATCATAGAGGATACTATGTACAGCTGTATGTTAACAAATTAAACAACCTAGATGCAATGGCCAAATTCTTAAAAACACATGAACAAGGAAACAGATGTGGCTCAAGTGATTGGGCTCCTGTCTACCATATAGGAGGACCAGGGTTTGACTCCCAGGGCCTCCTGGTGAAAAGCAATCTGGCCCATGAAATAAATAAATAATCTTTTAAAAAAACACAAAACACATGAACAACCTACACTGACTCTAGAAGAAACAGAATAGCTCAACAGACCAATTACAAGAGACTGAGTCAGTCATCAAAAACCTCCCAAAAAAGTAAAGCCAAGGACTAGATGGCTTCACAGGTGAATTCTACCAATCATTCCAAGAAGAATTAATACCAATCCTGCTCAAACTCTTCCAAAAAATTGAAAAGGAGGGAACACTCCCTAACTCATTTTATGAGGCCAACATCACCCTAATACCAAAGCCTGATAATGATACTAGAAGAAAACAAAATTACAGCCCAATTTCTCTTATGAATATAGTTACAAAAGTCCTCAACAAAATACTGGAAAATCAAATCCATCAGCACATTAAAAGAATTATACACCATGATCAAGTGGGATTTATCCCAGGTATGCAAGGGTAGTTCAGCATAAGAAAATGAATTAATGTGATGCGCCACAATAATAAAATGAAGGGAAAAATACATAGTTATCTTAACTGATGTATAAAAGGCATTTGACAAAATCAAGCATCCTTCTTGATAAAAAAACATTTAGAAAAATAGGAGTAGAAGCAAACTTCCTCAACATGGTAAAGGGCATATATGAAACACCCACTACTAACATCATACTCAGTGGTGAAAGACAGAAAGCTTTCCCTCTAAGATGCAGAGCAAGACTACTGGGGAGCAGATGGTCCAGGCAGTTGGGTTCCTGTCTCCCACATGGAAGGTCCCAGGTTCGGTTCCTGGTGCCTCCTGAAAAAACAAAAACAACAACAAGCAAAACAAACGAAAAAACCAACCCAGGGAAGCCGATGTGGCTCAGTGGTTGAGCACCAGCTTCCCACATACAAGGTCCTGGGATCAATCCCCAGTGCCCAGTACCTAAAATAATAATAATAATAAAAAGACTGTACTGGAAGTTCTTGCCAGAGCAACTAGGCAAGAAAAAGAAACTAAATGCATCCAAATGGAAAAGGAAGAAGTAGAACTTTCACTATTTGCAGATGACATAGTGTTATATATATATATAAAGTCCCAAAAATGTATAACAAAGCTACTAGAGCTAATAAACAAATTCAGCAAAGTGGCAGGGTTCAAGATCAACACGCAAAAATCAGTAATGTTTCTATACATTAATAATGAGCTTTCTTGAGAGGAATCAAGGAAAAATTCCATTTACAACGGCAACTAAAAGAATCAAATATCTAGCAGTAAATTTAATCAAAGATGTAAAGGACCTATATGTGGAAAACTACAAAACTTTTCTACAAGAAATTAAAGAAGACCTACATAAATCGAAGGACAATCCATGCTCATGAATTAGAAAACTAAATATTGTTAAGATGTCAATTCTATCAAAAATGAGTTACAGATTCAATGCAATCCCAATCAAAATTCCAACAGTCTATTTTACAGAAATGGAAGAGATAGTTATAAAATTTATTTGGAGGGTAAGGGGACCCAAATAGCCAAAAACTTCTTGAACAAGAAGAACAAAGTTGGAGGACTCACATTTCTTGACTTTGAAACTTATTACAAAGTTACAGAGGTCAAAGCATCATGGTACTCAAACAAGGAAAGTTATGCAGACCAATGGAATAGAATTGAGTGTTTAGAAAAAGACCTTCATATCTATGGCCAATTCATTTTTGAAAATGCTGTCATGTCCACTCAATTGAGAAAGAATAGTATCTTTAACAAGTGGTCCTGGGAGAACTGGATATTCATATGCAAAAGAATGAAGGAGGACCCCTAACTCTTACTATACACAAAAATGAACTCAAAGTGGATCAAAGACCTAAATATAAGAACCAGGGCTATAAAACTCCTAGAAGAAAATGTAGGAAAGCATCTTCATGATCTTGTGTTAGGCAATGGTGTCTTAGACTTTACACCCAAAGCACGAGCAACAAAAGAAAAAAATACATAAATGAGACCTCAACAAAATTAAAAACTTTTGTGCATCAAAGAAATTTATCATGAAAGTGAAAAGACAATCTACTCAACAGGAAAAAATATTTGAAACCACATATCCAATAAGGACTTAATATCCAGAATGCATAAAGAAATCCTACAAATGAACAATGAAAAACAAACAACCCAAGTAAAAAAAATGGGCAAAAGACTTGAATAGACATTTCTCCAAAGAGGATATACAAATGGCTAAAAAGCACATGAAAAGATACTCAACACCATTAGCGATAAGAGAAATGCAACTCAAAACCACAATGAAGTACCATTTCACACCCACTAGAATGGCTTCTATTAAAAACAAAAACAAAAAAGCCATAGAAAATTACAGGTGTTGGAGGGTGTGGAGAAATAAGAACACTCATTCATTGCTGGTGGGAATGTAAAATGGTACAGCCACTGTGGCGGACAGTTTGGCAGTTCCTCAGAAAGCTAAGTATAGAATTACCATATGACCCAGAATTTCCTCTACTATTAGGTATATACCCAAAAGAATTGAAAATAGGGACGCAAACAGATATTTGCACACCAATTGTGGCATTTTCCACAAGTGTCAAAAGATGGATGCAACCTAAGTGTTCATCGAATGATAAATGGATAAACAAAATATGGTATATACATACAATGGAATATTATACACCTATAAAAAGGAATGAAGTTCTGGTTCATGCAACAACATAGATGAACCTTGATGATGATATGTTGAATGAAATAAGCCAAACACAAAAGGACAAGCATTGATATGAAATAATTGATATGAAATCATTAGAATAAGCAAACTCAAAGAGTCAGAATCTAGAATCTAGGTTACCAGTGGCTGGGTTGGGGGTAGGAAATTGGGAGTTAAGGCTTAAATTGTACAGACTTTCTATTTGGATTGATTGTACAGTTTTGGCAATGGATGGTGGTGATGGTAGCACAATATTGTGCATGTAACCAACAGCATGAAATTATATATGTGAATGTGGTTAAAGGGGGAAATTTTAGGTCATGTACATGTTACCAGAATAAAAATTTTTTGAAAAGAGAAAAAACAACAACAACAACAACAAAAACATTATTCTATAGGTTTTACCAGACTTCCAAAGGGATCCATGGACCAAAAATTGTTAAGAACCCCAGAGGTGGTTTTTCAGGTCAGAGTGTTGAGGTGGGGTGTGAGGGGTTTGGTAACCCTGACCTGCGCCTTCCCAAAACCTACTGGGACCTCACTCTGGGCAGGCAGAGCATGTTCACCAATAAGCCATGCCCATGTCTTGTGAGTGATGGAGGAGACCCAGAAAGCTGTGCTCAGTGTACATCTGATGTCCCAGGGGCTGCTACGCTGAAAACATTTCCTTTGCACTTATCTCAGTAACATTATCTTTTCTAAGATGCATGCACTGGAGCTTCTTTTCCCCCAAGCCTCAAACCCAGCACTCTGCTTGGCTGCTTCTCAGTTACACGGCCACACTACCAACCCTACCTAGGTTTTGCTGAGTTGCTCCTTGCACATTTAGAAAGTGCAACTGTGCACCACACATTACACAACACAAGGGTCTACTTGAGCACCTCTCCGTGGCACTCCACTTGAGGAGTAGCCAAGAGTTGGGGGAATTTTTCCAGGGGAAGAGAGGGATCTAGTTGTCAGGGTTCGGAGATATGCACAGTCATTCTGGGGTTCTCTCCAGTCTATCTGGCTAAGGGGTACAATCCCACAAGAAACTAAATATCTATACACTTTACACTAGCCCTGTTATTCTGGATTTTCCTTGCCTGTCTATGCAGGCATTAGTAACATCCATGGCCAAATCTCATGGGCTCATGAAACCACCTACATAGAAGGAACCCACCACCCTTTCAAGATCCTTTTCTCTCCCTAATTACTTCTTGAAGTCCCTAAGGATGTTTCACATATTCTTGTGAATCAGTTTAGACTACATAGCATCTACCATCCCCACAGACTGACACAGGGATCCAAGAGTCTACTTACTGCTGCCTTTTGCTGCCCAGTGCCACCGGGCCACAGCCTCTCCATATTCCTGCTGGTCTCTGCCTTCTCTTGGGTACACGTTTCAATCCTCCTGAAACTTGGCTGTTTGGAATTTACTGCAAAGTGAGACAAGCAGCTCCCTCCTTTTTGAGTGCTCCCTGCTAGCGGACACCATGGCAGGGTAGCTAGAACCAAAGACACTGGAAGGCTGGCTTATTGAGTCGCCGCCTTCTGTTAAACCCATGGCCCTTCCTGCTCTGGAACGCACAGAGCCCTTCAGAGTGGCTGGGTCAGGACTGGTACAAGAAAAACCAAGCTGTCTGGACTTAGAGGTGCACCTTCTCTTGGACTCTCTCCCTCCTTGCTGAGTCTGGCTCATTGGCCTGATGCTCCCTTCCCTTTGGCTGAATCCTCTGAGCAATACAGAGACTCTACCCCAGCAGTTGAACTCTATTTTGAATTCCAGACAAGCCTGTAAGGTCAGGACCCCTTTCAAGACCCCAGTTTGACTTCTAGGACTAAAAGCCTTCTTCACCCCCAGATGTATCCAAGATGCAAACAACTGACTGGAGGCTGGCAGGGAACAGGTTATTCTAACTTCACACTCCAGTCCAGTCAGCTCTGGCCCAAGCAGAGGTCCTGCTTACATTTAGTAGAATTGCCCTCCTTCTTCAGACACTTTTGAGGAAACCAAATTGTGTAAGGCAGCAAGAAGATCCCTTGCTCTAGCTCTCTGGGCCGCCAGCACAATCCTGGCATCACAGTGAGGGAGAAACACAGACTTTGTAGTTAGAGTAATGTCTGTTTCAGCAACAGTTGGACACCTACTAATAATGAGATCTCTTGAAGCCTGCTTTCTTTTTTTTTTTTTTTTTTTAAGATTTTATTTATTTATTCATTTATCCCCCCCCTTGCTGCTTGTGCTCGCTGGGTCAGCTAACCACGCCGGGCAGGCTTGCCTTCACCAGGAGGCCCCGGGAACCGAACCCGGGGCCTCCCATATGGTAAACGGGAGCCCTACTGATTGAGCCACAGCCGCTTCCCATAGCCTGCTTTCTTATACAAAGGAGGGAAATAATCATTCTTGGCCTCGAGGCTGTTTTGAGATTAGGTGAAATACCTAATATAAAGCACCTAGTGTAATGCCTTGCTTATAGTTGGCACTTGATACATCTTAATTCTTATTTTTAATATTCCTTTCTTTTTTTTTTTTTTTTAACTTATGCCTGGGGATACCAATTGGATGTAAGAAGCATTGAGGGAAGGTTTCTAGAATTGTATAACAAGCTTATCAATTAGAAAAATGTTTTTCTTTTTGCTAATTCAGTAAGTCCTAAAAAAAAAAAAAAAGAAATATAAACAATATGAAATTATTTCCATTATAAAATAATGGATACCACTGACTAATCTGTGGAGTAAAATAAAAATTATACTATTTGGTGTTCAGAAAAGGTAAAGGGGGCAGGGAAGATAATTTACATTATTCAGATAACTACCATGTTCTAGGCGATATGCCAGGGTTTTATTGCTGTGTTGTCTAAAAGGTCACAAAAAACCCTGGACCCCACATTATATTGAGGACACTGAGACTTTGTAAATTAGATCTCTAAAACATAATAAATGCCATTCATTCTTCTTTCACCTGCCTGCAAGTGTTTAAGACTTGGGCTTAATTGTCATTTTTTAAATATAAATACAAATCTAGGCCCTGGAGTTCGATGCCTTGCTGGCACCATCCACGTCATGAGGTGTCTTGGAGAGGTGACTGTAGGCTCCTCTTCCTGGGGTTCCTGCATGAGACAGTCTCTAGTCCTGTTCAGGTCTGTGCACTAGAAATCAAGCAGCACGGGTATGCGCTGAAGGTATCCAGAGACCTGCTTTCCTTGTCACTGTTGCTTCCCTTTCAATGAAGCTTTCTTTGTGACCTGCTTTATTTAGGAACCCTGGAAATTCTGATTAGTTTCTACTCAAATTTAGCAAAACTCCACTTCTAAAAGAGAACTGAGGAGAAAGGGTGGGAAGAAGGACTGATGGAAAGGAGGCAATCTCTCTTCTGTGGTTCCATATGATTGATTCTGTGACCTCCAAGTCTGAAAAAGAAAATCAGGTTGATTTGTAAACAATCGGGGACTAAAATACTTTTGGTTTCCTTTTATTATACTTCTGGGAACCAACTGATTATGTTCAGAGCTTTGGGTGCCTGGAAGGTGTGTTTTTAAAGCTGATTCAGAAACCATAGTGAGTTTTCTGGGCTATTCATTTTGGCATTTGCAGGTCTAACTTTCGCCGCTCTATAACAAAGAAAGCTGATTGGTGAGGTAGGTTCTGTTTGCTCCAAGCCAAATACCAAGAACAAACACCAGGGTCTGAAGTCCCTCGCAGTACCACGGGGCACATTTCCTAAGAGCAGAACCGAAACATGAGGGGCAGAGGGAATGTGGGAAGGTGACTTGCTGCAGGATTTGCATTTAATCTTAGGGGGCTGAAGTATGCCTTGTTATCCCACCAAAAGGACCGTGATGTTGAGATAGTAAGCAAAACCTGCGTAACCTTTAAATGAAGAGAGCCAAGAGTTGGTATAGCCATAATACCTTAACTCTTCTAAGCATTCACAGTGTTCAAAGCACTTTCAATAACACTCTATTTTGATTGATTCCTCATCATAATCCAAGCAGTTATTACTAATATCTAGCTCCATTACTCATAACTTGTGGCTGAAAGGCTGCCAGCACTGATCTTCTTTCTAGAAACAAACCAAGTAATCTAAAAACAATTAGGGAAAAACTAAAGACCACTCCATTCCACAAAAGAGAAAAGTTTCCCACTGCAGGCTGCAGGTTCAGAAAAATGCTCTCCACCCTTATCCTTATAAAACACAGGCACACAAGCATTGTGGACTATTTGTTCCTGTACATTTATTTTTACTCTACTGCTTTATAAAAGTCAAAACTTAAGGATAACCCTCAAGATCTATTTAAAAATATTTCCTTTCTCTTTTAATATTCCATTAAATTTGGGAACCCAATTTAAAGCTAACAGGTAAGACAATGGGAACAAGAAAGCCCCACATGCTTATAATTTTATCTCATCTGCCAAGAACCAAAAATTAAATTCCATCCTGTGGAATAAATTAGTGCCTGCTAACTCTTTCTCCGACTTAGAAAAAAAAGGTTTTCTTCTCTTTCTAGGTGTCTTATTCTATATTGTATATATGGTTGTAATGTATTTTTTAAAAATTTGGAAACAGATGTGGTATATAAATCTTAAATATAGATAAAGAAGGCAACAAAGGTCTCCAAGAACAGCAGTATTTCATAAACAGAAGTTTGGATTGATCGTGGGGAAAAGGTGAGGGATTTCTACCAACTTGCTGCACGTTGGCTTATTGGACTTACAAGAGGGGGTGGAATAGCCCCCTCCTGGGGGACACAGGAGCAGGAATCCAGTTTTCCTGTGCTTACACCACATACAACTCTATGGGATTCATTTAACCTCTGGATAGTGCCCATAAAGTGGGGAATAAAAACACCTTACCTATTTGCAAACAAGAGATTAGATCAATTTTCTTAAAGTCTTTTTAATCTCTTAAGACCTATGGCCCTACCCACCCTTCATTAAAATGTTTAACTTTTAAACCATCATCCAGATGAACTCAAACCACAAAAAAATTGTGCTTAAAACAATTTTAACAGTCAAATCTCTACATGGATTTTGCACTGATGCTTGAGAAAAAGAGAAAGTAAGTCTTTCTGTCGAGTTCTCATAAATTGTTGCTAATCCTAATAAAATGATCCAGGCATCTACTATGGGTGAGGCAGCAGGAGATAAAAGCTTACTGCTTCCAGATTGATACAGCAGGAGTTCTGAGTGGTAATCTTAGAGATTTTAACTTTTAAGTGAGTATTTTTAAACTTCTCATCTGTTTTAATGTTTCCTAGGTTACCACAATCTGAAACCACAGAAACTCTTCATTGCCCTTTTAGCGGTACCCATCAAATTCTGCTTCGGATTGAAATGCTGTGGTCTCACCATAGATTCCTAACTAGATCCCTAGCTCCTTAGGAAAAGCATCTTTTTCTTACTAGTCTTTATCCTCCGCAACATTTAACTCAGTGCCTTCCCTGTAGCAGGGACGTGAAAATGTTTGAACTGAATTGACCTGACTTCATTTTTTCAGCTGACTCTTTTGCTTTTGCTAAGTGTTTCTTAGTTCTAGTTGGGAGCCAAAGCATCGAGATGATTTTCCTGGTAACTAAAAATAGCAATACAAAAAGCTGCAAGTCTTAGCCCAGAATATATTATGTCTCTCTGAAATTAAGGGCAGATGAGAGAGATTAAAATGTCTGCTCAAGTATTTTTTACAGGCTCCATTTCTTTATCTGTTTCCATCATGAATCAGGGATCCCATTTGGAGTTCATCTGAAATTTTCAATTTGCATAAGAAAGACTTCCAATGTAAAGCATCAGCTTCATTTTGCAAATTCAAAATATCCAGATAAGTTGTTCATTTGAATTTGTATTGTAAACACGTTTCCTCAAAACACTTTCAATAACATAGTATGATTCTTAAATGGGGATTTTTTTAGTGCATTATTTGGAAGTGGAAGGTGCAAGAACATAGGAAAAGGTGTGATTATCCCTGCAGATAAGAGACGTGATGTGCACACTCAGCTTGTTAGATATCCTCAGAGTGCCTGTGCGGAGGCTTAACTTGGAACTCAGGAAACTTTATATTGGCTGTAGGGTTCCAGTAGCTGGTTTTTCATATGGGTCCACACATTTTAATAAAGGGATGCTGACCAATCTGCCATAATATCTCCCTCAACTCTGATAGTGTCAACATTACCATTGGACACCTAGAAGAAAGCAGTCTTGCTGTTTACAGAATCCACTCCCGGCGGACCGCTGTGAGAACGCCACACACAGGCATGTCAGACATGAGCGCTCCCTCCACGGTGGTCAACACAGAAGTGCTCTCCAGCCGGTCACCTGTGCTAGCATCCAGACCGAAGCCAACAAACAAACAAACAAACAAAAAAAAAAACAGAAGGAAGCACTGTTGGCCTTTCCTGAATACGTAAAAGGGTGGGAGTGAGAAGGGAACAGAGGAGAAGAGTGATGGAAGATAAGTCATTGTGTAAGAGTGCATGTGTATATAAACACATTATTGCCTGTACTCTGTATAAAGCTTTCCTGCAATAACAATGACCAATTTAGTTCATTTCAAGCTATTCATATCCCTGGATTTTTTCTAAAGGTGGGAAAGGAACAGCAGGGGGGGTGTCACAGGGAGGAGAGAGAAAATTATAAAACAATGCTGCTCTGGTCAGTGGGCCACCCAGCCCCAGTGCATGGGCAGGACAGGCACTTTCCTCTGGGGTATAATCTCCTGGCCAGATGAAGAGCTTCAGATCATCAAAGGAGGAGGAATGGGGAGTCACCTGGATTTGTGTTGACTGGTGCATTGCACAGAGCAAGCATGAAACGTAAAACTCAAAGGAAAAGGGGAAAGTGGATGAGGACTTATATTCCTGAAGAAACTGCAGCTAGAGCTGTGAAATGTCACTGGCAGATAGCCCATCACCTGTAAGAAAATGTGAAGTATGTGCATTGCAGATAAAAGGGGGGACGCACTGTAAACACGGCCCAATAACTCTCAAACAAGAGAGGGTTTGTATTTATTTTCAGAGGCATTGGGTCGCCCTGCCTTACACTGAAAGAAGGAAAGGTTTCTAACCCCTTAAAATTTTGAGTACATACCACATACCACAAACCTCAAAAATGGCTGGTCTTGGCACAGCGGTCATTGCAAGGTAATTTCAGCAGACGCTGCCATGTGCATCATATGTCCTGATGACTTCTAGGGGTTATAGCCTCTCCCCAGAAGTCAGTTTATTCCTCTATTTAAAAGGTAGATAAATTATTAGAATCAGACTCTTTTTTTCAAGCTTCAAATAAGAAATGATGGGTAGGGGAGAGCTTTCTACCCTTTCCACCTACTTCCCCCTACACAGACACAACCTCAAGTGCAAACGATGTTTAAAGACTTTAACCAGATTCTCCTAGAGAAATTACAGTTGGGCATGGACTTTGGAATATTTTGGAATATGGTTGAGATAGTGCTGTAATCGTCTAGAGTTTCTTTTCTTTGTTGAAAGGGGATTAATTGAGGATTAGAAAGTGAATGGACATTCATTTTTAAAAATAAAATTATGTGACTGACCCCTTGAAAACTCCCATGGCAACTTTTTTTTTTTTTTTCTTTCTTTCTTTTTAACAAAAGCACTTGACAGGGTCTGCCCATATTGGAGTTATCTATGTCTGTGCCTTTTCCCCTGCTAGACTGTGAGATCCTAGAAGAGAGAAACCGTCTTTCAATTTTTTTTCTATCTTTCACAATGTGAAACATAGTACCTTTCACAGAGTAATCATTTAGTGAATATTTTCTGCTTTGAAAGTATGATCTTTAGTAGAGGAAAAAGGTCTTAAATGCGACAAGAGAAAAGATGAGGCAACCAAAATAGTTGGATAATATGCAGGCTAGGTTTGTTTTTCCTAGAAAAGCAATTTCCAAATTAAGGCCTATCCAAAGAGAGCATTTTCAGAGAGAACCAGAGTCCTTGAGGGAAGGAAGAAAACAAAAATCTAGGTAAAATGAAATGCCAGAAACAGATATATTTGTTAATATATCACACTACTATCCCTCCTTTTATGCAAATATTTTCTTTTCTACCAACACCACACACATAGACACACATACACACACGCACACACACGGACACTTATTCAGGATGCACTGGAAACCATGCTTGTGAGTGAAGGCAATGGGTAAACCCCGAGAAGCACTCTAAGCCAATAGGGCTTAAAGGCGGAGGGTAGGGTGATGGCCTGAGCACAGATTGATGGTAGAAGACCTTCAGGAACCATGAGAACAAGACACTGTCAGCAGGTGCCTGAATGTAGAGGCACATCCCCAACTGATCAATATTTATCAGTGAATAAAATATAGTCCTCAGTGCATGGAATTCTACTTCAAAGATAACCCAGCTAAGACACAACTCTCCTGTGTCATAAAAGACAAATCTGGAGCCAAACCACCAACTAGAAGAATGGTCGAGCAAAAGTTTTCACTAGTCGTATGGTTGATGTGATCTCTTGGACAAATCTTGATTAAGACCACCAGATTTAGGAGTTATTCCAATGGTAAAGCCCATGCATTTACCCACCCACTGCAGCAGTACCTAGGACCAAGCTTCACATATAGAAATAAGCAAGTAAGCATTTGTTGGATTTCAATTTGGAAGAGAGGGAAGGAAGGAGGGAGGGAGGGAAACAACAACCCTGGAAAATGTCCAGAGAAAAGCAGAGAAATAATGATTAAAGGGGAAGAAAAATAGCATCAATTCAATGAGTTACAGTTGGTCACCTGGGTTGGAGGGCTGGAGAAGGTACAGGAATGATAACTATTGCCACACTTTTTAGTAGATTATTATGAAGAAAGATTGAATAATTATTTGAATTCTCCAAAGAGCAGAGAAACAAAAATGCACTTAAATTGCAAAATGAACTTAAACTAGACATTTTAAAAAGCTGGTCAGTAAGGGTAATTCAGCAGATTCTTAAAAGAGTTTATCGACCATTTATCCCTGCAGATGTCTGAGAGGGCAATTATTATTTTTCTTAGTTGTATTAGCTATAGACCTATCCAAGGCAAGAAGCTGAACCAGGAACCACTTCTGCTCCCTTCCTGATCTCTGATTTTATTCAATTTTCTATTGCTTATCTTCTAAATGTACTTGTAATAACCTGCCCTCTTGCTAGCACCTTCTTGTAAATGAGATGTCTATCTGGATTTATCCCAGCTAAATAAACTGAATTCAATAAAACCCATCCTGGGTTATCCTCCAGGAGAGTTATTACTTCACTCACATGCTACTGTTGCTACTGTTACCTAATGCTTTGACTTCTCCTTTAGGCTTGAGTTATGCCAACGTTATTGTATATCTAAGATAAGAGGCTGTCTGGAGTCTGTTCAATGTTATCACGGAACACGCAGTGACTTTTTTATTGAAGGCACTCCATGAGTACCCCTGCAGTAATGCAGGTTTTATTGAAACTACTCCAGAGTGTGTGTGTGTGTGTGTGTGTATGCGTGCAGGTATACAGACACAAATATACATATATCTTTAAGAATATATGTGCATATAGTTTAAAATAAATGCCAAATTGAAAACAAAATCATGAGGTTAGTACCCCACAGTTAACTGATAATTTGTAATAATCTATCAGACTGATATGCTCTACAATTGCCTAGCAATTACATTCTTAGCTACATATATCCAAGAGAATGAAAACATATATCCACACATATGTTTGTAGCAGAATTATCATAATAGCCAAAAAGTGGAAACAACCCAAATATCCATCAGCTGACAAATAGATAAATAAAATGTAGTATATGCATAGAATGGAATATTATTCAGCCATAGTTATAAAAAGGAATGAATGCCACAACATAGATGAACTTCAAAAACAGTACACTAAATGAAGGAAGCCAGATACAAAAGATCACTTTTGTATATGACTCCACTTATAGGAAATATTCAGAAAAGATAAATCTATAGTGATAGAAATTACATTCATGGCTGCCTAGGGCTAGCGGTGGGTGGGAAAGGGGAGTGACTGCAAATGCACACAAGAGATCTTTTTTGGGGGGAGGAAATGTTCTATCATAGGATTGTGGTTATGCTTTCAGAACTCTAAATTTACTGAAAATCATTACCTTTAAAATGGGTAATTTTATGGTATATAAATTATATCAATAAAGCTGTTAAAATATTTTAAACATTAAAAAAAATCATATGATGTGTTCACCATTGTATCCTCAGATGTAGCACAGTTCCTGTCACATAGTAGGTTCTTAATACATGTTTACTAATACATGATACTAAATAGGTGGATGAATAAATGAATGGAGTAATAATCAAAGCTAGAATGAGAACAATTTTGTGACCCATATATGCATGTTGAAAAGATTCATCATATGCCACACAAAATAAAAAAAGAATGGGGGAGGAGGCAAGATGGCGTCGGTTTAGGAGGGCACTCGCTGACTAGCACTCTGAGGATGGCCGATTGTGGACAGGGTCCTGCCCCGGGGTCTGTGCTTTGGGCACACGGAGTGAGAAGTTTGGGACATCTAGCTGCAGGCAGATCAACGGTGTGGAGTGATCAGTAGAGATTCGTGAGTTTTAAGCCTACCTATGGTGGTTAACACAGATGGCTGAGCCCCACCCTCAGGGAAAAAGGCTGGTTTGAGCCGCGAATCCCGCACCCACGACTCCCGCTCCTGGTGTGAGGGAGCATTCTTCGAGAGAGGAAGGGTTCTGACAGAAGCTGGAGAGGGGTTTAACTTCTGTGGATTTGGCTGGCTGGACCCCCCCATAGCTTTGGGGAGCAGATAAGCCAGCTTGAAGCAGCGCCAGGCTGAGGGGAGAGGCGAATCTGCTGAGGAAACCTAATCTACCCAGCAGCCCGCTGACACTGAGGCTTGGCTCCAGAGGGGGCGGAGTCAGCCAATTTTATGGTTCTGTACTGACAAGCATCAGAGCTTCAGCTCCCCTGGGGAGGCCAGGAAGTGGGAAGTGCTTGATTAGTTTCCACGAACCTATTTAGGGTCCCCTCGGTGAAGGGGGTGGTCTAGCAGAGGACTTCTTTTGGGTCCCTTATATTGCCAAAAAAAAAGACAGTCACTTTATTTATTTATTTTTTTTTTTAAGATTTTATTTTATTTATTCATTTATCCCCCCTTGCTGCTTGTGCTCGCTGGGTCAGCTAACCACGCCGTGCGGGCGGGCTTGCCTTCACCAGGAGGCCCCAGGAACCGAACCTGGGGCCTCCCATGTGGTAAACGGGAGCCCTACTGATTGAGCCACAGCCACTTCCCGAGACAGTCACTTTAAAAAATGAATTCTTCTTCTTAATTTAGTTTAATACCTAAAATCTGCCTCAAAACCTGCAGATAGAACCATGCAGGGAAATTGATTGATAAGCACAAGCAGGCTGAGAGGATCCACAAGGACCCTAGAAGGAACACTTCCTCCTTAGCTTTGACTGCTTGCTTGTGTGGTTGTTCGGTTTTTCTCTGTTTATTTGTTGTCTCTTGCTTTTCTTTCCTCTTTCCTACCCCCTTTCTTTTTTCCTTCTTTTTTTTTTTTTTTAATTAGGTGCTGCTAGTTTGCCTCTTCTTTGCTGTGCTTCTTCTTCAGTGATTTCCCATTCTCTGTCTATATTGATTTTGGTATCCCAAGCTGTCTCTTATTCTTCCTTCATCTTTCTGCCTTCTGCTTTCTGTTGTGGTTCTTAGACACCACATTTTTTCATTAGCCCATAACTTAAGGGTGTCAATTTCTATTCTATCTATTTCATTTTCTTCTTCTTTTTTTTTTTTTTAATTAACTTTTTCCTTTTAGCCCTTCCTTTACTCTTTCTCTCCCTCCTCATCATTCTAGCCTTCTAAATCATTATATATATATTCCTCTATTTGGTTTCCCAGTCCATTATAGGCACTCCACTTTCTTTCCTATTACTCTACACTGCCTACACGAGTTAAATATTCATTTCACTAAGTCTTATTTGGCCCCTCTTCTAACTTTTATCAATATTACTATTATCCTTCTTCCTTTCTCACATCTTTTGATTCCTCTGGAACTAATCTTTTGCCTTCAAGGTAACACAGAAAGAAGCAAGGAAATAAAATAAGAAGAAAAAGTGTCAAAGAGAAAACTTAACACACACACAGAACCACCAGCTAAATAAAACTCTAGAGGAGAGAGAGAAGCTAATCAACTGAATAAACCCATCAAAATAAAATGATGACTAGAGGGCAACAAAAAATTACAAACCACACTGAGAAACAGGGAGACATGGACCAGTCCAACGAAAAAACTAAAAACCAGGAAGAGATGCAGAACATCGAACAACTAATCAAAGTTTTCCAAACAAATATCATGAACCAACTTAATGAAGTGAAGGAAGAGATTACGGATATAAAGAAGACATTGGGAGAACATGCTGAAGAAATTGTAAACATACACAAAAAGATAACAGATATGATGGTGATCAGTGGCACAATCCAAGAAATCATAAAGACACTGGATTCACATAACAGCAGATCTGAACAGGCAGAAGAAAGAATTAGTGATGTGGAAGACAATACATCTGAAATCAAACAGATAGTAGAACAGATAGACAAAAAAATAGAAAAATCCAGCAGGGACTCAGGGATTTAACTGACAACACAAAACGCACAAACATGCACATTATGGGCATCCCAGAAGGAGAAGAGAAGGGAAAGGGAACAGAAGGAGTGTTGAAGGAAATAATGGCTGAAAACTTCCCAACCCTACTGAGAGAGATGGATGTGCAGATCCAGGAAGCACAGCCCACCCCAAACAGTATAAATCCCAACAGGCCAACTCCAAGACATATACTTGTCAAAATGTCCAATGCTCAAGACAAAGAGAAAATACTCAAGGCAGCAAGAGAAAAGAGAACCATCACATACAAGAGAAGCACAATAAGATTAAGTGCTGATTTCTCATCTGAAACCATGGAGGCAAGAAGACAGTGGTATGACATACTCAAAGTACTAAAAGAAAAAAACTTCCAGCTATGAATTCTTTATCCAGCAAAACTGGCATTCAAAAATGATGGAGAGTTAAAAATATTCACAGATAAACAGAAATTAAGAGAGTATGTCAATAAGAAACCAGCACTTCAAGAAATACTAAAGGAAGTTCTACAAGTTGAAAGGAAAAATCAAGGGAGAGAGAGTTGGAGGAGAATTTAAAAACAACTAAAAAGACAAAAACAGAAACAAAACAACATATGACATACATTAACCCAAAGAAAATATGGCTGAAGTAAGAAATTCATTGCAAGTAATAATACTGAATGTTAATGGATTAAATTCACCACTGAAGAGACACAGATGGGCAGAATGGATAAGGGAATATGACCCATCTATATGCTGTCTACAAGAAACCCACCTTTGACCCAGGGATTCAAGGAGGCTGAAAGTGAATGGCTGGAAACAATTTAATAAGCTAACAATAGCCAAAAAAGGGCAGGAGTAGCTATTCTAATATCAGACAAAATAGACTTTAAATGCAAAACTATTGTAAGAGACAAAGATGGACACTATATATTAGTAAAAGGGGTAATCTCTCAAGAAGAGAGAATAATTATAAACATTTACACACCTAATTGGGGTGCCTCAAAATACGTGAGGCAAACTCTGGAAAAACTAAGTGGAGAAATAAATGCCTCTACAATTATAGTGGGGGACTTTAATACACCATTTTCATCTTTAGACAGAACATCTAGATAGAGAATCAATAAAGAAACAAAGGCTCTCAATAATACATTAGAGGACCTGGACTTAATAGACAAATACAAAACAATACACCCAAATGCAGCAGTATTTACATTCTTCTCAAGTGCACATGGATCATACTCCAAGATAGACCACATGCTAGGCCACAGAACAACTCTCAATGAATTCAGGAAGATTGAGATTATACAAAGTAATTTCTCTGATCACAATGGAGTGAAATTGGAAATCACTAAGGGCCAGAGAAACAGGTTAGGCACAAGGATATGGAAGTTAAACAACACACTCTTAGACAAACAGTGGGTAAAGGAGGAAATCTCAAAAGAAATCAGTAACTATCCTGAAACTAATGAAAACGACAACACAACATATCAAAACCTATGGGATGCAACCAAAGCTGTCCTGAGAGGGAAGTTCATAGCCATAAATACATATATTAAAAAAGAAGAAAGAGCTAAAATTGAAGACATAACTGCACACTTGGAGGAATTGGAAAAACAACAACAAACTAAACCTAAAGGAAGTAGAAAGAAGGAAATAACAAAGATTAGAGCAGAACTAAATGAAATAGAGAAAAAGAAAGCACCAGAAAAAATAAACAAAACCAAAAGCTGGTTCTTCGAGAATATCAATAAAATTGACAAACCCTTAGCCAGACTAACAAAGAAAAAGAGAGAACAGAAGCAAATACACAAAATAAGGAATGAGCAAGGGGATATCACTACTGACCCCACAGAAATAAAGAGTATCATAAGAGGATACTTTGAAAATTATATGCCAACAAGAATGATAATTTAGAGGAAATGGACAAGTTTCTAGAAACGTACAAACAGCCTACATTGATGAAAGAAGAAATTAATGAATTCAACAGTCCAATTACAAGTAAAGAGATAGACTCAGTCATCAAAACCTCCCAACTAAGAAGAGCCCAGGACTAGATGGATTCACAGCTGAATTCTACCAAACATTCCAGAAAGAGCTAACACCAATTCTGCTTAAGCTCTTCTAAAAAATAGAAGTAGAAGGAATATTGCCTAACTCATTCTACGATGCCAACATTACCCTAATACCAAAACCAAACAAAGATACCACTAGAAAGGAAAATTACAGACGAATTTCTCTAATGAACCTAGATGCTAAAATCCTCAACAAAATACTTGCTAATCACATTCAAAACACATCAAAAGGATTACACACCATGACCAACTGGGTTTCATCCCGGGTATGCAAGGATGGTTCAATATAAGAAAATCAATCAATGTAATACACCACCGAAACAAACTGAAAGAAAAAAAATCACATGATCATTTCTATAAATGCAGAAAAAGCATTTGACAAAATACAGCACTCTTTCCTGATAAAAACACTGCAAAAGATAGGAATAGAAGGAAACTTTCTGAATACGATAAAGGGTATATATGAAAAACCCAAAGTTAACTTCATCTTCAATGGTGAAATCCTAAAAGCCTTCCCTCTGAGATCGGGAACAAGATAAGGATGCCCACTATCACCACTACTATTTAACATTGTCTTAGAAGTACTTGCTCGAGCACTGAGGCAAGAAAAGGATATAAAAGGCATCCAGATTGGAAAAGAGGTAGTAAAAATTTCATTATTTGCAGACTACATGATCCTATACATAGAAAGCCCAGAGAAATCTACAACAAAGCTTCTAGAAGGTTATATTGAACTTATAAAGGAGTTCAATACTGTTGCAGGCTATAAGATCAATGCTCAAAAATCAGTAGCATTTCTGTACGCCAATAATGAACAATCTGAGGAGGAAATTTTTAAAAATACCATTTACAATATTGACTAAAAGATTAAATACCTAGGAATAAATTTAACTAAAGATGTAAAGGACTTATATACAGAAAACTGTACAACACTGTTAAAGGAAATCAAAGAAGCCAAAACCATAAAGACCTTGGAAGATAATGTAGGGAAGCATCTACAGGACCTTGTAATAGGAAATAGTTTCATGAACTTCACAGCCAAAGCATGAGCAGCAAGAGAAAAAAATAGATAAATGGGATCTCCTCAAAATTAAAAACTTCTGCACCTCAAAGGACGTTATTAAGAAAATAAAAAGGCAGCCTACCCAATGGGAGAAAATATTTGGCAACCATATATCTGATAAGAGCCTAATATCATGCATATATAAAGAAATCCTAAACCTTGAAAATAAAAAGACAAACAACCCATTTTAAAAATGGGCAAGTGACCTGAAAGACACTTTTCCAAGGAAGAAATACAAATGGCTAAAAAGCACATGAAAAAATGCTCCACATCACTAGCTATTAAGGAAATGCAAATCAAAACTACAATGAGATACCATCTTACACCCATCAGTATGGCAGCTATTAAAAAAACAGCAGACTCTAAGTGTTGGAGAGGATGTGGAGGAATAGGAACCCTCATCCTCTGCTGGTGGGATTGTGGAATGGTCCAGCCACTATGGAGGACAGTTTGGCGGTTCCTCAGAAAACTAACAATAGATCTTCCATATGATCCAGCGATAACACTTCTGGGTATATACCCAGAAGAACTGAAAACAAAGACACAAACAGATATATGCACACCAATGTTCATAGCGGCATTGTTCACAATTGCCAAAAGTTGGAATCAGCCCCGGTGCCCATCAACAGATGAATGGATAAGCAAAATGTGGTACATACATACAATGGAATATTACTCAGCTGTAAGAAGGAATAAAGTGCTAATACACAGAATAACATGGATGAATCTTGAAGACCTTATGTTGAGTGAAGCAAGCCAGGCATTGAAGGATGCACAGAATATGACTTCACTGATTTGAATTGAGGAAAGTGAGCAGTCTCCGAGAACCATTGTCTGAAAGTTAGGTTAACAAGTGAGAGAAAGAGAAGAGTAGGTTGTGAGCCATCACCCATAGGGACATAATCAATGGTAAAGTGATAGAGTATAGTTGCATATTGAAGGATAGGACAGATGGGTAGTGATATTACTGGGTTTGGTGGTGCAGGGTTGACAGATGTGTAAATTAGGAAGGGCAGGTTAGAATACCCAGGGCATGTAACTATGAATCTTGTCATTCCATGAGTCAAGACAGGGGAGTGTCATATGCCCCAGGGGGATGGGGAGGAAGGAACAGAAAAGATCAAATGGGGTATTTAGTGGTCATGGGAAATGTTTTTCATTATGTTACAGTAATGAACAAAGGACATGGTAAATATCATCAAAAATTATTAAACTGTACCGTCTAAATTGTAAACTATACTATAAACCATTGGCAATGGTTGCTATATTTCACTATCTGTATAACAGTTGCTATATTTCACTATCTGTATAACAATTATAACAATGCTAACATCCATAAAAAAAATAAAAGGTTTTAATATGGGATGGGGAAGGGGGATGGAGGTTGGGTATGTGAGTGTCTCTAGTATTCCGTGTGTGACTTTGCTGTGACCTAAAACCTCACTGAAAATTAAATGAAAATTTGGGAGACAGTGGGGAACGAGAGGGGGAAGTGTCACGGTACACTGAACATCTGACAATGCAGTGATAAAAGGAAAAAAGAATAATTTTTTAAAAAGGAATTTTTTTTGTTTTTTCCCATTTTTTTTGAATGTCCCAATCCACTAATTATATTTTATTTTTAGTTTTTTTTTTCTGAGTTTCCTTATATTTTATCTCTTGCATTTAAGCTTATCATTATTATTTCACTTTCTTATTAATTGTATTTGGTTATTATATGGGCTTCATCTTCAGGGAAGGTTTAGATCACAGAAGGGTTACAATGGGGGCTGCAGAGGATCATTGGTGGGGGCTGTCTGGGATGGGGGATTCATGGGAGTAAGTTCATCTGAATATACATGAAAGATATATAAAATTGTTTAAATGATCAAGGGATGGGGCATGGTCACAGTGGGTAGACAATCACTCAATAAATGAGGGAATCTGAATTCCCAGACTGGAGAGCTCTGCCACATTCTCCAAGGGAGCAGCAACAGTCTCAAGTTCAGGGGCAGTGTCTGGCAAAAGAGGATGGCCCACCGATGTGTTCTTGTTATTGATGACTAGCCTTATGAGTCTTTGCTCTTGTAATTGAAACTTAGCCTACTGTTGTGGGGTGCCTAAGGGTTGACACCTGAGAGCCTCCTTGTTGTTCAAATGTTCTCTCTAAGCCAAACTCAGCATATGAACGCATTACCTTCCTCCCAGTGTGGGACATGACTCCCAGGGATGAGCCTCCCTGGCAATGAGGGATTAATACCAAGTGCCAACTGGCAACACGACTGGAAAGACCTTGAATAAAAGGGGGGAAAGGTAAAGACAAATGAGTTCATGTGGCTAAGAGACTTCAAAGAAAGTCGGGAGGTCATCCCAGAGGTAACGCTTATGCTCACTTCAGAGGATCTCATAGTACACCAAAGTGGATATCACCCCACACAGAGGGGCTCCTGAGGGCTCTGGAGACACCTAGGTCCTATATAAGGGGGGATAACCCCAGAGATTGATGCCTTATCAGTGGGCTCTACTTTGGAATCTGTGCTCCAGAGAGTGACAGAGTTGGACTCAAATAAGTCCTCCTTGCACATGGTCCATCAGTCCCTTCTATTCAAACCTATATGTGATGCTAGAGTTTGTAGGTGTACTTCCAGAGACTGGAGCCTCTGGCCTACCTATGTGCCAGCTGTGCCTGGAATCTCGGTGGAGCTGCAACTCCTACTCTACAGCTTAATGGACTCACCCAAGATACCTGGTGAGGAGACGATGATGGACAACGGCCATCCCAGGGAATGGAGAGAGCCTGCAGCTGCAGTCAGGATAATCCCATCCACCATATCCATGGGATATAAGCCTACTCTCACTTGGAGGTGGAGTGGACATCACCATCCCAGTCTTCTCAGGATTCGGGGAAGAGCTGTGGACTAGAGTGAACTTAATGGTATTCTGTTGTAGACATATTGTGATTCAAGCAATGGAAGAAAATATAACAGTGAGGTGGAGGAAGTGGTCACTAGACGCTTTCAGGGCAGGGAGGAGAAGGGCAGTTGTAATACAGGGGTTTTTTCAGGACTTGGGGGTTGTCCTGAGTGACATTGCGACGATGAATATAGGCCATTTTACATCAGCATATACCATGCAGAACTGTGTGGGAGAGAGTGTGGTCTACAATGTGAACTGTGGTCTGTGCTTAGTGGCAAAGCCCCAGGATGTATATATCCATTGCAGGTGATGTGCCACACTAATGAAAGATGTTTATGTGGGATGTTATGGGAGGTGTGGGGGATGGGGAACATGGGAATTCCGGTAATTTCTGTGTAACATTTAGGTAATCTAAGCATCTTTTAAAATATATATATTAAAAAAATAACATTTATGTAAGCAAATGCACATATATGAATATATATTTATATATCATTTTACAAATATTGGTTTGTATTGTGAAAAATTTGATTTTTACCCACAATAATTTAAAAAAAAAAACTAATGAATTTTTCAAGGAAAATTGCCATAAGAATTCAGAGAAAATTTTTACAATGTGTAAGCTAATAGCTCTTCTATGTAATAGTAAATATCAGAAGAAAGTGGACAAATATTTATAAAGTTTGAATGGAAAAGAGTGACCTCCAAATATTTTCTTTCCCAGCTAACTTGTCTCTCCTATTGGAAAGACATTTTCAAATATGCAAGGTTTAAAAATATATATCAACAATATACCCCTCTTGAAAACATTATTTAATGTTATATCAGAGAGGATAAACCAAGTAAGCTATAGTTACAAACATCCCCAAAACCTTGTGGCTTAAAACAGCAAAGGTTACTCCTTGCTTACATTTAGTATCCATCCTGGGGGACTGGGGGTAATCTGATGATTACTGTTACTCAGAGATTCAGGATGATAAGAAGTGTCTATCTTGAACTTTCCTATTGGCAAGTCCACTCACAACTCATAGGCTTGAACTAGTCACATGGCCCCAACCAATGAAAAGAGGGCTAGGAAAGACAATTCTACCTTATGTCTGGAAGACTCTGAAAGGGTGGGAAGATGAAGATGGACTGGTTAGGGACCTCAGAACTAGAAGAACGACAGAGACAGAGTGGACTCAACTCTACAGTAGAAGGCAATCCAGATCTGACCCTTCCAGACACCCCAACCTATAAAAGAAGGCAGTCCAAGAAAGCTCATTCCTCCCCTGGATTATCTGGGAGTTCCAACAACAACAGGCAAGCCCAGCAGCACATGCAAGGGGAATCACATGGGAGACCCACTGACACTGGGCCTGAGAATTCCTGAGCCCACAGAGAAATATTGGGTAGCAATATTTAGCAACTGAATACAAGGGGAAGCCCCCCACAAGTGCCCACCCTGGAAGCCTCTTCATTCTGTGGCCCTGACATTCACCACCCCCAGCAAGAGACGCGAGGCAGCCAGGCAGCACTGACAAACGGGGTCCCACCGCACTGAGCAGTCTGGCCCAGGAAACCTTTCAACCTTATGGGCTGGAAACTCTCTTCTCCCACCTAGAAACACTCGGCCAGGCAACACTCTTTGTCCTCATGGGCCAGAGGCACTCTTTGTCCACCTAGAGGCACCAAGATGTTCAGCCAATGAAAGCATCTTCACCCCTTCAGGCAGCACCAGCAGAGATCAGTGGGATCAGCAGCACAGATCAACTGAGCAGACCAAAATGGCACTACAAGGCTCTGAAAATGAAACTGTCATTGAAACCAGCACCCACAGAAAAGGCCAGGACCTATCTGCTAACCCTAAACAGGATGACTGCTTGCTAAGATAAAAGATTTAAGTAGGACTCAGAGTCTCCTCAAATAATGGCCCAAATGTATAGGATACAATAAAAATAATCACCTGTAATTCCAAGAACCAGGAAAATCATAAACTGAATGAAAAAAGAGAACTGATGCTAACACCAAGATGAATCAGATGTTGGAATTAGCTGACAAGGATTTTAAGGCAGTCATCATAAAAATGCCTCAACAAACAATTACAAATTGTCTTGATAAATGTGAAAATATAGAAAGTCTCAGCAAAGCAATTAAAATTATTTTTTAAAAATGGAAGTTATAGAACCAAAAAGTACAATAACAAAACTCTCACTGGGTAGGTACAATGATAAAGTAGAAATGACAGAGGATAAAATCAGTGACCTTGAGGACAGATCTATACAATGTACCCAAACTGAACAAGAGAAAAAAATAGACTAAAAAAAAATGAACAATACCTCAGGAACCTGTGGGAACACAACAAAAGAGCCAACATTCATATCATTGATATCCCAGAAGGAGAGAAAGAAAAGTGTGCTCAAAAGGTAGTCAAAGAAATAATGGCTAAAAACTTTCTGAATTTGGTGAAAGTTATAAATTTACAGATTAAAGAAGCTGAATGTACTCCAAATAGAATAAATACAAAGATACATCATAGGGAAGTGGCTGTGGCTCAATCAGTAGGGCTCCCGTTTCCCAGGGCCTCCTGGTGAAGGCAAGCCCGCCCGCACGGCGTGGTTAGCTGACCCAGCGAGCACAAGCAGCAAGGGGGGGATAAATGAATAAATAAATAAAATCTTAAAAAAAAAAAAAAAGATACATCATAATTAAATGTCTGAAATCTAGAGGCAAAGAAAAAAAATCTTGAAAGCATCCAGAGAGAAACAGCATCTCACCTCTTGGGAAGAAAAACAAATTGAATGCCAATGAATTTCTCATCTTAAGCCTTGGAAACCAGAAGGAAGCAGCACAGTTTGCAAGTGCTGAAAGAAAAGGACATCAAACACAAATTCTGTATTGTATACCTGCTTCAAGAATGAAGCAGAATAAAGGACAGTATCAGAATAAAGACAAAGTAATAGAATTTGTCACTAACAGACCTACCTTTGAACAGAAAGGAAATAGTAGTAAAAGAAGGAATCTTGGAACATTAAGAAGGAAGGAAGAAAAATGGAAAAGCAGAAGATCAGAGATATGGATACATGAAATAGACTATTCTTCTCCTCATGAAGTTTATAAATCATATTTGATGTTTGAAACAAAAATTATAATACCATATGATGTTTAAGATGTGGGGAAGGTAAAGGATCTAAATGAAAATAAGATTTGCACACCTCACCAGAAGTAGTAAAATGTTGATGCCAGCAGAATGTGAAATAACCAGAACAACCAATAAGAAAACTAAATAAAGACATATACTTAAAAAAAACAACTATAAATAAATCAAGAGGAATCTTAAAAATGTGTACAAGTAACCCAAATGAAGGCAAGAAAATAGAAATAGAAGATCAAGAAACAAGGAAAAAACAGAAAACAAGTAATAAAATGGCAGACTTAAGCCTTCACATATCAATAATTACATAAAAGTAAATGGTATAAATATACCAATTAAAAGGTAAAGATTGGATATAAATAAACATGCAGTTACCTTATAACCCAGCAACTGTACTTTTGGGCATTTATCCCAGAGAAATGAAAACTTGTGTTGACATAAAAACTTGAACACAAACATTAATAGCAGCTTTATTTGTAATAGCCCAAAACTGGAAACAACCCAGATGCCCTTCAATGGGTGAATGGTTAAACAAACTGTGGTAGCGCCATATCATGGAATACTACTCAGCAATAAAAAAGGAACAAACCATTGACACACAACTTAAATGAATATCAAGGGAATTATACTGAGTAAAAAAATCCAATCCCAAAAGGTTACTGTGGTGGCTTGAATTTACGTACTCCAGAAAAATACATTCTTAAATCTTTATCCATTCCTATGGGTATGAATCCATTGAAAATAGGACCTTTCTGATGAGGTTACTTCGATTAAGTTGTGGTCCAAATGAATCAGGATTGGTTTTAATCCTAAACTGGAGGCCTTCTAGAGAAGGCCACAGAGAGAAAGCCATGGGAGCCACGAGAGGCTGGAAGTCAACAGAAACTGGAAGAGAAAGGAGAAGTCGCCACCATGTGCATTGGCATGTGACAGAAAAGCTAAAGATCAAGGACTGCTGGCAGCCAGCCATAGAACACCAGTCTTCGGGGAGAAAGCATCGCCATGCTGACACGATTTTGGACTTCTGCTAGCCTCAAAATCATGAGCAAATAAATTCTGTTGTTTAAGCCAACCCATTGTATGGTATTTGTTTTAGCAGCTGGGAAATGAAAATAGTTACATACTGTATGAGTCCACTTACATAACATTATTGAAGTGACAAAATTATAGAAATGGAAAAAAAATGCTTTTATGATATAGCCAGAACTTTAAATACTGAGTGTTTGATAATATTAAGGAATTATTTCTTTAGTTGTAATAGTCTTTATACATTTTTTAATGTTCTTATCTTTTAGAGATAAATATTGAAAGATTTATGAATGAAATATGATATCTGGGATTTGCTTTTAAATAATATGGGGAGTGAATGGGAGTGTGGAAGGTACAGTCTTGGCCCTGGCTTCATCGTTGCTGGCTCTAGGAATAGGTTCATTGGGGTTCATTCTACCAGTCTGTCTACTTTTGTATATGTTCAAATATCACAATTCTTATTATTTTTTAAATAATAATGGGGAAGGAGTGGGGTATATGGGAATCTATACTTTTTATGTAACATTTGTGTAATCTAAGCCTTCTTTTTAAAAAAATTGTTTAAAAAGAACCTGGGAAAGAGTTAAAAAAAAAAACTAAATGCAGATATTAAATTTTTTAAATAATATAATTTACAACATATAAATTTAATATCAATGTTGTATCTAAAGCCTAAGATAATACTACCAAAGACCAAGAAAAGTGGAGTGGGGAGGAAGAAGTTAAATTATATTAAATGACTTGTCTTAAAAAGAGGCAACTCCAAAGTTACCTTTTAATTCTGACTCTGTCAGAATATAATATTACAAACAATAAACTGAAAGATCAGTAAACTTTACTATCTAAAACAAAAACCATAAGAAAATCATCAGACTTAGAAGTCTTCATAATAGAATTTAAACTTTTAAGACACAGTTAACTCCAGTGTCACTTCAATTTATCCAGAATATACAAAAGGAAGATGTATTAGTTATCTATTTCTGCAAAACAAATTACTTCAAAACTTAGAAGCTGAAAACAACAAAATTTATTATATCACATTGTCCATGGGTCAGAAATGTAGGAGTGGTTTAGCTGGGTGGTTCTGGCTCAGGATCTCTCATGAGGCTGCATTCAAGATGTTGGTACAGGCTGCAGTCATCTTGAGGCTCAACTGGAGGTGCATCTACTTCCAAGATCATTCACATGGTTTTTTGCAGGCTTCAAAAAAATCTACTCTGGTTGGCATCTCCACAGGGCTGCCTCATGACATAGGATCTAGCTTCCCCTGATACAAGCAAACTGAGAGAGGACAAGAAAGCACATGCAAGACAGAAGCTACAGTCTTCTTATAACCTAATCTTGGAAGTGACATCCATTACTTCTGCCATGTTCTATTCATTACAAATGAGTCAATATGTCCCACAAACACTCAAGGACTGGGGATTACAGAAGAGCAAGGATACTAGCAAGTGGGCCATCTTAGGAGCTGTCTATCACAGAAGGCAATTCTTTAAATCCATTTTATGAAATCAGTGTATCACTTATATCAAAACCTGAAAAGAACAACAATGAAAGAAAAATTATTGATTAATCTCATTTATGAATATCAATGGAAATTTTTAAAAATTAGTAGGCAGAATCCATAGCATTTTAAAATAACATACCATATCCAACTGCAGAATATTCCAGAAATGCAAGTAAGGTTTCATATTAAAAAGCATATTAATAAAAATCACAATATTAATATAACAAAGAAAAACAGGATTTAATCATTCTCCTCACTGCTGAAAAGTAATTTTATATAATTCAATACCCATTGTTGATTGAAACTAAACCTCCCAACAAAATAGAAATAGAAGGTGCTTCATTTAGAGTAGGCTGAACTGCTATAACAAGTGTGTCCCAGTGATAATGGCTGTATTACAATTAAAATTTATTTCTCACTCATGTACAATATAGGGTAGATGTTCTTCATCAGCAGAAGCTCTTCTCTATACCATGACTAAAAGACCCAGACTTCTTCCATCTTGTGTCTCTGCAGTCCCTTGGGACTTCACCATTGTCTGCATCCAGCCATCAAAAGGAGTAAGAGTTTGGAGAAATTGTTGAGGAAACTTTTTATACGGAAGACCTGAAAGTCACACACATCACTTTCACTTATAGTCCCTTGGAAAGAACTTATGGATACGGCCAGATCTAACTGCAGATAGAGACTAGGATATGAAGGCTATTTCTGCTCGTGAGAAGAACAGTAGAGCATATTCACAGATAAGTCAATTTTATTATTTCAATTACACTTTGATACAGCAATTCCATTTTTAGGAATTTACGGCACAAAATACTCAGTATAGGTAAAACGGAATGTGTTCAGAGATATTCATTCAGTATTGTTTGTTATAGTAAAAGATAAACCTAAACAAAATGTTCACTAATTAGGTCTCTGGCTAAATGATAATTCATACATTAAAATGCTCTGAAATACTCTTCACCCTTCAAAAAGAATAAGATAGCTTCTATGAACTGATAGAGATGGATCACCTAGACAAATGTTAAACTAAAAAAAAGATGCAGTCTAGTATATATGATATGCTAACATTTGTGTTTAAAATATGTCTGAAAATATATACATATATATTTACGATTAAACCAGTGAGGCTCAGTACTTCTGGATAATTTGAGGAGTAGGGAGTAGAATAGAAAGGTTATTAAGAATGATTATGTGATGGGAAACTTCCTGTCTCCTTACTCAGAGACCCTGCTTCTTAGACACAGATTGACACCTCACCCTATCCCTGGGGTAGGAGGCAGGAAGATGCTTCCAGAGAGAACCAAGAGAGATTTCATGGTACATCAACCAAATGAAAAACAGCAAAGTTCACTGTCAAGTTTCCTTTCAGATATGTAGTCCACATGTCCAAATAAATCAACTCTTACTCAGTTCGTCAAGTTTATTAAATCTTCATTAAGTTGCTGTAAGTACCAAAAAGAATGTTATTCCCCTCCCAAAAAAGTAATTTACAAAGTGAATCTATTGTGAAATAATTACAGACCAGTTTTCAAGGCCAAGTAGAAATAATTTTTAAATTATATGTTTCTGTCTATGTTCCTTGAATCATTAAAAGTCGCCTACAAATGCATTTCTAATACCAAATGTTATTGCTATAAATCATCTTTTAGACATGGTAATAGAATATCAGATGTAAGCCAGCAGAAAATTTGTGTGGGTAGTTTCCCCTTTTCCTTCTACCTTTCCCTAGCAAATATTCTGGGAAAAGAGGAATTTTTTTCCTGAATACAGTAAGCTTCACTGTGACATCATTCCTTCTTCATTCACCAGATACCGTGAACTTGACCCACAACCCAAACTACATTCTTTTCCCATTGAAACTTAAATTTTCAGGAAACAGATATTTTAACCACACAAAAAGAGCCTTAAATCAAAGTTAATTTTTCTAAGTTCCCTAAATATTTTTACAAAATCAGCTCAAACCCACCTACTAAGCATGTGAGCTCTGGATTTGAATCCTTGGCCCTACCACTTAAAATTGACATTGGAACAGTTATTCATCCTCTTAGTTTCAGTTTACTCATCCGTATATTGGAGTAATAACAGAAGCCTCTTCAAAGGAATCCTATGAAGGTTAGATGTGAATAAATGAAAATTGCTTATATCTGCCTGAAACATGAAGGACTCAAAAAAGTTGCTATTATAGATATGTCATTATACTTATATGTATTATCACATGCAAAATATAATGCAACACTGTAAGAAGAAATGAAGTTGTAAAGCATATGACAACATGGATGAACCTGGAGGACATTTTGCTGAGCAAAGCAAGCCAGACACAAAAGGACAAATACTGTATGAATGTGTAACTATGAACCAAACCATATTGTTTGATTCAAAAAAAAATTTATTATGTATCCAGTACATTTAATTGAGAAATGTATATATTTATTCATCTATGATTACTTTTTAGTTTTTGTTTATATTTTCAATTATTAAGTGTACAAAATAAAATAAATATATATATAATGCAACATAATCTAGTAATTTTAGAAAAATAATGAAAGCAAACTTTTTTGTATGGTTGTTATATGCCAGGTGCAGTGCTTATTTAATCACCTCATTTAATGCTCACAAAAACCTTAGGGGAAAGAAGTATTATTATCCCCATATTTCTAGTAACAAATCCACATAATTTTCCCATGGTGATAAAGCTAGAAATTGGCAAAATCAGTAATAAAACTCATGCCTTTTCTACTTCAAAGCCTTTTTAAATTTTATTTGTGTGTGTGTATGTGTAGGTGTAACATATGAACAGAAAAATGTACAAAGCTTAAACGTTCTTCTAAATGAATTTTCACAAAGTAAACACCATGTAACAACCACCCAGGCCAAAAAAGTGAGTATTGCCAGCATGTCAGATTCCCTCTTGAGCCTTTTCTCAATCCCCCTCTCTTTTCCTTTCCTAAGGCAAGCCACTCTTGTGGTGATTTGTACTATGGCAATATGGCTAAGCCAGACTACATTTCCCAGAATCCTCTGTATAATTCTAGGTTGGGGTTGGCTGCAAGAGAAATTAGCTCAAGATTTGGAGGATAGGAATAGATCAATAGCCATTGTGCGTGGAAGGTCACTGTAGGGCACTTGGCACTAGGGCAGCCCATGTACTTTGACCCTGATCTGCTGGCTCCTCTTGTTGGCATGGGGAGCAGCCAGGCCTACAGCCTCTTCACCTCCCCCAGGCAGGTGTATGTGCAGCTACATGGTGAGAGGAACTTCTGTAGGTCACCACTGTCATCAAGGTTGGAAGGAGTGAGAGACAAATAGGGTAACAGTTTGTCTTCATGAACTCCAGTTTGTCCTTGAAGGTTCCCATCTCACTTTGTTCTACCCCTCCTTACATTCAACTTTCCTTTCTGACTTCCAGTGCTGTAGACCCACAGCCACTTCAGGCCCACCACCAAATTCAGGAGCAACATCCTCCCATTGACTTCTTGACCAGCTATCACACTTGCATAAGCTCTAATCTCTACAGTAATTTCCTTACTCTGTCACTCAAAGTGGTTCTGCTTTCCTGATTGAATCCTAACTGATATAATTCTTATTTCTACTACTACCATTCATTTGACCTTTTTTGAACTTTATATAAATGGAATTATATAAGATATGTTCTTTTACATCTGGCTTTTCAAATTCAATAGTATGTATATGGGATTCATCCACATTGCATACAGTTGTATATAATTCATTGTGATATATTTATCTATTCTAGTGTTGATTGTCAGTTGGGGTGTTTCTGGTTTGGGTTTATTATGAATAATGCTACCATGAATATTTTGGTACCTATACATAAGTATAGATTTGTAAGCTACCTGGAATTGATTTTTATATCTGATAGGCAGTGTCATTTATTCCAAATGGTTATGAAATGCTCTAGCATCATTCACTGAAAAGACAATCTTTGTCAAAAATTAAGTCAAAAGGAACAAGTCTGTTTCTGTGTCTTTTATCTACTGTTCCATTTACCAATTACCACATCATATAAATTACTCTAGCTTTTTAATATGTCTTGATATCTAGTAGAGCAAGCTTTCCCCCTTGTTTGTCTTCTTCAAGAGCATCTTAGCTATTCTTGGCCCTTTGTTTTTCCATCTAAATTTGAGAATCAACTTGTCAATTTCCATCAAAAAAAAATCTGTAAAAATTTTAACTGAGATTGAATCTATAGACCAATTGAGGAACTGACATCTTTAATCCTGGGTTCTTTTGATGCATTCTTTAAATTTTCAGAATTATGGTTTATAATTTTGTGCATAAACATGTAACACATCATTTTACCAGTGGGCAAAAGTTTGAGAAGAGTCAGGATATTTGCATAGTATCTCCAAGATATTTACCAATTATAAAGGGGAAAGTAGAAATTTATAATTGAAAAATCTGGAAGATACTACCTTAATCAAGTGATCAAGTTTAACTTCACCAGTAATTAGAAATCATAACATCATGTACCCCCTGACATGATATAATGAAAGAATACAATATCGCTTCTGTAGCATTCTTGCCAAAAATGCATAATCTCAATCTAATCATGAAAAAACATCAGACCAATCCATATTGAAAGATATTCTACTAAATAATTCATCAAAAGTGTCAAGTTCATGAAAGACAAGGAAAGACTGAAGAACTGTTACAGATTGAATGAGACCAAGGAGACACAACAACGAAATGTCATGTGTGATCCTGAATTAGATCCTGGAATTGGAAAGAAAAAAAAGAAAAGGCAGGAGGGAGGAAACTGCTGAAATACAAAAAATGCCTGTAGTTTAAAAGTACCAATGTTGGGGAGCAGATGCCATTGAGTGCCTACTTCCCACATGGGAGGCCCCGGGTTCGGTTCCTGATGCCTCCTAAAAACAAAAACAAGCAACAAGTAAAACAAACTAAAAAACCAACTCAGGGGAGCTGATGTGGCTCAGTAGTTGGCTTCCTGCATATAAGGTCCCTGGTTCAATCCCCAGTTCCTGTACCACAAACAAACAAACAAACAAGTACCAATGTTAATTTCCTCATTGTATTAGGTGTTAACTTTAAGGGGGTCTGGATGAAGGTTATTTGTGAAATTTCTATTATTTTTGCAACTTTTCTATATCTCAAAATGAAAAGTTAAAAAAAGAAATAAAACACAAGAGTTACACTGGCTCATCAAACAAGTATGGTCTTATTTTCTCTTTTTATATTCTCTGGAAGAGTTTATTATAAGATTGACATTATTTCTTCTTTAATGTTTACAAGAATTTATCAGTAAAGCTATGTTGGATTGGAGTTTCCTTTGTGGGATAGTTTTAAATTATGGATTCAATTTATTTAATAATAATAGAATAGTTAAGATTTTCTAATTTGGAGGGGTACTATTTTGAATTTACCTAAGAATCTATCCTTGTATCCATTTCATTTTTTTCAAATTTGTTGGTATAACAATTTCTATAAATCTTCCTGTGGTTTTTTATACTCTCTATAAAATCTGTAAGATGTCTTTTTCATTCCTGATATTGGCTATTTTGCCTGCTCTCATTTTCCAGATCAGTCTTGCTGTGACTTTAATCAGTTTTATTAGTCTTTTCAGATAAACAAATTTTAACTTTTTAGAAGCTTTTTATTTTATGCTTTTCTCTTTTAAATAATTTCTTTTCTTTGTTATTTTTTCTTTCATCCTTTGGTTTTATTTATTTATTTATTTTAAAATTCTAAGTGTTTTTTGTTGTTTTGTTTTTAATACTTTTTTTATTTTTTAAAAAAGATTACATGAATGTTACATAAAAAATATAGGGGATTCCCACATGCCCACTCTCTACCCCTCCCACACTTTCCCACATTAACAAAGTCCTTTATTAGTGTGGTACATTTGTTACAATTGATGAACACATATTGGAGCACTGCCACTAAGCATGGATTATCATTTACAGTATAGTTTACACTCTGTCCCACACAATTTTGTAAGTTATGACAAAATATATATAATGGCCTGTATCCATCATTGCAACATCATACAGGACAATTCCAATGTCCCAAAAATGCCCCCATATTGCACTTCTTTTGCCCTCTCTCTCCCCTCAGAACCTCCAGTTGCCACTGCCTCCATATCAGTGATAAAAAATTTTCCATTGCTAGAATCACAATAAGTCTATAGTAGAATAACCATAAGTTCTACTATAGTCCATCATTCATTCCCCAATCCTGAGTATCTGGGATGGTGATGCCCACTCCGCCTCTAATTGAGAAGGGGCTTAGATCCCATGGGGCTGATGCATGGACTATCTTGCTTGCAGCTACAGACTCTCTCTGTTCCTTGAGATGGGTGTTGTCCATCATCATCTCCTTGATATTTGTCCTGGGTGAGTCCAACAAACTGGAGAGTAAGTGTTGCAACTCTGTTGAGATTCAGGGTCTAACTGGCACATGGACAACCCAAAGATTTAAGTCTCTTGGACATACTCCTATCAAGTCTAGTACTAATTATAAGTTCAAATAGAAGGGGCAGAAGAGCCATGTATATAAGGAAACTACAAAGGAGTCCAACTCTGTCTCACTGGGGAGCATAAATTTCAAAGCAGGGCCCACTGGCAGGGCACCAAACTTCTGAGCTGTCTGCCTTGCCTATAGTGTCTGGATGTCTCTAGAGCCCTCAGGAGCCCCACTGTTTGAGGCAATATTTACTGTGGCAGTCAATGAGATCCTGCTGAGATGTGCATAAGGGTAATCTCTGGAATGACCTCCCGATTCACTTTGAAATCTCTTAGCCATAAAAACTCATTTGTATTTACTCTTTACCCTTTTGGTCAAGGGCTTTTTCCACATGCATTGCTAGTTGGTGCCAGGGAGGCTAATCCCCGGGTGTCATGTCCCACACTGGTGGGGAAGGTAATGCTGAGTTTGGCTAAGAGAGAGGCCACATTTGAGCAACAAGGAGGCTCTCAGAAGGTAACTCTTAGGCAACATATAATACCAGGCTAAGTTTTAATTTCAGAGGAAAGGTTCATAAGTACAGCTATCAATATCAAGGGCCCATCGCAATGGTCCATCCTTCTTCACTAGGCACTGCCCCTGTACTCAAGGGATTCTTGTTGTCCCATTAGAGAATGTAGCAGAGCTCCCCAGGATGGGAATTTGATATTCTTTCGGTAATTGTGTGAATCTCCACCCACTGTGACAATGCCCCACAAAAACTTGAACACATTCATATGCCTTAGCGGTATGCCCCAGGTGAACCTCCTCCGTTGCATCCCCCATCACTGACACCCCACACCAATGATCCTTCCCTGCCACAGTTGTGACCCTTCTGTATTCTAAAACTTCTTTAAAAATGAAACCAACAAAATACCCAATTAAAATTAAGAAGATGAAATAATAATGGTAGTTTAAAAAAATAATAAAATACATGTCCTTTGGTTTTAATTTACTACTCTCTTAACTTCTAATAGCTCATTGCTTTTCAGCCTTTCTTATCTTGTAGTGTATTCATTTAAGGCTATACATTTCCCTATAAGCAGGCTTTAGCAACATCTCTCAAGATTTAATGTTATATTTTCATTATTATTTAGTTCAAAAGTACTTTATTGCCTCAGGAGCCTACTATGTTCACCTCTGTAGTACATTTCTAAAGTACAGTCTTTCACCTACAACCTCTTCTGAATTTTTTTCTTATTCATTGGAAACTATTATGTGAAAAAAAAAATGTTAGGCTCTGGAAGTATACAAAGAAAGGTTTCTGCTCTCAAGAATCTTAAAGTCTCATTGAAGAGGTAAGATGTATAAACATGGACACTTGAAATATGGTAAGTGGCAGATGAGTGGTACACACAATTTTTTAAAAACTGACTGCAGTGGTTTGAGATAATTTCAAGGAAAAGGTGAGTTTTAGCTGAACTTGGATTTATGGAAAGAATTTTGGAAAGAAAAGGGAGGGATATGGCAAGCTAGGGTGAAAAAAGACAGTGGTTAGAAAGTTCAAAGAGGTATGTGGGGGAAACAATAAAGCAATCAGTTTAGCTTAGTGGAGAATTCATGTGATGAAATGGAGCGACTAAAGATTTTAAAATTAGGCCCATTTTATATGTCACTTTGAATACTGGGTTAATGAATTTGACTTTGTCCTGTAGAGAAGTGGGAACCATTTAAAAGTTCTGGATTGGCAATTGATACAAAGAATAAACGTTGGGGAGTGGATGTGGCTCAAGTGGTTGAGCACCTGCTTCCCACATGGGAGGTCTCAGGTTTGGCTCCCGGTGCCTCCTAAGAACAAAAAAACAAGCAAGCAAGCAAGCAAACAAACAAACAAAAAACTCAGGGGAGCTGATGTGGCTCAGTGGTTGAGCACCAGCTTCCCACACACGAGGTCCCAGTTTCAATCCCCAGTCCTGGTACCTCAAAAAAAAAAAGAAGAAATGTTGTAGGATTATTAATCAGGACCCTTGAACTGGATAAACTGAAAGAGAAAGAAGCCAATAGCAAGAAACCAGGCATGTATACTAAAGCCTCAACTGGAAAGATAACAATGGAATTAGAAGGTCTTTAGTGTAGGACAACTTGCCTGGGGTTGCCTCATTGATCCTCACTGTCATTGTGGCTCCAGTGAATAAGGGCAGAAGCATTTCTTTTATCCCTTCAAAGAAACTAGACATTTGATTTCAGGCTGAGGAGAGACTTAAAAGTAACAATATAGATAGCATTTAGCTTACATTTAGTTGCTTTTTTCCACTTTATCTTTTTTTTTTTCTGGAGAAAGGACATTCTTTTGGTTTCTCAGTCTGCTCAATTAAATACCGTGAAATGGACTGGGTTAAACAATGAGAATTTATTCATTCCCAGTTTTGAGATTAAAAAAAAAACATTCCAAATCAAGGCGTTATCAAGGTGATTCTTTTTTCCTGAAGACTGGTGTTCTGGGGCTGGCTGCCAGGAAGCCTTGGTCCTTGGCTTCTCTGTCACATGGTAATGCACATGGTGGCCTCTTCTGGCCAGTCCATTTTCTTCTGGGTTCCATTGAATTTCACCTTCATGCTTCCTTGGCTTTCCCTGTCTGTCTGAATTTTACTCCACTTATAAAGGACTCCAGTAGTAGGATTAAGACCCATCCTGATTGAGGCAGGCCACACGTTAAGTAACCTCATCAAAAGATCTTACTTATAAGAGGTTCACACCCACAGGAATGGATAAATTTAAGAACGTGTTTTCTGGAATACGAATGGCTTCAAACCACCTCACATATGCTGGTATTTTGGGTGTTATTTCTGTCGTTTCAACATACAATGTGGGAAATTGTTGCAATTTTCACTTTGTCAATTAGCTTGGCCAAGAGATATTGTATTGCTGTTCAACCTGATGCCTTCCATATTTGTATAGACCCCAAACCCCATAGTTTAGCAATGAGCCAAAAACATGCCACATCTGCATAATGCTAAAGATCTTTCCCGTGAAACACATCATACTAATGGAATCTTATTTCTTGCCAAAAACTTTGTGGGTGTCTGTCACAACATTTCTCTTCCAACATCAGCAGCAGCATTGTAATAGTTCACATTCAACGTTGGATGACATCAGACTGAGTCCTTCAGCTTGTTTCTAGGGGTTTTTCGCCATTTGCTTGAAACCTCAGGGCCACTGTTTACACATTCCCCATATCCTCATCATCACAGATGAAGATTCACTTTCTTTGTAAACTTTCCCTGGCTAACTTTGCCCACTAACAAAATCACTAACTTAACTCTCACTACAATAAAAATTCATACCTGCAAATGTCTATTTCTCTTGCATTGGTTGGTTGTTGTCTTGTCCACTAGGTTACAAACTCTTTGCAAAACTTTGAGTGTTCAAAAAATGTCTCACATCTGACTAATCTCCATTCTTTGATAACACATGACAATAGAGTTGAATTTATTGTGTTCTTCATAACTTTATTTTCTTTCTCCCAAACCCACCTATGTGATACTTTCATGGGCTAATGTAATCAGAACAACTCCTGGCATTTAGGCTAGAAAACACTGACAAAGGTAAGGAAAAAATATTCTTTGAACATTTATCTTCTCAATTGTTATGCTGTAGTCCCCAAAGCTGCCTGAAAATGCCATGGTGCTCCTACTATTGACGGTGTCGATCATGAAAGTGCTGGTGTCTATGCCAAGGAAACTTGTTTGGAGGAAGGAACACATCTTCCCTTCTTCTCTTGTTTCTCCAGGAAAGGATTTTTTCCTAAGTATTTCTGGCCTCTTGGCCTACCTCTTACTTATCACCATGGAGATAGCATGAGTTACTTGACTTGGTGAGTCTTGGAGAGGAATTGGATATACAGATTTCAGCATCTTCTTATCCTCTTCCTCTTTGGAACTATCCTGTCCCTCTTGGGACAACATGCTCTAGTCTGCTCCTCCATGCCATGAGTTTTATAGGAAGACCCCACAGAGGGAAAGCAGCGGAGGTTCAGCACTGCCTGAGGCTAGGTGAGTCAGTCTAATAAGCCTCTGACAGCTAGCATCTTGGCTTCCATCTGGCTTACTTCTTTGGCTTATGTCATACAATTAGGCAAGAAAAAGAGGTGTGTTTATTGGGACCCCTCAGATTCCAACAGTACTACTGACAGTTGGCTGGCATTGGTAGAAATGAGTGAGATGCCAAGAGTTAGACTGACACCCAAGCTAAATGCTCCAACCAATTTACCATAACCCTACACTGAGGTCTGTGGGGCATTGGCTTTTCATTTACTATTGTTCCTTGTCTATATATCACTCCTTTAAATTCACAGCAAGGAGAGATGATGGGCAGAATAAGAGTCAGATATTTAGACCCCAACCTTATTTCTAACACTTTAGAGTAACCCTGTATCATAGTTTCCTAAAGTTGCCATAACAAAGTACCACGAACTAGATGGTTTAAAACAATAGAAATTTATTGTCTCAGTTCTGGAGGCCAGAAGTCCAAAATCTGCAGGGAAGAATCCTTCCTTGCCTCTTCTTAGCTTCTAGTGGTTCATGAGCAATCCTTGGGCTTCAATCTCTGCCTCAGTGGTCACATGGCATTCTCCCCTGTGTATGACTATGTCCAATTCTCCCCTTCTTAAAATAATTTCTCTTATGCCTAATTTATTTATAAAATTCCATTTTCAAAGCTCAATGGTTTCCCTTTCCAATAAATGTATATATTTCATTTACAAATTTTCTCACCAAAAATTTTCTAGAGAGCAGGGAGTATGGGCAGAGAGCTTACCAGAGTAGGCTGAAGATGGAGCATCATCAGAGGTTGGGAGAAAGGAGATGAAAATGGAGACTAGAAGCCTGATATCAAACAACTGACTTTACAATTTTGCCAATGTGTGATTTTAAAGGCTCTAAAATGTCATTCTAAGCATCCTCCTGGCTGCTTCTCATCCTAGTGCAAAAATTCTCAAACTTGTGTTTGTCCTAACACACATAACAGATGAGATCTACATCTACATTCCCATAAGAATACCCAAAGTTAGGCAAAATTTCAGCAAGTTTCAAATCAGTCCCTCTACTTTCCATTCTAGAGCGCTTATCCGAGTATAAGTGAGCATATATAGCCTAATTATAGAGATTAGAATCTGTCTAGTGAACGAAAATTGGGTTCCCGGCCTAGCCCTTGCTTTCCTAGGAACTGTCCTTTTGCCAAGCCCATACCAACAGCCAGGTTTCTATAATGTAACTCCTATACCATTGGACATATGTTATAGAATGTATATAAATACAATCAGTCCCTTCCCTAGGAATTTGGAAATGAAGCAAAGAAATAATTTAGTCTTTCCATATAGCTGGACCCATATTATAAAAACTTAGGCACCTTGACACAGTTATGTGTTTCCCCACATGCTTCAGAGAAACAGTCAGGCAGTCTTCTGAGCAAAAGAAGATGACTAGGGAGGAGAGGTGGAGAATGATAGAACCTTGTGAGCTTCATTACCTCTTGAGGCCCAGTATATTCCTGCTTTGGGGATCTGTATAATACATTATCTCTTGTCATGCATTCCCTTTTCCCATAGACTAGACTAAGTTCTTTCTGTTACTTGCAACCAAACAAATTCTAATACACTACTTCCCCTCTCTCTCTTTCTTTCTTTCAAGAAAAATATTTAGCAAAACACTAATAGTTGAAAAGCACTGCTCTAGAAAGCAGCCAATTCATTTGCCCACTTCATCAGTGAGTCCAAGGATGAAGTTTCTAAATTCTGTGCTCTACCCTGACCCTAGACAATGCTGTTGTCTGTGAATGTGGGCATGGCAAGCATCCCTTTCCTCTCACAAACCTGTGCTGGAGTCGGAACTCACAGTAGCCACTGTGGTCCCACGCACTTCTGTCTCTGATATACTTCCAAGTCCCTCTCACCCTACTCCGCTGTGCCCAAATACCACAAACCAATCTCAAGGAACATACATGGCATCCCACAGTGACCATTCCAGGCCTTCCTTCATCAAGGCAGAGCCATTTCTCAGCCTATATTTATAAGTTCTTATTGAATGACAATTCTATGCACATTGCGATCCTACTGTGGTGCTTATCTCCTACTTTGCAAACGTGCTAAGGTAATTAAAATCTGTGTCCATTCAATTGCATTTTTATAACCTCTTTCCTCCAAGTAATTCCCAGTAAGTGGGATTATCACAGTGGAGTATACTTTTCATACTTCAGAGGAAAGGAGTCTTCCAGTGTATAAATATACACTTTGGGGCTGCTCTAGCTATTGGCAATGTCTCCACCAATCTAGAGGTCAGGAACCTAAAGCCCCTTTTCTAACAAACTGACCTAATTCAAATCAACAGAGAATGTAACAGAGTCAATCTCAACATGGAACATTGCAGCCTTGGTGCCTTACTTCCAAATGATCCAGACAGCCTCAAAAATAAGGAGAAAAAGTAAACACAAGTGAAACCTTTCACTAGTTCTCTCTTTCCATCTCCCACCCCCATTCACCTAGTTTCCAGATCCTTTCTTCTTCTTCTATGTTCAGGCCTGAAAACAGCATCTCCCAACTTTCTCTCTCTGAGACCAAATGAGCTTATTATATAATCTCAGCTCTTGTTCCAAGAAAACCAAGATCAATCTCAAAAAGCAGTCGTCTGAACTTGGCAGACACTTGTGTGGGAAAGTCTTTAAACAAAAACAAATTTGTTGATGTACTGGGACAAGAAACTTAGAGAACAGATAAAATGTTCCATGAGCCAACTCTGCCCTCAGCTTCAGCATTCACACTTTTTTCAGCCAACAGTCCCATTCCACTGTGGATGAAGCCAACTCATCAGCTTGTCATGATAAGGCCAAATGCTCTTACCAAAGCCAAAGGAACACCAAGACAATCAAGGAGAGGACTCCCTAATTGCAGAAACTTCAGGCTGTGACTCATGAATAAACACCTGATCAACATAAGGAATAAAGAAAAGTATTAACAACAAATGATTACATTGTTACTTTTGTACTTTCAGTCTATGTCAAGCAATTAATTTCCTCTAGCTATACTTTCCTCTTCTCCAAGGCTACATAGAGAGGGGTCCCTCTGTCTTTGTTACAGTGAATGACAGCACAACAGAACTTACTGAGTTCTACTTTAAAATAGAAATATAAATATAGATTAGGGTTCCCCAAGGAAGTAAGTTACTTTTCCTTTCCCAAGCAACAAGTGAAGAAGACAGGAAGAAGAGGGTTCTGGGAAATATCAAAACAGCTGAAGGTCCTCAGGAAGGGGAAAACTATATTATTTAAAGATGGCCACAGCTGGGGAAAGAGATATTGTTAAGAAAACTAGTGTTATTAAGGACCAAGGAGTGAATTCCTTTAAACCAGAAGAAAGTACTTGAAGCTCATGGTGACCCAGGCAGATTGACTTATTATTCAAAAGATAATCTAGCACTCTAGGGTTTGTGCTTATGCCCAACTCTTCCTCTGCGGTTTCTCAGAGAAGAAGGACTTAAAAATAGCACATGGGTGCCAGAAAAGAAGATGCCAGAATAACTACCAAGCACAGTGCTGAGCATTTTTGGTGTTACAGATTTTCTTGGTTTGGTTCTCTAAAGAATTAATAAAGTTTGTTCTGTAAACCCACAACTTCTCTAATAAAGAAAAAAAAGAATTAATATAAGTTCAACTAACAGAGCAGCAGTGAGATGCTCCATCTTGCTTGTTACCTATACTACTTTCTGAGTGAAGCAATTCTTTGCTTTGTCAGAAACCCTTGTCTCCACTGACAAAAAGTCAAGAATAAAAATTAATATAAAGTCTGGTAGCATCCCACCCCAGCAGAATCCCTTATTTCCCAGGATCTCAAAGTACTTCCCTAACACCAGTACCATGATCTACAATTCTGATCAATATTTAGCCAATAAGCTAAATTTATCTTTAAATATCAACACCTATGCTTGAATGAAAAATGGACTTAACCAGAAGTAGAGGAAATAGAACATTCAAGAACCCACCAGTATAACCCAGTGCCATGTTGGTGCTGCTGAAATGGTATTAGTTAGTTAGATGTCCATCATTAATGCCAGTGGTAATAATGATGTCACTGACAGTGTAGCTACTCTAATGATCCATGCCATTTCTCTGAGCCTGAACCCAGAGCTACTTAATTACCCACTCAATGACACATAAAATAGGCAAGACCCAGAAGGCTGATATTTTTTCCCAGTTTTTCAATAATAGTAATACTCTTTGTCTTCTGTGAGTGGTCTTTCAAATAGAAACTCACCTGCAATAATTAGTTCCCTGACCTCTTTTCCCAAAGTAGAGGACCAAATATATCCAATGGAGTTTGCAGCCTAGAACTAGCATTTTCCTTGTAATTTCATGCTCCAGCTCATTGACAGTAATAAATTGCTAATGTGGAATAATTTCCATGGTATTTTACAAAACTCAAAGAAGATAATTGCATTCTTTCTGAAATTTACCACAAGTGAAACAAGTCCAAGTTTATTGAAATTCCTCCATTGTAGTTTATTCCACAGAAACCTAATGCTATAAAGAATCTTAAAAGTTCATCTAGTTCATTTTCAAACCTTCAGAAAAGAAAGTATGAAAAATATTGGGAATTTAAACACACACACACTTGCATTCTAGTCCTAGTTCAGCAACTGACTTATCCATTTGACTGAGAAAGTATCACATCATCTCCCTCAACTTCAATGTCTTAATATATATTGTTTAATATATATGTCTTCATATATATTGGACCAGATTATCTCTGAGGTTCCATCCAACTTTAAAATCTATGATTCTTGGTTGACTAGAGAGAAAGAGTCTACATCTTGCATGAGAGATATATGCCAAGATTTTATAACTTTCAAGTTGGAGGGATACTAATTGTCAAAGCTGAAAAAGGGGGAAATTTTAATCTATGCCAAGGTCAAGCTTCTACATAATTATTGTGTAGAAAAGTGAGAATAATTTTTCTACTTAAGACAACCCAGGAGGTGACAGAATAAGAAGACAGAAAATGTGCTACAATTTTCTTTTGTTGCATGCAATCCATAATATGACCAGAAAGCAGGAAAATTGCATACCTTCCCAGGGAACTGCTCAAATCTCTCTTGAGGGTTTTTCCCTCTTGCATGAATTTCATGACAGAATTATATACATTAAAATAGACATTTGTTTTTCATATACTAAATTAAAGTTTTCTGATCATGTTTAGAAACTCATTAGAAGAACATGTCATAACTTTTATGCTTCTAGAGTTTAACAGTATAATAGAACTAAAATACACAGAGTTGAAATAACTCTAAAAATGAATATAAATAATTTAAAAGAAAAGAAAAGAATTAAAAGATTTGGTCAATAAAGCATGATAAAAATATAAAAAACTACAAGTAAATACTGTTGGTTTAAGATTAAATACCTTGGCTTTGGGTTTTAACAATGGACTAGTAAATTCTTACTAGATATTTTCAAAATTTAAGTCAGTCAAATAATTTATAATGAATGCATTTAATTTATCAATAGATTCTATAAGGGTGAAAGAATTTATGGATATGGAAAACTTCCTGCTTTTGACAAAGGAGCAATCTATATATTTATTTAAAGAAAAATAGTTCAGATAATGGATGAGGGTTAAGAGTAAAATGAAAATGTGGAGAACTTCCAGTCTAAAATGATACATAGCAAGAAGCAGCTAATTAAATCTCACCCAATTTCTCATAAAAAATCACTTTGAAGACAAATATATATATATATATATGCGTATATTTGCACTCATACATTTGCCTATATATCCATAAATCGATAACTAGTTCAGGAAAATGAAGAATTGTCAAAGATATACTCCTCCTATAAAGGCAACTGGCCCATATAGTTTTAAAGAAAATCAAAACTTCAAGGAATAGTTAATTCCTATATAACTACATTTCCACAGTTAAGACCATTTTTTAAATTTATCAATGTTTCTGAAATTTCAATGTATCTAACAATTGTTTGAACGTGTAAAATTAGTTGGTTTTTCCTTTCCTGAAAGTATCTTCTTTTACAAGCAGTTCTCTTAGGCACTGTTCATTTTTCTTCATTGCTTTTTCTTTTGGCTGGCAGACTGGATAATCTCAATTGATCTATGTTCAAGTTCACTGATTCTTTCTTCTGCCTGCTCAAATTGCCTCTTGAGACCTAGAGAATTTTTCATTTCAGTCATTGTATTTTCAACTCCAGAAGATCTATTTGATTCCTTTCCATAGCTTCTTTCTCTTTATCATCTCTATTTGTGGGACATCATTCTCTTTAGTTCTTTGAACATATTTAAATAGGTGATTTATGTCTTTGTCTAGTAAATCCAATGTCTGGGCTGCCTCCAGGAAATTTCTATTGGTTGATTTTTTCCTGTATGGGTCTACTTTCTTATTCACTTGTATACCTTGTAATTTTTTTCCTGAAAAAAAATGGAGATTTTGAATATTATAATGTGACACTCTGGAAATTAGACTTTCCCTAATCCCCAGGTTTTGTTGTTGTTGCTGCTTGTTATAATTGCTTGTTTAGTGGCTTTTCTGATCTCCTTTCATAAAGTGTGTATTCTTTGTCATGTGTGGCCACTGAAATTTCTATTCTGCTAGCTTAGCGGTAAGCTACTTATTGAGCAGAGATTTTCTTAAATATCTGGAACAAAACAAAACAATAACAACAAAAACAAAATGCTTCCAGAATTTGCAGAGGGATTCTGTTTTGGGTTGGTCATGCTTTCAACATGTAGCCAGGAAGTTTCTAACTCTGCCTTAGCCTTTACTTCGTACTTGCATAGAGCCTCAAGGTCAGCCAAAGGCAAGAGCATTGGGCCTCTCAGATCTTTCCTAACCAAGTGCATAGCCCTGAGAATATGGGTAGACTTCTAAACTTCTAGGAATGTGTCAAAGCTTTTCCAAAGTCTTTATTCCCCAAAGCATCTAGCTTCCAGGTCTTTCCTCACAGGCTTTTTAGTCTATTGTTTGCCCCAAATGTTATACATTGTCACAGACAGAAGACACTAAATCATTGGCCAGTAAATGTTTTCAACAAACTCCTGCTAGGTAACAACTTTTAGCCCAAGGCAAGTTACAATCAGGCAGGTAAGATAAACACAAGCCTTTTGAGTGGATCTTTCAGGGAGCTACCAGACAGATCAACTAAGGCAGCCTGCAAATAAGTCCATTCTGGCCGCTCTGTACTGGTACTGGAAATGCAATGTTATTTTCAAGGTTATCACTAAGTCAGATATCAGGGGATGGGACTAGGGTAAGTTTGTGGTAAAGCACCACAAAGGTTGCCATTGTAAACCAAGATTCAGCAATTTCCTTGCATAAGTGCTCCCTGGGTTGCTGCAATTCTCAGTTAGTTTCCAGAATACTGGAAAAAATAGATTCTGATGGTTTTTGCCAGTTTTTTTTATTGTTTCTATGGAGGGGCAGGCTTTTGGAGTTCCTTACTCCACCATTTTCACTGACATCACTTCAACACTGATGGAGTCAAGAAATTTTTTTCAAGGCAAACTCCACTAAGTCCATTTATCATTAGACAATTTTTATTCAAAGGGATTAAAAATCTTGCATTTTCCCCATTTTTGTTTTATTCAAAGTCACTCCTTTCTGTGTAAATCCTACAAGAGAAAATAGAGTAATATCTCAGTTTTCTTGTCCTTATCAAATTTTAGTTTTCATGACTACTGCCATTGTTAATTTGTTTTGTGGTCATTATTTCAATCCCCTACAACTTTTTTTGCAGATTTATATGTTACCAAAAAAATGTAATTCCAGTCATTTTCCTCCACTTTTATGTTTTCAAGTTTTAGTCACATATTTTGCATTGATTTTTTTCTACCAGTAATATTCATTAGTAACCATATTAATAAAACTATTAACAATAAAAGTAATATTTATCAATAATATGATCCAGAATTTATTATGTGTTAGGCCCTCATGACTATATATATATATATTCCACTTATAAAGGATACCAGTAATAGGACTATGTCCCATCCTGAATGAGGTAGGTTGCACCTTGCCTGAAGTAGCCTTATCAGAAGATCTACTTACAGTGGGTTTACACCCACAGGAATGGGTATTTTAAGAACATGTGTTTCTGGGTTACATACAGTTTCAACTCACCACACATACTATGACAGTTTGAAGTTCTATTATGAATCCCAAAAGAAAAAGATTATGTTCTTAAACTAATCTATTACTGTGGGTGTGGTACCCTGTGATTGTATTAGATTCACTTTAGATCTAGATTGCTTTTGATTGGACTACATCAGTGAGGCATGACTCAGGTTGAGTCTCCATCCTCTTGTTTGGTCTTAAATAAATGGAGACACAGAGAAAGACACACAGAGAAACAAAGCTGCCATGTTTGACCCTGCCATGTGAGAGAGGACTCAAAGATCGCTAGCAGCCAAAGCTTAAGCACAAAGTCCCCAAAAGGCTGAGCCTAGGGAGCAGCTCAAGGCTGAAGAGATGAGCCATACGGTTGATAGCTCACAGCTGAACTCAGGAGGAAAGCAGAGCAGCTGAGCCCGAGAGAGGAGGCCCAGAAAGAGATAAGCCCTATGCCTGGTTGCCCACAGCTGAGTTACAGGACACAGAAGAATCTGGAGGGGAAGGCAAGGACCTCGGCAGAGATCTGCCACCATCTTGCTTCCCCACATTGCAGGACACCAGGATCACCAGTAGCTGACTTTGGTGAGAAAGCATCTCTGCTGATGCCTTGATTTGGACATTTCATGGCCTCAGAAGTATAAGCTTTTACCCTAAATAAAATTCCCATTATAAAAGCCAACCCATTTCTTGTACTTTGCATTGGCAGCCATGTGGCATACAAAGATACATACTATGCACCGAAATAAATTGCAGATGAATTGACTTTTTAGAAAACTATATGTGTAAAACCATAATTAATATAAGGAAATGTGGAGAAGATATTTATATATTGGTGTAGGAAAGGTCTTTCTTAAAATGGCAATAAGGCCAGAAACCATAAAGGGAAAGACTGATATAGCTAAACACAAAAAAATATAAAATTTCTGTACAAGAAATGTAATAATAAATAAGGAAAGTAGACTTAGAAAACAATTTTGCACATATAAGACAAGGAGAGAACATTTACATTAAGAACTCAAAGTCAATAAGTAACAGGTGAACTACTCCAAAAAATGGACGAAGAATAAATACAGGAAATTCACCACAGAAGAAATGCAAATAGCTAATAAATAAATTAAAAGATACTAAAGTTAATAATTAACAAAATGCAAATTAAAACAATAAAGAGGCAATTTCTTGTGAATCAGAGTATAATTCAGAATGATGAAGATTCATCAGCATTGATGATTCTGTGGGGAAATCCTCACTCTTATTCACCATTACTGGCAGTTTAAAATTAGTATATACCATTTAGAGTGTAACTGTACAATATTTATCAAAACTTTACATTTACATTGAACCAAAAATACACAATTTCTCAAAGATAAATGTATTAAGATATTGTCTGGAGCTTTGTTTAAAAAGGAAATAATTAGAAATCACCCAAATGTTCATCAAAAGCAAGTGTTTAAATAAACTATAAAATACCAATGCAATGGATTAATCTGTGGCCTTTATAAATATTGAAATTTGTATAAATTGACATGAAAAAAATGGTCACTACATAACAATAGTTTTTCCAAATGTTGAAAACTCTACCTATAGGATTATATCTTTTTTTTTTTTTCCAGTCCATCTTTTAATTTTTTCTGAAAAATTCCTGACATTACGGAACTAAACTGAAATGTATTAATATTCCACTCTTACATTTCCATGACAAACAAAAAAAAAAATTCATGAGCCAAAAACAAACAAACAAAAAAAAAAAAACAACAAAAAAAAAACCACAAAACAAAAAACAGGGAGAAGCTTATAAAACTAAATATGGATCTCAGCATTAACAGCTGAACAGAGAAAGGAATTAAAACACTTTAATTAAAAAATCACGAGTGGATGATAAAGTGTGTAGAAACTGAAAATTTACAAACTATTTAAAACCTGGAATCGCTGACTGTTCAGAAACTACACAGATGGATCATGGGTGGTAGTGAACAGCAGAAAGGGATTATGGATGAATCTGCATTGTTCTAGCTGCTCCCCATGCCACCCGTCTCCGAGGAAAGCCTGACATTGATTAGATACTGAGCCAGATAGTAATCATAAAATATGGGTATATTGTGATAAATGAAAAAAAAAGTCCAATTGGATATTTGCCAAAATATTGACATTGATTGTCTTTGGTGGACAAGCTTATAGTGCACTTTCACTTCAGTTTTTACTTCATTTAATTTTACAGCTTTACTGAGATATAATTTTATAATATAAAATCTATCCATTTAAAATGCATAATTCAATGGAATTCAATGGAAGAAGCTGGGACTGATAGGAATTGCATTGAATGAATAGATTCATTTGGAGAGTATTGAACTCTTAATATTAAGTCTTCCACTCTATGAACATAGAATGCCTTTCCAGTCAACAATGTTTTGTAGTTTTCAGAGTACAACCTTGGCACTACTTTTCTAAATTTATTCCTAAATATTTAATTATTTTTCATGTTACTATAAATGGAATTTTTCCTATTTCACTTTGGATTGTTTATTGCTAATGTATAGAAACAATTGATTTTGTATATTGAGTTTGAATCCTGCAAGCTTGCTGAACTCATGTATTAGATATGTAGGTTTTTGAGGGATTCTTCAGGATTTTTTTAATATACTAGATCATGTCACCTCCCTTTTCAGGGACTCCAACCACATATATATTAAGCTAACTGAAGTTGTCCCACTTTTCACCAATACTATATTCACTCTTGCAGTCTTTTTCTTCTGTATATGTGTTAGACTGAATTATGTACTCCAGAAAGCCACAGTCTTCAGGGAGAAAGCATCACCTTACTGACACATCCATTTTGGACTTCTCTTAGCCTCAAAGCCATTGTTTAAGCCAATTTATTTTGTGGTATTTATGATCACAGCCAGGAAACTAAGAAACAGTGTGTTTCATTTTGAAGTTTCTTTTGTGATGTCTTCAATTTCAGTGGTTTTTCCTTCTGTAATTTCTAACATGCATTAATCCCATCCAATATATATTTCATCCTAGAAATTGTAACTTTCATTTCTAGAAGTTCAATTTTGATCTTTTTTATCTTCCATGTCTCTACTTAACAGACTTTAAACATTTAGAATATAGTTATAATAACCATTTTAAATGTCCTTGTCTACTAATTTTATCTTCTGGACCAGCTGCTTGATTGAGTTTTCTCCTCATTATGGTAGTATTTTTCTGCTTCTTTGCATAGCTGGTAATTTTTTATTGAACATTACATATGATAAATTTTACCTTGTTGGGTGTCAAATATTGTATTCTTATAAATAATTTGAACTCTGTTCTGGGACGCATTTAGGTTACCTGGAAACATGTTAATCCTTTCAGGTTGTACTTTAACATTTTGCTAAATGCTTGAGAGTCATATCCTCTGCACATCTCCAGATTTCTCTCTGTGTGAAGCTTTCTCCTCTCCAGTAATCCACCCTACAAACTCCGGCCTCTTTGGCATCCTCATACTCATTGGTCTGCTTCTTTGATGCAGTGAGACCACCAGGATCTGCCTGGGTTTCTCTTCCCTGAAAGAGAGCCTGAAAATTTTCTTCAGGTAGTAAGCTGGGGCAATCATAGGGTTCACCTCATTTGTCTTCCCTTTCTCAGGGACCAATGCCCTTTACTGTCTAATGTTCAATGTATTAAGAACTGTTATTTTATAAATTTAGTCCAGATTTTCAGCTATTTCAGGCTGGAGGATAAATCCAGTCCCTGTTACTTCATCTTGGCCAGAAATAGGGTTGATCATGAATTTTTAAAATGTCTTCTCCCTGCAGAGGCTCTGTGTTTACGTTTTCTATTGCTGCATAACAAACCACTTCAAAAATTATTGGATTAACACAATAGCATTGAAGATATTATGTGATATTTCAATAGGAAAATGTATTTACTGATCTAAACCAAGACAGGTACACCTAAGAAAATTCAGCTCCAACCTTAACAATTATTTGAGCTTTTAACTTCAGCCTCCTTCTGCTCTTTGGATGTGAACTTTGTTTTTTTGTTTGTTTGTTTGTTTGTTTGTTTAATTTTTTATTTATTTTTATTGTGGGTAAAAATCAAAATTCTCACAATACATACAAACATTTGCAAAATGATATATAAATATACATGCATATATGTGTATTTGCTTACAAAAATGTTATTTATATATATATATATACATATATTTTAAGACGTGCTTAGATTACCCAAAATATTACACGGTGGGAGATGTTTGTGTGGAGGTGGTGGGAGGTGTGGGAGGTGAACTTTATTTTAACTTCACTGTTTTGACTTACTCTCAACAGATATTGACTTGCCTTCCCTCTCTGGTTCTTCTTGTTCCTATTTCAGGCAGTATTTATTCTTGTATCTCCAAGCCTAGCTTAATCCCGACACAAAGTAGGAATTGAATTGATGTTTCTTTAAGGAAGTAATAAGAATGGCAAAAAAATCTCAATGAAGGAAAATATTCTAGCCACCTGCCCCAGGGCTCACCTCATCAAAGCAGCAGCTTTACTTACTTTCAAAGTTCAGTGTCTATTTTGCTGCCCAGGAAAATTTTCACCCCATTTATCATTCAAACGATCTTTGTTGTGCAAACAAGCCAGGGTGACCCCTGCATCAGACAGAACCAAGGCCTGTGAATTGCCCACCATACTTTATTTCTAACTTGATGTTTCCTGAGCAGCACTAGAGAGCACAGACAGAAAACGCCCTCTTGGTGCTATTAAGAACTTTCTATGAGCATGGAACAGATGAAGGGGGTGAGAGAAGAACACTTTCCCTCTAGGGTGTGAACTTGCAGAACACACATTGTTCCAAAAGCAGGGGACATGTTGTGGCTGTAAGCATTATGTTTGACAGTGCTGTCTTCTGAATGAGAGGAAGTCCAGATGCCAGACACCCTCCTGCCCCAAGAGAGCCTTTTTCAGCATTTCTATGTGGACTGGTGGTGGAAAGTCCTGTAAAGATGGTCTGTGTGGGTCTGGCACAGCCCCCAAGAGAGAACTTCTAGCTCCTACAGAGGATTCACTTATGTGACCCCCGGCTAAGACTCTCGGCCTCTTCAGAACCCCCCTGGGTAAAGCAGAGATAACAACACTGACCTCACCATAATGATCATGTTAGTATAGCAGCAGCCCCACTGAGAAGGTGATGGTGAATAAATGCTTCATTTCCTTAGAAAAATGAACATTTCCACTAATCTTCTCTATGCCCCCAAGTTGTAATCCTGGGCACTTGATTCTTACAAGTAAGAGGGGGAAACAGTTTTGGAGAACAAAATGTCTTGGCCCTGAGAAGAGTTCTTACTTGCGCAGTCAAGGAGGGTTTATTATGGGTCTGTTTAGTGTCACAGTCAAGGGAGGGAAGGAATATAATGCTGATCCAAGAAGCCATCTTGCTCTGAGGAGTGATGAAGTACATTTTTTTGTGCTGAGGCACTCTTATGGGTTAGATTTCTTTGTGGAATAAGCCTGGGTAGGCAGGTACAGGAATAGAACAGTTCACTGGGAGAAGATTATTAGTGAAACCAGAGGCTTATTTGGCTCTCTGTCTCTGGGGGAGATACATAAAGCAGGAGAACTAATCCACTCTAAGAAGAAAGGGATGGCGACTTACCCTTAATTTGATATATCACTCATATGGTGGGTGGGAAAGTTCTTTCAAGTCCTTTTGGCCCAGGCTGTAAATTATTCTTCATGATTCTGTTTTGCAGTCGTCAGTGAGTCATCCGTGACTCATGGCATCATCATCATTGTATATTTGGGGGGCATTCACTGGGTTCTTGGGTTCACACTGATAAGGAGAATGAGACTTTGTTGTGACTGAGTCGTTTTCCGTGCTACGTGTTTTCTGTGTTTTCTTAGCTGCCACAGCCATCCTGATGGTACGTATTTGTAAAAATCATTTTCATCTGTATTTTGCTTTAACAAAAGGAATGACATTGATACTCCATTTAGGGAAAGTTCCCTATATTCTGCTGCTGAGTAGTTGCGTGACATTGGGCATGTCTCAACTTCCAGGGCCTATGTTTCTTTATGTACTGTCTAATCCCCTGATTCTACAATAATAACTCTTTAGGTTTCAAATGAAGTCTAGAAAGTAAAAGCACATGCATCTCTCTTTCAAGGGTCTTCTCAGGCCACACTTCCTTCAACCCAGGCTGTGTCCATTGGTGATTTCCCTATGCAGCTGACTGAGCCTGGTTTACAGGAGAGCCAAACAATATTCTGGCACAAACAAGAAATAGATTGTGGAAGCTTACAAGCCACTCAGGCACATTCATCTATCCAACAAACATTTATTGAATACCTACTATGTACCAGCAATTATTTTAGGAAATTGAGGATACAGCAATATCAAAACAAAAGAAAATATCTCATCTCATGGAGCTTATATTCTAATGTAGGGAGGTGGACAAATATATAAATTATATAGGTGATAAGAGCTGTGGAAAAATAAAGCAGGATTGAGGGACAAGGAGTGCTGGTATATTAGCAGGGTCGAAATGTTAAATAAGAGGGTGAGGCTCGGCTTCACTGCATAAGCTTGAGGGAGGTGAGAGAGTGAGTCATAAGAACACCTTAGGGAAGAGTGATCCAGGTATAAAAAAGAGCCACTGCAGAGACCCTGGGGTGGAAACATGACTGGCAAGTTGAAGGAGCAGTAATGTGGTCAATGTGGCTGGAGAAGCATGAATTAGATGGGGAATAAGAGGTGATGATATCAGAGAAATGCAGGGAACCAAAGCATGTAGGCACATTATAGAGGTTTGTAAGACTTTCGGCCTGGTAATAATCGGATGATTTTATCTCATAATCTGTAACAAATATTCCATCAGGGTGTGGTGTGTTGATAGAGGGGTATTGTTTGGAATTCTACACATGTGCATGACTATTTTGTAAGTTCACAAGTTCTATCCTAAAAATATATTTAAAAAATAATAATAGGGTGGGTTGGGGGAAAATACAATTATAAGATAAGGATTATAATTAGTAATAAGATTTTGACAATATTCTTTCATAATTTGTAACAAATGTCTCACAACAATGTAAGGTGTTGGTGGAAGGTTGATGTATGGGACCCCTGAATGATGTTATGAATGTCTGTTTTGTAAGTTCACAACTTTTACTATATACTTATTGTTTATGTATGTTCATGTATAAATGATATAATAATAATAATAGGGTGAGTTGAGGGAAAATACTTTGGTTAGTAGTAACATTTTGAGGATGCTCTTTAATCATTAGTTAAAAATGTTTCACAACAATGCAAGGTATTGGTGGTAGGGTGCGGTGTGAGAGCCCTGTATGATGTTATGTATGTTTGTTTTGTAAGTTCACAACTATTTACTATATATTTACTGTTTATGTATGTTCATGTGTGAGTGATATACTTCAATAAATTATTTTTAAAAATCCATGTCTGGTACACCTACTGTTTCCTATCCAGTTCCCCAAATCCAATTTTTGAAGGGTCAGCCATGTGCTTACCTTCAGGAAAGCTACTCACATTCCCACTTCCTCTCCAGCTAAGGATGGTCCTTTTACACAGATCTGGCTAGTAAGTTCTAACCAGAAGTCTATTAATATCTTGTATTTAATATATGTTGTGTGTTTCCTCATGTTCTCTCGGCATCACCTGTTCCCCAGACCCCAGTCACTTGCTCCATCTCCACTCATCCTGTTGCGCCAACTCCATGATAGTGTTGTAAAGTTCTACTGCCTGAAACGAACATCCAGAGGCCCTCACTCTGGCTCCTCCTATATCTCTTAAACTCAAAGGAAGTACCACATTTCAGGACTTGGAAACTGGCTTACCTAGTAGCTTCTGAAGGGACCAGGTAACAAAATCCAGAAAGGTATGGGAGTTCAATCCCCAAGAGGTGCACATAAAAAAAGAGACAGAAAATGGGAGAAAACAAGAAAATAAATTTTCTCTCCAATACTCTATCCACTGAATATTCTAAGGCATGGTTTTTCCATACAATCTGCCGGGTGACATCTCACATGGTCAAGAGGATACACTATTAAAGCACTAGCACTGTCTCATACTGACTTCTACAGAGAAGCAATGGCTGGCAGGAAATATATCAAGTTTCATTTGCTTCTCTCCTTATTCCTTACTCTTACTACTTTGAGAGAGTACCTCCTAATAAAGCATTAGCACTTAAACCTTGTCAAAAATTTCCATTTTCTGGGGAAATTTGGCTAAAACAATCTCTTTTAAGACTTTTTCTCTCTCTGATAAACAGAAGAGACTTTTCTTCCTTCTTTTCACCTTGAACTTGAACATGTCTGGAGACATTTTTGAAATCATTAAAGAAAGGCCAAGAGAATAAAAAAGACAAGTTGCTGAACCACACTCAATACAGTACCTACCTGCAAATCTCTTGAAAAAGAGAAAAATTAACTCCATTAAATTCCAAATGGTTAAAAGTTTTAAATATTAAAAATTAAAGAGTAAAAGGGTTGGCAGAAAGGAAGACGGTGGCTTAAATGCATTCCTGCTGCCCTCCCTTGCCAACTTCAATCCAACTGCCAATTACCTCCCTTTGTTTTTAGTCTTATTTCTTTAATCATTAAGATACTTAATGCTATAAAATTTCTTTCTTGAGTTGAGTTTTATCTGTGTAACATAGGTTCCAGTAGGAAGTATTATCTTTTATATTATGTTCTTGTTAGTTTGGAATTTCAGTTTTGTTTACTTCTTTGATCCAAGGATTAATTAGAAAAGTATCTCTTAATTTACAGATAGCTAAATATTTTTTTCTTTTTTTGACATTTTTATTTTATTTTATTATGGTAAGAGATTAGGTCCCATTAAAATAACTTATTTTCAGAATTTTTAAAGGAAATTTGAACCTAGAATCTTAGACCCATCCAAACTAGCAATGAAGTAGGAGTGTAAAATAAAGCAATCATAGGTATACAAATACTAAAAAATGTTATCGCACATATCCTTTGGAAGAATTGCTTAATTATACATCTAACAAAAATGAAAAATGATTAAAAAATGCAAGAGTAGAAATTTTTAAAGTAGTGAGCAAATGAACCAGTATATTTTATGAATATTTAAATAATTTTTGCTATAAAAATTAATAATAGACTGTAACTAAGAATCCTGGATACTTTCAACATGGTAGGTGATAGGGAAGATGGAAAGAAGGAGAAGAGAAATGAATGCATGCTAAATTTCTTTTCTTAATGCAGGGAGGGTGGGAGTGAGGACCAATATAAATACTAATTAATTCCAGTTATCTAGATAATAATATGTTTATATAGGTGCACTAAATTTAAGTGAAACTACTAGAAGAATAGGAATAGGATAGTCAACTTTCATATCACTAGAAGAAATGGAATAAAGAAAATGTGATGAATATAAAAAAACAGAAAAGGAAGAAGAAATAGAAGGAAAAAAAGGGAGGGGAAGAAGAACACTGAAGGGAGAGGAGGATGAGAAAAACGAGGAGGAAGGCATGACACATAAAACTATAAACTAAGACTGCAGGAATGAGTCCAAATATATCATTAATCATAAGAAATATGAGTGTGTTAAATTCCCCAATCAGACTGTGGGAGAATAAAATCCAACTATATTTCATGTATGTAGGTATATATATATATATATGTATATACATAAAACAAAATAACACAGAAAAATTGAAAATAAAGATAAAAATGACATAGCAAACCAAATGTTAACAAAGAGAAAGCAGGTATAAAAATATTGCTATCATACAGTAGGGAATTTAAAGCAAATAGCATTAAATGGGACAAAGAAGAATATTTCATTCAGATAAAAGGCTTACTCCAATAAGAATATATAAAAGTCTAAACCTTTAAATATATAAAAACATAGCTTTAAAATATATAAAGGATCTCAAGCTTCAGCAAACATAAATATCACCTGGGAAACTTGGTTAAAATGCTGATTTTCAGGGAAATGGATGTGGCTCAAATGATTGGACTCTCATCTACCATATAGGAGGTCCAGGGTTCAATTCTCGGGGCCTCCTGGTGAAAGGCAAGCTGGCCCATGCGGTGAGCTGGCCCACGCAGAGTGCTGACCCATGCAGGAGTGCTGGCCCATGCAGAGAGCTGGCACAGCAAGATGACACAACAAAAAGAGAAACAGAGGAGAGACAGTAAGAGACACCGCAGACCAGGGAGCTGAGGTAGCACAAGAGATTGAGCACCTCGCTCCCACTCCAGAAGGTCCCAGGATCAGTTCCCGGTGTTGCCTAAAGAGAAGACAAGCAGACACAGAAGAACACACAGAGAGCAGACAGCGGGCGCAAAACAACAAGGTGGGGGGAGGGTGGGAATAAATAAGTAAATCTTTTAAAAAAAACGCTGATTTTCAGGATCTATCTCCATTTCCCTGCCACTATCCTAGTTCAACTCATCATTATCTCTTACCTGAATTACAACATCCTCTTATCAGGTCAAATTGCAATTCAAAGTTTTAATCTGAGGAATTAAGTAAGAGGGAAAAGTGACTCTGGTTCAAGTTCACATGGCTACTTAATGATAGATATGGAACTAATATCTGCAAGTAGGAGACTTGAACTGTAAAAGCAGCCTTGATTCTAACATATTTCACATCAAAATACATAAATGGAACATGTACTTTTCTCCTGTGTGAAATTATTTGCTATCTAGTCCTTTACCGAAAAAGTAAAGATCATGTCCTTATCTAGGAAATAATTTATCCCAAGGAAGTAAATGCCTTACTCCTAACCAACTCCAGGGAACTCAGAACTTTACTAAGCCAGAAACAATTCAGAAGATTCTTCGGACTCACTGACCTAAGTGCAATGGGTTTGTAATTTTCCTGAAATTACCACTCCACTACATGATTTATCAAATTCTCAGTAACCAAATTTCTTCCCTGGGAACAGACCTTTTGTGGGTTAATGTTAGCCCTACCTGGGTCTAATTATCATATACCTTTCTACCGGTTTGCATATGAGAGATCTGGACAAGCCCTAGTTTTTCTGACTTAACTTCATGGGAATTATGGGAGACAGCTTACTACAGTCTCCTTTTTGGCACAATAGCAAAAGCCAAGCAATAACAGCTAAAACAGTGGAGGCATCTGCTGACTTGGTGTAAAGGTCCCCTTCAATGTCATGGCCCCTCACACTATACAGCCCTTGCTGCTCACTGAGAATACACAACACTCCTCAACAAGTAGGCTTTACCACATATGAAACTCTGCTTTCTTCCTTACATATTTTCATTCATCATTGTAATACCCTAAAATCCTGCTATTTTTCCTCTATTACTTGAAACAGAGGAAATTCATGACTGTTAAACTCTGTTCACAAATTATCTATGCCCAGAATAGATTTATTAGAAAATGCTTTAGACAATCCAGGGTTAATCTGGCTTGTTGAGCTAGATATCTTGGATATATATACCTAAGCAAATCTTAGTTGATGAGGAACTCTAATTACTGCAAAATATCAGATGAGAACGTTCCCCCTTACCAGAGGGAAATTCTGCACAGAGGGAAGAACTTATTGTCGGTTAGCTAGAAACAAAAGGATAACTTCCACTGACAGGAGATATGCTTTTGGGGCAGTCCGTAAGTTTTGGAATGCTTTGGAAATGAGGATTTTTGGCTTCAACAGGAAACCCAATTCTGAATGGTCAGCAAATTAAAGAACTTTTGAGTGCTCTAATGTTTCTTAAAGAGGCTGTTGTAACAGTAGGAACTCATACAAAAGGGGATAACAGGACGACTAAAGGAAATCCCTGCAGATCTTTATGCCAGACAGGGCTAAGATCCTAGCACTGCTTATAACCCAAGAGATTAAATCTTTGGAGAGGTTCAAAGAAACTTTTACAGAATGCGAGTGATTGCCTCCAGAGTTAGGAAAGGGGTAATGGGAGAAATCCAGGTGTAAATTATAGGAGGATAATCTCTGACACTCTAAGGATGCCTGCTTCAAAATACTGGAGAACCTCAAAAGGAAACTTGCAATATTTTTGCATGAAATTACCTACAATGCAAGGGCAAATTGTTCTTTATACTCAACGAACATTGTTGTAGAAACTATACTAAAATTTCGGAAGGTGTCTCTGGTGCATATCTCACCCAACACTAGCATGTTCCTGATAAAACAATAAAGGTGAGACATACACAAGAGCCCAATCCCAGGGCTCCTTTGAATAATGCCAGATATATTTCACACATTTACTCCCTGCAATGGGTTTAAAATATGCCCTGCTTATTGTTGTTTATTCTCAGAATGGATTGAATCCTTTCCTTAATGGAGAGCTACAGCTTCTAAAGTAGAAAACAAACAAACAAACAAAAAAAGAACACTTGATGTTGTGTTACCAGCTGTGGTGGTTTGAAGCTGTATGTTCCCCAGAAGAAAACATATTCTTAAATTTAATCCATTTCTGTGAGTGTGAACCCATTGTAAGTAGGACCTTTTGATGAGATTACTTCAGTTAAGAAAGTATGATCCAACCTCAATCAGGATGGGTCTTAATCCTATTACTAGAGTCCTTTATAAATTGGAGTGAAATTCAGACAGAGAACAAGAAAGTCACAGTAAGTTAGAAGCTGAAATCAATGAAACCCAGAAGAGAACAGAAAGGCCAGGAGAAGCCACCATGTGCGTTACCATGTGAAAAACTAAGGACCAAGAATCACCAGCAGCCAGCCCGAGAACGCCACCATTTAGGGAGAAAGCATCATCTTGATGATGGCTTGATTTGGACTTTCTTTTAGTCTCAAAACTGTAAGCAAATAAATTCCCATTTTTAAACTTGACCCATCACTTCATGGTATGTGCTTAAGCAACCTAGAAACCAAAACACCAACCTACAAAATTCCAACCATTGTTCTAGTGACTTGGCACCCATTTTAGGGTACAGCAGACACTCTAAGGTGCTCCCATGATCCCCATTTACTGGCGTCCATGCCTTTGTGTAATCCTCTACCTTTGACTATGAGCAGGACCTATGACTTGCTTCTAATCAACAGAATATGGCAAAGGTGATAGGATGTCACTTCTGTGGTTATTTTATATCATATATAACTCATCTTACTAGCAGAGTTGCTATAAAACTCTCCTTGCTGGCTTCATGAAATAAGCAGCCATATTAGGAAAGCCCATGAGGCAAGGAACTCCAGACAGCCTCTTGGAATTGCAGGCAGCCACTGGGAGCTGAAGCAAGTCTCCAAGTGACAACCAGCAAGAAGCTGGGGGCCTCAGTTCTACAATTGCAAAGCAATGAAAATCTTCCAACAAATTGAGTGAGCTTGGAGGCAGATTCTTCCTCAGTAGTTCTCACCTTCAGATGAAATCACAGCCCAGGCAACTCATTGATTTCAGCCTTGTAAGACTGTAAGCAGAGGATCCAGTCAAGCAATGCCTAGGCCCATAGAAACTGAGATTTTTTAAAAATGTATGTTGTTTTAAGTCACCAGGTTTGTGATAATTTCTTATATAGCAATAGAAACCTTATACACTGGGACTGTTATTTAAAAGCTTTGCCAATGTCTTCCACTTACTCAGAAACTTGACTGTCAAAATCAATTCCAATCATGAGGAAAGGTAGAAAAACGAATGGAATTCTGAAACTCAAATTAGCAAATTTTTCAGAAGATTCACAAACTTCCATAGCTGAAGGTATTGCCATTGGCTTTAATGACAATGAAATTAATGTCTTCTGAAGTTCATCAACTCTCCTCCTGTGAATTAGTAACCAGCCAGCCCATATATCTAGGAATATCATCTCTGATTTTAGACTCCATGCTATTACAAACAGATATGACCAAATATTGCAAGGAGTCCATGCAATAAGACAGTATTATCATCAATAGGTATGAGCAACCTTTCCACAACATCATCCTAAACAATATTTATATGGCCTAAAACCTGGAGCTTTTGTAACTGAACTTTCACAGAAATAGAAGTTGAAAGAGAACTAAGGAAGAGATGTAATATATTTGGGGCTGAGTTACTTTCACCGATGCCACAAGTAACGCAGGCCTCTTTGCTTTAGATCTACCTAATTATCTCGATATTCCAAATTTTATTGCCTGACACTGGACCATTCTTGATGTGTAGTGCCAAAACACTAGATACCATGTTTCAACCCCATAGATGTATTTTGGCCAAAGATAGTTCATGGGTGGCTACAAATTACTGATACTGGATTTGCAGCATCAAAGTCTTCTGATTGCTACCTGCAAATTGGACAGGGGGTTGTTACCTTGGTAAATTGATGCATACCTTCAGGATAGTCCCTGACATCACTAGGATCCATTTTGGCACATCAGTTCATCCTCTAGGAACTGTTGTTAGATAAAATATATTAAGGAGAAAAACTGAGCCTTGATTTGAGAACCAAAGCCTGAACACACAAGGGGAATTTTGGATTATTTTCTTCTCTCCTCATGCTTCTTCACTTTATGCATTGCAAGAGTCAAAAATAGGGCAAATATGTCATACTATGGTTCAGAAAATGCAAAGGAGTTAGACAATGCTGCCATACCTATAGAAGTCCTTGCCTGGAAGGTTCATGAAATTGGACAAGTGGTGATTCAGAATAGAGTCACTTTAGATATAAGATTGGCCTTGTGATGGGAACCATGCACTATTTTAGGAAAAGAATGTTGTGTTTACATCCCTGCAGACCTCTCCGGGATCATTAGTATTATTAAAAATAACTATTAAGCAAATAAAGAAATCATAAATTAAAGTAATACAGCTAGTTACCTCATTACATCTGGTTCTGTGAACTCTTCAGATGGGAGATAAAATCTATTCTCTTGATTTAATTTGGGCCCTTTTGGCTCCTGGTTGAGAAGTGGACAATGAACTCTGACCACAAGCTTTCTCTTACACACACACACACACACACATGTACACACACACACATATATGTATGTATGTATGTATAACTGCTGTCAAATTATCCATCGATGTGTCTTACTTGTGATTTCCATAAATTGATCCATTAAAAAGAATCGGAAAACCTGATTCTTAAGGGGGTTGAAACAACCACCCCAAGGATGATTAAATGTCTGGATGTTAATGGTCTACCTTTTAGTGCAGGCTGAAGAATGCCCATACGGTAGGACACTGAGAAGCAAGACCATCTATATCCACACTTACTATCTACAACAATATGGCTTTTCTCTTCTCCTATATTCATTAATATGACTTTACTATTTCAAAAAACTCCTATGCAGGAATATAAATGTTGCAAATATCTTTATTGTTCATTTTAGGAATTAACTGAAAAAAAAATTTAAATGAACATCAAATGGTTCAACTCTTCAATAGACAGCATCAAATGGTAGTTTATTCCCAAGACTATTTTAACTCCCTATCCTCCCTTTAATATTATATTATGATTATTGCCCTATCCTAATCAAGTCTCAAAATTGAAAGGCTTGCCTTAAGTCAGACTCCAAAACCTCATAAATATTTCAATTTTTTGCCTTCCTCATTCTAAGATGCTATGAAGATTCAGTCAAGGTAGTCTCTCCCTCACTGCTACGAGAATAAACTGAGACTGCTACAATAATAAACTCAGCTTGTTTTGGTGTTATTTTTAAGAAACCAGCATTTGGCAAAAGGCAACACAGACCGGTTAGGGGACCTGGGAACTGAGGAACTGGGCAGGGGGCTTAGTTTTTAGAACCCACAAATGGCACCAAATGCTAGAAGAAACAGCTGCAAGGCATTGTGGAGCCATCAGTTGAGGAGTCTTTTTATTTGCCTTTTTCATAATCCTAATTGGCTCAAGTGCCTAAATGGCACTGAGCCTACACAAAGAAGCTAAGTGTTTCCAGTTATAGAAAAAGCGAAAGTGGGGCTTCGAGGACAGTGGGGTAGACAGGCCATTAAAATGTATACCTTGGAGAATAACAAGGACAATGAAAGTTAAATGGGAAGTATAAATTCTGTCCCTAAATACACATTTAAAGGGATAGAACCTTGGAATCTTGTTGTGGAGCTAGGTTTAGGGCAATTCAGGAAGGAAGTAGCCCAGGAGAACTCATTTCATTCATATAAGGTTCTCTTATTTCTCTGTGCTCTTAATTTTACCCTGTGCAATATATAAGTGGTATTATTTTGTCTAGTCTCCTCTTTGTTGATTCATGTGCTTATTTGACTTTGTTTTCCTGTCCTTTTATTTCTTCCTTCTTGTTGGTTTCTTATTCCTCCTTTCGAACTTGCCAGATTTCCTTTACCTTTTGTTATAGAAGTGTGTCTATAGGAAAAACAGTGATTAGGACCAAAGAATGGGCAATTGAAAAAAAAATTTTTTTCAGTACTCAAGTAAGACTGTTGAAAGAACCACTGTGAATAAGTAACTTGCTTTCTGCCTTTGTTTCAATATCTGTAAAAGTGGGTAAATAAATCAATATTTTCTTTAAGTGCCTCACATTCTCCAGCCAATTTTCAATTACTAAGAGGCTGATTATCCCATTTTCTTGCTTTAGCCCTTGAAGAGAAAACTAGTATAATGTAGGAGAAAAAATACTGGCCAAGCCTGACAAATCCTGGATTTTTCACTTATTAGAGTTGTGCACTGGGGCAAGTCACTGAACTACTGGGCTCAATTCCCTCAATGGTCAAATGAGGCTGTCAGCTGCACAGTGGTGTTGTGAAGGACAAAAAAGATGGTACCTGCAAAAGTCCCTGATGCACAAATGGTAGTGAATGTCATGATCAGAATGTAATAAATATTTATGGATCTGTGTTGGCTTTCCTTGTAAAATATGGAAACTAGAAAATAATAAAACTAGACTGGCAGAGCCATTCTTAAGTTCAAGAAAGTGTTTTGTAAACTGTAAAACACACTATAAATTCAACCTAGACTGTTTCTTCTTTTTCTTCTTAGTATCTTAAGATTTTTATTTTTTATTAGCAGTTTTACCTATAATTAGAAAAGTGAAATTCAAGTCAAGCATAGGTAATCATGGGAGGAATTTGAAAAGTATTACTTAAAATGATTTGAGAGATTTAAATTCTCATGGAGATTCCTTCCATTTCATTTTTTTCCCAGTAAGGTGAAATGGAAACAGGAAGGCTTTGGGATCAGTCAAACCTAAGTTTAATTTTTGGTTGTACCTTATCAACTTTATAAGAAAAGAATAAAGTCATTTTTAAACAGGTTCATGGCTGAAAAAGATTGACTTCCATCCTGAGGACTTGTAGCTTAAATCTACTTCAGTGTGCACATTGTCCCTTGATTTTTGATACAACATGCCTCAAGTTTTAATCATATCTAACAAATGTACCTTCAAATCTCACTTCCTTAAAAATAGCAAATTACACACCCTCAGTTTCTTCTTCTATAAAATGGAGAAAATACTAGAACCTATATCATAGGGTTGAGGAGAACAGATGAGAAAGTGCATGAAAATGCTTAAGCTGGTAGTGTCTGACACATAAAAAACTTTAGCTAAGAGAATTACAGTAATAGTTATAACAAAAACATTCCAACTACATTCCAAACCTCATCTTAACAAACAGAAGGGTCAGTGGCAAAGATATTGGGGTAGTTTGCCTTTTTTTTTCCTTCTTAGGTTTCTTGGCTTTATTTCTCCCCCTCTCTTCCCAGGGCAGGTCTGTTTCAGTTCATCTGTTGGCTGGAACACCTGGCAGTGTGCCTACCCTTGACGTTTGCTGTTTGTGGAGCCAACAGGGTGGGGAAGTAGGGGGTTTGATCATCTTCACCACTGAGACATTGGAATCCGTTGAGTTAAACATTGCTCTACTGTTACCATTCCCTCCCTCCTCTTCTCCCTCCCTGTGAATGAATCTGGAAAGAATGAACCTGAAGTCTATCTTGAACAGCTATAAAACCTTTATGGTACGTGGGCTGCTCCTCAAGGAGTGGGGCATTACCCTCCCTGTTCATTCCTGGAGTAAACAGAGCTCGTCAGCATATTCTCTCAACGGGGTCAATGTCTGCGAGAGTGGTGCTCCCCGTGCCTGGCACCTGCTGGGGTGGGGAAGTCTGCTGGCAACAATCACCACAATCAACTCTGATGACGGCACTAAGTACAGAGCTCACTGCTCCACAGTCTTTTAACCCACCAGCAATATTTATCCTGTTCAAGCAAATTCTCCAAGACTCTACACATGTGCTCAACCATTTGTACTTACAGAATATAGTTTTTAAGAATGTTATTAACATAATATATACATCCATATATAGATACATCAGGACGTGTCGTATAGCAACTATATATCCAACATTGAATTTGCACTGATTTTTCTCAAGTTATCTCTGTCAGAAAAACCCAAACCAGAACTTGTTCTCTTTGTGGGAAGTCTATGCTGCTTCTTGATTCAGGCTTTGGAGGTTGCCTACTATCTTGTTTGGTGCCTCCCTGATGACTCCTGATGGTGTGTTATTTATTACAGATGCCATCTTTGAAGGATCTATGTATGGCATCATGTTATTACTGTTGACCACTTACTTGAAACTTTTCAATTTGTGATACCAGATCTATAATCCTTTCTGTTTTCACAGGAGGGACAAGAAAAAACGATTCATTTTACTGGCAGTCACCATTATTCTCCCTTCTCTCTGTCTTTATACTGTTAAACAGTCTTGTCTTATCCAATGAGGACTTTTGTCCCCAGTCAGTTCTCCAAAGTTCTCTCTGTCCATATAGACCTCCAAACCTTATCAACTCTAGACTACGCTCTTGTACTATATTTGGGTTCTATTGTAGAATCAGTTAGGCCTTAATCTGGGCAGAAGAATGGTTCCTTGCTCACCAGCATCAGACCACCAAGACCTGCTATATGTACCAAAAGCCAGCTAGCCATAATGATCAAAACATCTACTCTCACTTCATGACATAACCCCGGGAGGTCAGTTCAGAATGCTAGCTCCATTTTACTAATAAAGATTATAGACATGAGCATGTCAGTCTCTCTAATTAGTCTAGAAGCAGTTCCATAAACAGATTAAAAGGAGGATAAGAAAGAGAATGTAAGAAAAATCTCAAAACCATAGTAGGAAGAGGAAGTAGAAAACCATCGTTGGTCGGCAAAGGTGCCAAGTACACTGAACATTTTATATCAATGAACAAACAAACAAACAAACAAAAACAATTCAATCTCCAATTACATTTCAGAGTTTGATTTAGGGCAGAATTTGGTTATAATTCCTTTCTGAGATGCAAGATAACTGAGCTGGATAATAATTTACTTCTCAAATATTTCCCATGAATACACCAAATCAGAAACCACGGGCAGATTTCCTTTGAGGTGTGAGTTCGTTGTAAATCTTAATGAGATCCATAGAATCAAACTATTTAATTTTATATTTCCATTGTGAACAACTCTAAATGGAAAAAAAATAGTCATATTTTTGTTTTTATTTTTACTTTGAATACATTCTACTTTCTATAATCTATTTTTTCTAAATGCAAAATTATTATATAAAAGTAATATATTGAAAAGTACAAGAAGAAAATAAAAGTAATTTATAATCTACTGTCCAGGCAGAACTAAGATTTTGCTGTTAGTTTTCTATGTATAAATACACATATATTTTTTAATTTGAAGCATGCTATTCATGCATGCTTTTTTCACTTAACAACATGCTAAAAACATCTCCATTTAATTCATATTCTCCTAAAACATGATTTTAAATATCTGTATGACAGTCAGTTATATTAATGTAGCACCTTTTTACTTTGTCTGTTTCTCTGACATAGCTATTTGTGTGCCTCCAAAGGCTACAAGCATCCATATTCTCAAGTCTTTATATAACTTATTAACCTAGTGTGTTCCAAACCTTCAAGTACAAAAGTTCCAATACTGAGAATAGAATTAACTTCTACACATTATCACTACCAAATTCACCAATTTGTCCACATCCATAACCACACAGTCTAAGTTCTCATCTGCCATAAAGGATGAACAGTCCATCAGTGATCTAAGACCAACCCCTCCACTCATGCCCAGGATTCCATCACCTCAGGACTCTTCAAAGACTTCACTCTTGCAATTTCCCCTTCTCCCTTCCGCATCATCAATTTTTCTCCCTCTTTCCATCATCATTCAAACATGCTATAATATCTTCCATCTTAAAAAAATTTTTCCTTTATTCTTCAGTCCTCTTCCTGCTTCTACCTCCTTCCTCTATACCCCTAATCACCGTCTCCAATCCCATTCCTTCCATTGTCTCTAAAACAATAGAATCAGACTTTGTTCCTACCACATCATCAAAACTGCTCCTGTCAGGCCGTAAGTGACCTCCACATTATCTAATCCAGTGATCACTTCTCACTCCTTGACTTAGTTTCCCATATGCTATGACAAATATCACACAAAGGGTTGACTTAACAACAGGAATTTATTGGCTCACCATTTCAGAGGCTGGAAGGCTTCCTTCCGCTTGGGGTCGGTAGAGTTCTGGCTGGCCAGCAATCCCTGGGATCTTTGGCTTTCTCATCACATAGCAATGCCCTTTCCTTTCTCTTCTGGGTTCCCGTTGACTTCTCCCTGTTGCTTTCTCATTATAAGGTCTCCAGTAGTAGAATTAAGACCCAGCCTGATTCAGTGGGCCACACCTTACCTAAAATAGCATCTTCAAGTATCCTATTTGCAATGGGTTCATACCCACAGGAATATGGGTTAAGATTAAGGACATGTTTTTCTGAGGAACATAATTCAGTCTACCGTACTCTTCATCTTGCTCAACCTCTGCGAGCATTTTATACAGTTGATCACGCTCTCCTTGAAACCATTTCTTCATTTGACTTCCAGGATACATGCCCTCCTCCTACCTTAATGTCAGCTCCTACCCAGTCTCTTTGCTGGTTCCTCCCATCTGCTTGATATCTAAATACTGTAGAGGAGCAGGGCTTTTCCTTTCTCTGTCTATACTCACTCTGTAGTCATTTTCAATCCTGGTTCATATTAGAATCACTTTTGGAGAGATTTTTAAAACACTCAATGACCCACCCCCAGAGTTATGATTTATTTAATTGGTCTGGGATGGAGCCCAGGCATCTATCTATCTATCTATCTATCTATCTATCTATCTATCTATCTATCTATTTTATTTTTATTTTTTATTTCAAGGTGATTCTAACACATAGCCAGGATTAAGAACTATCGTCCTAGGCCACAGGTAATCTCATTCAGTCCCATGGCTTTAAAATAATATCACTTAAATGGCAATTCCCAAATACATATCTCCTGCCTGAATTTTTCTCCTGAACTCCATATTTGAACATCAAACTATCTACTTGACATTCCCACTTAGATGTCTATTAGACATCTCAAACTTAACGTGTCTAAAACTAAATTTGTGATTTCCTTCTGCCCCTTCTGCAGTCTTCCACATCTGAATAAATAGCAAACCCAGCACAAAAAACATTGGAGAGATCCATGACACTTCTCTTTTTCTCACACTCCATGTTAATCCATCAGTAAATCTCATTGATTCTACTTTCAAAATATATCCTGGATATAGCCTCCTAACTAGTCTTACCACTTTTGCCCTTGCTCCCCTCCAGTCCATTCTCAACACAGCAGCCAAGTGATGTTTTAAAAGTGTGTCAAATCATGTCACTCCTCTGCTCAAAACCTCCCAGTGGCTTCCCATCTCACTCAGAGAAAAAGCCGGCATTCTTTCTGCAGCCTACAAGGTGCTACCTGATCTGCCCTGACCACTGCATTTTTCCCAACTCTCCTTCTGTCACTCTTCCCCTTGCTCACTCTGATCCAGACACTGGCTTCTTTGATAATCCTTGCACAAATAAAGCACATTCCCGCCTTAGGGCTTTTGTTCTTGCTGTTCCTTATACCAAGATTGTTCTTCCCTCAGATATCTGCAGGCCCTGCTCCCTCACTTTCCTAAGGACTCCGTCCAGATGTCACTTTTTCAAAGAGATCTTCCTGACCACCCTCTAAGAGTGCTCTGCGGCCCCATACCACCGTCTGTCTCATCCCCTGCATAGTGCTCTATTTTCCCTTGTAGCATCTCTTACCACTGACAGGTACATGTACTTGTTTGTATGTTGGTTATGTATCTACCCACACTTAGACTGTAAGCTCCACGAGAGGAATTTTTCAGTTTTGCTCATTGCTGAATTACCCCTTGGAAGATATGCCTGGCACATAGTAGACATTTGGTAAACATCTACAGATTGAATCAAGAGTGAAGCTTTGGTGAACCAAGAGCTGGAAAGCAGAATAGCGTCAATTCAATTGAATACTTCAGGGATCTTAAAGGTCATTTACTACAATTTTATCAAGTCATATTTGAGAAAACCAACTCAGAGCCATTGAGGTACCTGCCAAAAGACTCACTGCTGGTTACAGACAGAGACAAAACTAGAAGGCTACTGCTCATCTAATACACCACACTCTTTTCTAGTGTACTTCAATTTACCTTCTTTTTTAATCATTCTTTCCATGTTAGGATAATTCAACTATAAATTAATATATACTTACACTATTACCATTTAGCTAAAATTATTGAATTGGACTAAAATAAGAAACTGAGGCCTAGTGAAAACAAGAGTAATTTCAGAGACACTCAAACCAATAATAAGCCTAGAATTAAACCGAAAATGGGAAGTGTCTTTCCCACCACTTAACCCACATTCTTACTTCAATTTCACACTAAAATAACCCTATACTGTAATCTTAATATCTCCTTCAGTTTGTCTTTTATTGTTTCCATTAACATATAGGAAAATTGAAGCAGAAACTAAATGAAGAGAATTGTCCAGAAAAATCAAGCTAGAAGTGCAGTTTTGAGGTGGCTTATGGTCATGGTTAACTATAATTACGCAGAAACATTTCTGAAAGGAAATAAATGGGGATGCATTTCATATATAATAACTTGACTTTCATCTCTCATCACTTTAAGTATTTAATATGTGTAAAGGGGAAGGACACTAGAAGACATGTCAAGCTGGCCTACAGGCACAGGATCTGAAGAGTGGGTTGACTTTTTTTTTTAATCATTCAAGTTCTGTTCATTTGCTATAAGCAAAAAATCTGGCTCTGAGCCCAAAACTCCTACAGTGAAAGATTACCATGATAACCAGTTGCACTACTTCCTCTCCCAGAAGACTCATCCTTAACTTCCTTTGGCTAAATCACAAAGTGTGTTTTTCATTTGCAGTTAAAATAGGAAAAAAAAGAGAGAGAGGGAGAGAATGTAGTTTCTTATAACCATTCCTCCAATTAAAAAAACAAAAACAAACACTCAGCTTAAGAAAACAACCTTAAGCAACAGTCATTTTTCAATTTGTCAATAAAAGTAGAATAATTTGATTTTCATTACAGAGAAAAGTTTTCATTTCTTTTAACACCACTTGAAATAGTTTAAAAGTGTTGGGAAATCAGTGCATGAATCAAAGACACATCCAAGGAATCCTGTAAATTTCAGTGAAATCCTGTTTGCCACAGATTTGGAGAATTTTTTCCTTTGTCCTTTTGAACTTGTTTCTGTCCTGCTGCTCTTGCAAAATATCTTTATATATAGTTTAAAACCTCTGACAAGGCAATTCTTCATAGTTCACTTGCAAATCATTCAGTCAGTAGGTAGGGATGTGCGGATGGGTGGGGAAGGACTGAGGAATCTTCATATCAGCTTTGTTTCTTTTTTTTTCCCCAAGATCCTGGAAAGAGACTTGCAGTCTTATGTGCCCAGAGGTAGCTGGCCTTATTTGTAAGAAGATCCAAATCTAATGGAAGCTCCTGGAACCACTAATGCCAAAATATAGAATATGGATCAGTGTAGGCCTTTGAATCCCTCTGGCCTTTAAGAGAGGATATAATAGGACTAGTAACCATAAGTACAAAGAAAATATGTGAAAAGGGGACTGGGAGGGAATTCAGCTAGGGGAAATGTATCTTGTTTTGACTGCCATCTCTGTTGTCATATTTTAATATGAAAGTCATAGAGTTTTTATCACCCAATCCCAGCCTACTGCTGATGGCAAATATTCTGGCCACCCAAGAAGGTATCCTAAAAACATAACACAATCTATTGTTAGCAAATGGCCTCATAATATTTGGTAGTGTGTGTATACACTTGTGGGGCTATCCTGCTCAGTCCCTGATGGTAGAATAACCTTAACCCATCTGGAGACTTGTCAGCACTACTTAAGAAGGTCCTCAGGGTCTCATCCCCAATTCAAGATCCTTTTCCTTCTTTGAAATCCAAAAGGAGAGTTAATGTCATTTATCTAGAAAATATATGACTAACAGTTAAACCTTGGCATGATGTCAATTCAAGTATTCAGTTACTAGGCACAGAAAAAGTCATTTGGAGAGGAAAGGCACCTGGAAGCACATCTATTGTGCTTCATTCAATTCAATAGGTGTTTATTGAACCAATGCATAGCCCTAAGATTGTTGACTTTTCTCCTCAACACCTTAACTTGGTGTGGACAAAGAGCCTTACACATGAAACATACACAACCATTTCTGCTCCTGAAGCTAAAGACAGGGAACTGCCTACCCACCCTCAAAGTTCTGAGCTCTTGGCTCTGTAGTCAAGGTTTCTTGCTAGAGTTACATTCATTAAATTATAACTAACAGGATTTTTGAGCAAGGAATGAGGATTCTTCATTAGGTAAAACATGGTTTGACAAAACAGTCTATTCTATACTAGGACTCCTTTAGTGAGAAGCCACCACTAAATCTAGACAAGGGCAAAACTCAAGTGACTTTCTCATGTAGGTATCCTTGACAGATGTTAACAAGAAGTTCCTTTCTAAGGACCATTTAGAACAAGGGGTTTCACTGAGCATTTAGTTTACATGAATTCCATACTCGAACATATCTGCATATTAATTAATTAAGCATATTTGAACTTAACTTTACCTTACTTGCATCTTCCTTTCTCTTCATGGTTCCCCAGCACAGAAGACACCAGCTGCTTCTGAATCCATTCACAGGCTACTGTCTGATTAGGAACTCTCCAATCATTCTGAGTATGTTGGTTTTGCCTTCCCAACTGTATGGTAGACTCTTCAAATGGGGTCTGTGCTCTTTTTCTCATAAAAAAACGAAGGCCCTAGGGACATGCTGAGTCCATAACAGATATTCAAAAATTCATTCTGGGTAGGTGAATGAGTGAATGAATGAACAAACAAATGGTCACACCTACATCCTTTCCTCTCTAACCATAAGTCTTACCTGACCATCTTCTCTGGATTTCTTTGACTTGAAGTATTACCTCACATCTTTTCTACAGGGAAATTAAGTCTATTCTACAACTCCTTTTCCCTTATATTTTTCTCTGAACCTCACATACCCAAATTCATTTCATATTCAGGATTTCTTGTCTCATCATGTTATCACCCCATGTGGATAAAATTTGTCTTTCAAAATGATCCTGACCTGAACTCCAAAGTAGCCCTTTCCACTGTTCTTCTGGCAGCCTCCTGATTCCCCTTTTCTGTGCACTTAGGGGCTTCCACACCTGAATTAATTTGCCCTATATATTTGCACATATCAGTATGTTAACCTGAACCTCAAAACTCCTCCCAAACCAACAAACATTATCTCCCTATGTCCGCTGTACAAAAACACTGCCAAAAGAGTGTAAAGCTGAGATGAAAATTGTGCTAGACTTGCACACAGTTAAAAAAAAAAAAAAAACTCAAAAGAAGAAAATGAAAGATAATCGAAAGAGAAAAAAAAAAGAAAATTAAAAAGAGATAATTGAAATTATGTCATGAAAAGAAAAAAAGATATGAGATTTATGTTATGAAAAGAAAATCACCTTTATTAGCATCTATAGTATATGTCCTATATTATTTTTCAAAAAATTTTAAGTAATACTATAACTTCTATAATGGAAAATAAATACATTTAAATGCTACTCAAAATATCAACTAACCATCAGGTTCCATTTTCTCTAATTTCTAATCCTAACACTCACATCTGCCACTGATGATCAAATACAAGGATGGTGGGAATTTATAAAAGTCTTAGAAGTACTCTCAGGTCATAGATCTGCCCATTGAAGCAGAAGAAAAAAGAAAATAGAAACTGGAGTCTTTATCCTTTGACTCTACTCATCAAAAGCAGAAGAAAGAATCTTCTCATTCTTTAGTAGATTATCTTTATTGCTGGATCCGCACCTCCTCGCCCTCCATCTATTTTATCTTAACAATCACTCCTGGTGACAAGTTTCCCAGGTGAGGAAAGGTAGTGGTCATTACTTAGAGCAGTAGATGAGCTCATGGAAGATCCAGCTCTGCCACTTGGCTGGTTGTGCCACCTGGGCCAATTAGAAGCTCCCTGAGCTTTAGTTTCTTCATTTGTAAGGGGAACCTTTATGGGTTACTGGGAAGACTGAATAAAATATGTGAAAACACTTAAGAAACTGCAAATTTTTAAAGCTAACATTGGATATTTGTTGCATGATCAGTATGTGACAGTCTCTGTGCTAACAAGCTTACATGCCTAACTTCAGCTGATCTGAATGTCAGCACTGCTTAACAAAGTATTTAGGACCTCGTCCTACATTCAAGATCCTTTTTCTTGTTTGAAATTTGAACGGAGATCTATTGCATCTATCTAGAAAATATGAGTAATAGTTAAACCTTCATTTCACAGAAAAGGAAACTGGGCCTGAGATAAGTTATTTACTTATCCAAGATCACACAGCTAGCAAGTGGCAAAGCCCAGGTGTTCCTGACCCCAAGCCTTTAGCCACCATCCAGCTATTTCTTGTTGACTTCCTTTAAGAGCTCTGAACAATAAATAGGGAGATGTCATGAAAACTCCTTGTTCTTTTCCTTTTCCTGAGTAATTATGAGGAATCAAAATGATAATGTACATTAAAACATACAGCAAACCACAAAGGACCAGTCAAGAGAAGGTTGCTTCAGTCAACCACCACTCTCTAGCAATAAAAGGGCACCTATTTTGTTCACAGGGTTTTACTAATAAAGAAAATATATTGAAAGAATGGCATTTATTCCTGATTATAGAAAGCCTAAGAACTACCTGGGGAATTACCTATTTATATGAGCCATAGATTTACTTCACATTTCTATAGTAAATTCACAATTTTTAGAAAATGTATAATAAAAAACAAAGTTGCAATTAAAAAAAAAAATCTATACTTTCTGCACCCGGCAATTCTGATGTTGCGTGGCCTAAAATACTAACACGTTCAAACTGACTCGGGTGTCTCTAACATCCCTTTCTGCATATTCTCTCCTGGCTCCAAGAACTGGTTATCTTTAAACTAACTCATGAGTCCCCACAAAACAAGAAAACATAACAATAATAACTTTATTCATCACTTCTACTTTTTCAAAGTCCTCTCTTTATCATTCTATACTCACAGGACTCCTGCGGTCATCATTTTATATGAAGGAAATTAAGACTGTCTACAGTCTTATATGTAGAATGTACTTGAGCTGAAACTTGAATTCAGGACATCTGGATGTCCTTAGTCTTGTGCTATCAGTGATTTAGCCACTTACATGTGATTCCATTTTGGCTGCTGTGCCACCTCTCCCAAAATATCTGCATCTATTCAATTCTATTCAATTCAACAAAAAAATTATTGAGAATTGACTTTGTGCCAGGCATTTTATTAGGTGCTGAAGATTTAAAGAGGAAAAGGTACAGTCTCTGTGCCAAAATGATTCCCAGTCTAGATGTGGGACCGACACACTTAGTGATCGAGCAATTGACCACAGTGAACTAGAAGGCAATTTTAAAGCTTTTTTAATTATAAAGAAAGGCTTGATTCCCGTTAAAGGAGTTTTAGACCTCGGCAGGTGGCTGAGGAATTAAGCAGCGACAGGCGAGGTAGACACCTAGCCCATCCTCCTGCTCCCTCCCCACTGAGCCTAAACCCACACTGTGCCTACTTAGAAGGCTGCCTTGAGTGGAGCAAGCCTGAGGAGGTGAAGGGTGCCCCTCTGGATGACAAGCCCACCTTCCATGACTGCCGAGGCCCAGCCCTAGACTCCAAAGGCCAAGAATTCAGTGTGCTTTCCCCATCCCTCACCCCTTTCTTCATACAGAAAAACCATGCCCTTGTCCTAGAATTTCTTATAAAACCAGTACAAATGGGCTCCATTTTTCTTTGGAGAAAGCAGCAGAATGCAAAGCCCCAGAACAAGTCAGGTGGGAAAACCCTGAAGGGTGACCAAGCATGTCTCCAATCTATGACATGGAGACCCCAAAAGCTGACTGAGAAGCCAGTACCCAGATCTCTGGTTTTTAATCAGTGTAAGTGTGTATGGGGTAGATGGGTGAGGCAGCCATAAAAATGCACTGCTCAGCTCTCCCAGGAGCAGAGTTGACTGACCTGATGCCCCAGCCACTGCTCCCTGGAATCTCCACAGTATTGTGGCAGGGCCACGCCTCCAGCAGGCTGCTCCCAGTCAATGAAAGCAGTGCAAGGGATGTGCAGTCCCATTCCCATGAGAAATAGGGCTCCTCCGGCAGGTGACTAGGGCTCCAGGACTCCCGGTTGGCCTGGCCAAACCTTTCTTGAAACTGTATTACAGTCTGAGAGCCTCCCTGGCTCCCTCTGGCTCCCTCTCCTTCAAAGGTTGGAGCTGCAACTTGGTCTGAGGCTCTCCCTGCCTGCTCCTGCCCCCTCCCTTTATCCTTTACTGGGGTCTCCCCCAGTGAACCTCTTGCACCTCTAATCCTATGCTGGCATCTGCATCTTGGAGAGCGAGAATTTACAATGAAATGAAGCTTAATTTAAACTCTGACATTAATGCTTTATAGACTACTATAATGGTACATACCTGCCAGGTCATCTATGCACACACATCTCTCCGTAAGAGCACCGGATGATGAGGAAACCAAATGATTTTGTGGAGAAGTAAAGCAGTAGAGTAATTTATAATCACTACAGTTATTAACTCTACCTCAGTTCCAGAGTGCACTAATCTTTGGTGTAAATATTGCAGGCCACATTTGATATGCCATTTCAAAGTGCCAGCTGCAACTCTACTCCTTTTCTCCTTATTAAGAAATCATGTTGGAAGGGAAGCGAGGAAGAACAAAGAATTATAACATTAAACCTTGAATTTAATTTAATTTCTTTTTTAGATTAAGATCATTATAAATGTTGCTACTTTATGATTAGAAATAAATTGCTTAATAAGATTGATATAAAGCAGAAATGGGAGACCTTGGCTGTTTTCTAAGACCTTTTGATTTCAACCTGACATCGTCTCTTATGTTTTCCCTGAACAAAATTGTGAAGCAGATAAAAATATGCCTTTGGTGTCTCCTCCCACATCTGCTATCTGGGGTCCCCCCTCTTGCCTTTCGGAAACCAGAGTCCTGACTAATTCCTGGGGCCTCCACAGTGCTATCCTGCAACATTGCTTCATTCTTCACACCGTCTCTTTCTGCAAAAAATTTTACTTGTCCAAAGTTCTGTTTCCTAGGACCCTGCTAATGTGAATACGACTACTAGTAAGTGAATGAATTATTTCTCCTCTGGTCACATATTGCATTTTAACAATATGTGACCAGAACTTGTCTTAACCAAAGGACTTCATAATAGGCAGCAGATAATTTTGGGTGGGTGAAGCCTTTCAGCATTCCTGAAATGACACTTTATAGTAGTAATCCTGTCAGTGGAGTTGGCTTTTTAGCACTTCATACTTTCCTTTATTATGCCTTTAATAGCAGAGTAGCAGAATTCCAGTCTCTGAGAAATTACTCACTTTTAACTGAATACTCACATATATGGAACTCAATAGAATGTGCAGATGCATTCTTTCCTTCTGGTTCAAGCCACCCCTTCCAACTCACACAGAGTCTACCTAGCATCTGGTACAGTCCATCTATCTTATTCAAATCATTTTCCCAGCTTCTTATACTTCTTTCTCAACTTTTAGGACAAATCATTTGGTCACCAACTCCACATCTTTCAGAGAACTTCCCCTTCTGTGGAATCCCTCTTCACCCCACTGCCATGAGCCACTTGGTCTCTTAAAATTCTGCCCCCTCCCCCACTTCTGGGATATTTTTCCCCCCTTTGATCTTCAGAATGAGATTGTCAGTCGTTTCCATCCATCCAATTTTGTTTTATTTTCCAGATGGATCTGGATAAAACTTCTGATTCATGAAGATAGAGGAGGAAATGGAAAACCAATCTTATTGGGGTCAAATATCTTCAAGACAATCACACTTTTACACTGCCAAGAATGACTCTTTATATAAATCCCTTGTGTTTTTATGCTAAAAATAGGTCTTTGTCTCCTTTCTCTAGTTAGAGTTGCTCTATTTGAGAGGGATAAGGACATAAATTGAAAAGGAGGATCAATAATATCCCATGCTTCCTGGAAGGACTGAGAAGGAGAAAAACCAAACTGCCACACTCCTTTCATTGATTTTTGCTAACATTATTGGGCACCTACTCTATGCCAACACTGGGGATATAAGCTAAGTAAGTCAGACATGGTTTTCTGTCCTCCTAAAGCTTCTGATCCAGATTTCTAGAGCTTGAACAGGCTTTAAAAGGCCTCTAAATTCAGTGGTTCCCAAATTATCTACCAAAGATCATTACTATTCTATGGGATATTTTGAGTAGGGGTGTGTGTGTGTGTGAAGGGAAGAATTGGACTCCATGCTTAAATTAAGGTTGAAATGCTAGGAAAAACAAAGTTAAACCAGTTTCTTTACTCTAAACTACTCAGAGTCTTTAATATGCTAACATGCACTGTGGCTCTCCAAAGGGGGCGGCAATAGAGTACAATATAATAATTTCCTTCCCTCAAACTTATTTTTGAAGAATACCCATTAACACCAACTGTTGGCAGAACATATTTCTGCCCAAATCCAAATGCTTCCTTTAGCACATGAAAAAACTGAGGTGGCCTAGAAACGTGAGGGACAGAACTGAGGCCAGAACCCAGGTTTCCTTATTATCATCCCATGTGCTTTTGAACATCCCATGCTGCATGTTTCTACTATCTTCTCTCATCCCCTGGCAACATATTCAAAATGGATGCTTCTCCCTTCTATACTTCCCTCCTTTCTCTTAATGATGGTTGTAGTACTTGTCTTTTCAGATATTTGCAGATTTTTATTCTCTTTTGTCTCCAGCTTTGGACTCTAAGTTCTTAAAAGTCAAAGAACAGCTTATAGACAATAGAATAATGGACAATTTGTGCTCAAATAAATGTTTGTAGCAGAGCAGGTGATGGTTGGCAACTTCCCTAACCACCTATTCCTTCAGCCTCCAACATTCTTACTATCAATTCTTTCCCTATCCCAACCCACACTACTAAGACATCTTACCTGCAATAATGATGCCACCTCTGAAATAGGTTATTCTTTGTATACTGCCTTAAAATTTGTATTAATTCATTTTAATTGGATTTTCCTTGTTATTCAAGAGATTTCTTAATTATTAATACATAAGATTCACACATGATTAAGTGGACAGAATAAACAATATTCATCCTGTCATAAAGGATAGGTTGTGAGCATTCGCGAGCGTGAGGGTATTTGGACTTATGCGGGTATGTGTTTAATGAAAAAAACCTACCTGGCTACAATTTAGTTCATATTAACTTGATTTTACACTTGGGAAACTTGAGGAGGAGAAAGTCTCTCCACTATCTCAACCTAAGACATAACCATGTCCCTAATAAGCAAGTAGGGACTGCCACACTGCCACCTTGTGGTAAGTATGCTCAAGAACCAATTAAGTAAATAGCTGATCCTTTTCTTGAGTGTCCTATTACATAATGCCCAAAGGGGGAAAATACTTTTAATAAAACATTATTCAAGAAAGTGAACTATTTTACCATATGGATAACAAGTAACTCATGATAAATCATTCAGTCCCTTAAACCAGGTTTTGCCTTAATAATCAAAAGAGCAAATATGGTTCCATCGAGCACTCACTGCCCATGGGGTCCATCCCATGGAGGGATTTCCGAACTCTTGATATATAAAGACAGGAGGCATATCTTTGAAGGCTATGAAGTAGCTTTGGGACGTTGGATTAGGAGAGGTTGTCACAAAATTTTATTTTATTTTTTTTGGATCTCTGTTCATCACCTATTAGAACAGGCTGATCTGGTCCATGAGGACTTGGAACACTGGGAAAGGCCATCAGACATTCTACTTGCCTGAGATCTGATAGGCCTCAAGTGAGAGTTGATGCCTGAGCAGAACATCAAGGTGCTGAGATGCTCTGACAAGCAGGGACAACTAATGCCCTTCCCATGCTTGATAAATAAACCCCGTTCCCACAAGGGAAGCAATTCACACAGAGGTAGGACCAAGTGAAGATAATATTAATTCACTTATTCTTTCATTCACCCAATAATTATTAAATATCTACCATATGCCAATCTTGCTAAATAGAAGAAATATAATAGTGGATCAAAAACAGACAAGTCCTCTGCTTTCATGGATTTTACAAAGCACTAATTAGACTTGGCCAAAGACTATAGCTAAGGATCCATAAGAAATGGTAATTTTACATGTATTGTCACTCATGTCTTCCAACCTGCCCTTGAGGGAACTTATCTCAAGTTCTGAGAGAGAAGGGAACAGTAACAAACTAAAAGAGCTAGTCAATAAGAGAGTTTTAGCACTAGGGAGACTGTAAGAAACAGAGAAGGGACCCTCCATGTTAGATGACAATTGAGAGATCATAGTTACGCATTTAGCCCACTTAACAGGTGTTTACTGAGTTCCCAGTGTGAAACTAGCACTGTGTTGGAAGAACCATTAACATGAAACCCAGTAAATGCCTTCAAGTAGCTGAATTGCCATTGCAAAACAGGACACACGTGGCAAATTAACATGGGACTCATAAAACAGTGTGACATAAAACGTGAAATGAACAGTACAGGCCATCCAGGACCAAACAGAGAAAGCTCCATGAAGGAGGCAGCAATTTCTTCATGAACTGATCCTTAAAGATGGACAGGAATTGGATAGGTGGAGAGGAACAGAGACGGCATCCTAGGTGACAAAAGCAGCAGAGAGAAATAAGGATGAGACATGATTGGAAATGTACATTGGAGTCTAGAAGAAAGAGGTTGAGATTCCTGATTCCTACTAAGTCTCTTTTTCCAAGAATAAATAAAAATTTACAGTGTTCAAAGAGTGAGTTCTGTCTATTTTCCCTCCTAGCCTTAGTGGCAGGGCTATCCAGCCAGGTGATCAAAAAACATGTCACCAAGAATAAAGTCATTGAGCTAGAGCTAGACATGCATGGAAGAAGGGAAAGCCTGTTTCTGTTGTGTCTCTGGGTTCTTCTTCCATACCAGGGCTTCCTGTCTTGACCTCAGGGCAGAGCCTGCATTTTCTCTCCAGGAAACAGATTCCAGGATATTTGTCACAGCAGATGGAAGACAACAGCTTCTGGAAGAAATGCTTAGAGTTAAAAATGGAGGGCTTACAGTTCAGCTGAGGCATGACAAGTTTCCAGGCAAGTAGAGAAGTGAGAAAACAGCTATGAGGTTCCCAGGGCAGTCACACAGTGGAGGCATCTGAGAAAATCAACTGATCAGCATCATCAGCCACTTCTCTTATCTGATCGGTTTCTCCTGAGCTCCTGCCACCCTCTGAAGTAATTAATCACATCTCTAGTAACAAGGCTCACTATTATGTAACCTTCACATTAACTGACTTCCCTTGTGTTCTTTCCTTGTTATCTCAGTCACATTAGGTTATGATGTGTTCCTTAAGACTCATTTTTTAATATCTACTGTTTGAGTATTCAAATTTACAAAAATATTTAATAGCCTGTGAATCCTTACAGCTTTATGGCATAGGAAAGGCGTCTACAAATTATGGCCCACAGGCCAAATTCGACCCTATTTTTGTAAATAAGGCTTTATTGGAAAACAGCCCTGCCTGTTTGTTTATGCATTGTATATGGATGCTTTCACATTAGCAGCAGAGTTGTATGGTTGTGATAGAAACCATGTGGCCTGCAAAAGCTAAAATATTTATAATCTGGCCCTTTCAAAAGAATTTGCTGACTCCTGACATACGATACATAATAGATGATCACAAGACCAGGGCTTTTTTTCTAGTTCAGACTTACTGGCCTAGGTCATGTAATCTCTCAAACTCTCAGTTTTATTACCTCAAAACTAGGAATACTAATGCCACTTCATCTCCTTCATGACACTGCAGTGACGATCAAATGAAATAACATTAAATATTTATAAACTACAAATGTAGAGTTTCAGTTCTTCCGAGTCTTTAATGTTCCCAACAACTCTGAGGCAGCTCCAAGACTCTACCCTGTGTCCCCAGGCAGAGTGAGTCTGAGCTTTCTGTTGGTTGGAGTCCTCACCTTGATTGCATTCTCAGCCCCTCTCCCACTGCTGCTTAGAAGAAGGCTTCCAAATATGTCTCTGGCCCATGCTAGTCTCTCTCGTCCTTTGGTATTTTTATCACCCACAGCAAATTCAAAGAAAGGGAACTCAGTCTTTCCATCGGTGAGTGACAAAACTTTAAAAGGGAAAAAGCCAGGTGTGGGTATCAGATGACCACTGAAGCTAGATCCAAGAGTGAATCAAAGATATGAGCAGATGTTTAAAGTGGAATGAGCTATGGCAAAGACTTTGAAGACAATGGCCAGAAGTTTATATTAGATTCAAAGAATGATGGGAAGTCCCTGGAGGACTGAGTAATAAGGCTAAGGCAGCAAGTGCAGAAAAGGGTCTCAGCTGTGGTGTGGAGGCTCTGAGGGACTGCCTTTCTGTCCAGGCCTTCCTCTCAGGCTCCATTTTACACAGGGATTGGGCCTGAAGTTACCTTTCATGGCCTCTGCACCCCTCACCCTCTGGTTTCCTCAATGATTAAGAGCCTGGCTCTGGGCCTGACAGTAAGCTGTAGCCTCCAACTCAAAGTAAGCTCAGCAAGAATGACCTTGTTAAACTCACTCTGAAAGTACCGTGGATGTCAGCGAGCATCTCTCAGAGATTTACAGCTCTGAACCTGGTCTCCTGTTACTTGGTGGGTACGCTGAATTTTCCATTGAGCAGTAAGAGCAGGATAACAGCAGAGCCGCCCAAGGTTAGCAGCCTTCTGAAGTTCACCCCGCTCCACAAGACTTCTTCTTAATGGTATACAAAGGAGATTTATTGGGATGTTTGTGCAGGCCAGGAAATTGCTACATGATTTTGTCATTGACAAAGGAGCAAACGTCACTGCCCAGTTTCTGTTGGACTTTCTCCACCTCATTAGCTCTTGAACTGGAAATGATGAAAATAGGCTGATTCCTTGTTCAGTTATCAAGTGGGAGGGCACCCAAACAATATTCTAATTTCATTGTTTTCATTTCAGAGATTATTGATGGCAACTTTAGGGTACTGCTTATATTTGGATTTCCACTTGGTTTCCTGTTCTTCTGGGATTCATTTAACTTGCTCCTAGGTTAGGCATTCAACATTTCTCTTATTATGGTGGTTCTACACTAGTGAAGGAAAACTAAAATATCAGAAGTAATTTTTTCCCACAATCTTTGCAGGTGTGTCAAAGCTAGTGATCAAAACTGGTTTTCTACATAGAAGGGAAAGCTGTAGATGTGGCATCAATATTATTCCATATAGTATTTTTCCTCTACTCATCCTGATAATCAGGACTCCCAAGCCAAAAGTTTTTGCTCCAATGCTATTTATATCCACGTTGGCATAAAAGCAATCAGAAAAGCATGAAATAGTAATGTATCATATCACAGAGAACTCCAAATCAGTAACAGTTGACCTGAAAGCTGTAGCAGCATTTATACTCACCATCTTCCCTCAATGACACTGGTTAGGACCTGGTAATAAAGGAAAAAACAAGAAAGGGATGTAGTAAAAATGACTCTGAGGTTTTGAACTGGGAGGTTAGGAGAACCATGGGGCTATACTGATAGAAGTTTGGATGTTAGACATTTGTGCCACTTTTAGAGCTTCTCAGTTCTCCTTTTATAGCCATCTCTCTTCAGTGCCTTTTGAAAAATATTAATACTTTGCTAGAATTGTATTTGGATGGCCTTTTTGCACCCACTGGAGCCAAGGATGTAAGGAAGAGAGGAAGTGCTCCCAATTTTGTAAAAGAGCTCTGGGTCTCAGGAGGCAGGGATCCTAGATTCCCACAGGAATTCTGAGTCACTTAATCTTTTAGTCACATTAACAATCTAAAAAACTAAAAAAGTATGAATAACATTATTTAATATGTTTTCTTGTTTTAAGAATTAGAAAGAATATAGCCTCTGAAAGTACTTTAGAAGCCCTCAAGTATAAAGTTAACTATTTGGAATTGAATATATACCCCACAAAAGGCATGTTCAAGTCCCAACTCCTGGTCCTGTGGATGTGAACGCATTTGTAAATATGAACTTTGAAGGTGTTATTAGTTATGGAGTACCCAAACTGAATGATGGTGGGCCCTAATTCAATATGGCTGAAGTCCCTATAAGCAAAGGAAATTGGACACAGACAAGAGAAACCACAGGGAGCTTCCAGAATGTGGAAAGAAGTCAACAGTACCCAAAAGAGAAGGGAGAAGATGCCACCATGTGCATTGCCATGTGACAGAAAAGCCAAGGGACAAGGATCACCGGCCCCAGAGTGCTACAGTCTTCTGGGAGAAAGTGTTACCTTGTTGATGCCTCGATTTTGGACTTCTCCTTGCTTCAAAACCATGAGTCAATAAATTTCCATTATTTAAGCCAATCTCTTGTATGGCATTTGTTTTAGCAGCTAGGAATCTAATACAATATCCCTCATACATCCTTATTCCAGAGGAATTTAAATGAAAATTAGAACAAGAATATTTTACATAGAAAGGTGAAACAACTTCATCTCAAGCAGCTGTTAGTGATACACCCAAACTCTCAATACTGGGTCCCACACTCATTATCAGGAAAATAACTTTGTCTGCCAGAGACGGCCTTCCAGTAGCCATTCCACTACCTCAGTTTCTGCCCCGGCACCATGACCTAGCCCCCCCCACCCCACCCCCCATACACTCACATGCACATACTCTGTGGTTGTGAGCTGTCTGTGAATCTCCACTCCCTTCCTTTTCCCAAGTCACAGTTACAGGAACTATTGCAAGATTAACTCTCATATTATATTTCATTCGACAGAGCAGCAACTCAGGGGTTTTGGCTTCTGGAACAAGAATAAAAGATTCTCTACAAAATATTAAGTTCCTTGGAAAGAATCTTTTAAGATAATTTAGTGTTGGTGAAAAGTGTCAGACCTGCAGCCACAGAGTCTGAGTTTATGTTTATTCACCTAGCAGGTAAAGATTCACAATACTATACAAACATCCCACCAACCACAAGTCTATTTTAGATGACTAGGATCACACACATTCCATTTAAAAATGCAATTCCCTACTCATTCTTGTGTTGTAATCTTTGCATAATAGCATGATGCCTTCTAAGCACTTTTATATGAATTATGTCATTTAACTATTCTTGTGGATATCTAAAATAAGAGTTATGATGATAATGTATAAACAGATCACTTAACCAGCTATAGCTAAAAGTGTTTATGTCTTTATTTAGAGAAGTTGTACTTCTTAAAAGCTAAAGTGTATTTTGCTCAGATGAAAGTAATATATTTTCCAGAGTGGGAGGCAATGTGCAAGGGGATGAGCATGGACCCTGGAGCCAAATCCTTGCTCCATCCCTCATCAGTTCTGTGATCTTGGGTAAGTGAATTCCTTATCCCTTCTGAGCCTCAGTTTCCTCATCTATAAAATGGAAACAATGATAGTAAAAAAAAATAATAAAAAACTAATACAAACAGTAATAAGAACTAAATGAAATAAGGCAAGTATGTAGCACAGTGCAGAGCACAACATAGGTACTTAAGAAATGCATGTTACATTCCAGCTCACATTACACTCTAGGATGCTAAGGAATTACAGTGCCAGGATATCCCACATAAACTTCATCTGGGATTCAGACCTTTTGTATGCGTTTCCTCTGCCTGGGTGCTTTTGTATTAGACTAAAGAGGGAAGAATTGGTGCTCGGGACCTGCACAGAGCAGGGAATTGGAGACATCTGCTTTTTCACCCAACTTTGTTTACTAAGCTTTTTGATCTGCTCTGAAAAGGTAGGAGTGGAGGGAAAAAGCCAAAAGAAAACTGGGAGTCAGCCCCGGGCCAGGGCAGGGCTATCCCAGGCAGGGAGGAATGTGTAGGAAACAGCAGAGCCCTGGAGAGAGATAGGGTGCCCAGCTGAAATTCCAAGTGCCCAAGGTGACCACCACAAATGCCCAGAGGGAGCAGCTCCCAGCTGGGCTGATGCGGCTGCCTGGTAAAATGCAGGACAGCCTGGGAACTGCCAGGAGCACAAAGGCCGCTCTGCAGGGCACTATGGTCCAGCACGGGTTCAGGGTAAACAATTATGGGCAGCAGTTTCCAGGTATTAATTCTACAAGACCTCATTTGCATTTATAGGATTCGGATCCTGAGGATGTTCAGGTTGTGTCCTCAACCACCTCATGGATGGGAGCTGCAAATCAGTCAGCCTGTTCTGAAAGCTTTTTCTGCCCTGGATAGAGGGAAAAGAACAAAAACCTTAGCGGCGTTTGTGTGTTGAAGAGAAAAGGGAGGCGAGGGATCTAAGAATACAGGAAAGAAACAAAGAAAAAGAAAAGAACAAAAATGTATTTAAAAATGTGTTTGCTCATAACGAAGAGAGCATTTGCCAATATTCCTCCTACATCCCATCCGCAAAGATTTCAAGGCCAGCGGGATGCCAACTAATTAAAGCTCCAGGGAAACCCAGCAAATTACTTCATTTTTCTCCTTCAAGGCCTCATTTCATAATCAAACACAAGAGCAGAACGTTTTAAGTAGGTGCCTGAGTCATAAGATACGTGAAAGATTTAACATGTTGCTTGATTCTATGAAAAGTAACTTTTAAATAATTTTAAATGCAGCTTTTTAAAAATTTCCAGTTCAGAGAAGTCTTGAAATCTCATAAACAGCAATATTAGGACTATAATTTTTTTTAATTTAAGAAGTAAAACCTTCCCCATACGCTAATACAATTATGTATCAGTGACCTTAGACTTAAAAAGGCAATGACTAAACTTCAAGAGTTGACTATTTTTGTATCCCCCAGTATTCTTCCCCATGAATAACACTTCGTTGAACAAAAACAACTCTCTGAGAGTGATATAAGTCTTTCACCACCCCTGCTTAGACAAGCAGTTCTTCAGTTCACTTCCTTCTATATTTTTCTCTAAGAAAGTAGGTCCTAACATGCCCTTTTAAGATGGTATAAACCAGAACCTTAAAACTTCTCCTAAATTATCACACTTCATTAGATAAAATAGCTGTGTGTGTACAGCTGCCCACAAAGAAACTAAACCAAAAGAAAACTAAAGGTTTGGTTACCAAGTCTCTTAAGAGAAAGATTTAATTGTCTTTGGAATTAGCCGTTTTCCACTTTCCCTTCTTATATTAAGTCTTAAAGGTAAATAATTTACATTAAAACTTTTAAAAATCTATCTTGAAATGATTTAATTCAACAGTTTGCACCAAGTGACACAAAAGAATTTACAGACAGCTCTTCAGGAAAAAAGTGAGAGAAGCCATACTTTTAAATATGAATTTTCATCTTTAACCTTCCCCTCATGTTAAAGAACTTCTCTAGCTTGACTCAAGTCTAGAAATGGTTTGGTAAGATCAATTCACCAGTGTGCACAGCTCCCTTGAACTCCTGATGGTTTTGTTGAAATTAAGCTTAGAGTTGAATTTTTAAAAGTTGTTAAATATTGTATGGTTCATTTCAAGCTTCTCCCTATTTATATGAGAAGAAAAATTCTTTGTAATTTTCCCATGTAAAATAAGTGGCAAGGTATGGTTGATTTAGGTAAATTTATTAAATCGGCAGAATTAAGGATAAAAAAACACAGAAGAGTAATTAAAATATTTGGTAGTACTCTGAGTTAACAGAAGCCAAATTTACATTTAAGTTTAGATTTCTTTTTAACTATACCTGTTGAAGTGAGTCCTCTGAAGCAAAAAGGGGAATATATTGTATTTTGCTAAGCTTGTATTCATTTTCTGAGTGGGTTTTAGAGAGAACTGAGAAACTTCCATTTGGCTGAATCATAAATAGAGCTAACAAATTAGTCATAAATTTCTAAAGGTAATGTAAAAATTGCTTAAAATTTTTTAAAAGATGAAAAAGTTGTATGTAATATGAAACTTTGCAAGAGCACTGTTGCAAAATGTATGTTGAACTGAAACAACAATCAGTACAAGATGATGGGATGGAAATGCTTTTTCTTTCCATGATATTTGGCCAGATCCTGTCAAGGGTTAACTGATATTTTCAGGCAAAGAGAAGGCACACTCAAGAATAGGTTCATCTTCTTGGGCTCCTGGGAGATGGCTGAATCACTGATATAATATTGCATGGCAATCAGTAGGCTCGGTAATCACCACCCGCTCCCCATATTTGACCTACCATAAGGACATGTCACTCCATGTATCAGAAACAATTATGTATGTGGATAAGTTACCACCAAGCCTCATATCCTCACCAACTAGCAACCACTCTTCTGTCCCCAAGTGCTACTCCTTCTGCCTAAGTCCAATCCCTGTACTCTGCCCTGTATCTATTTCTCTCTTCCATTCTTGGGACTCTCATTTCATCTATCACTCCTTTTCTCTGGGATTTAAATGTCCCTCTCTCCCATGGTATCTTCTTTTTATCAACATTTTAATGCACTTCAGTATTTTCCACCTTACAAAACCCTTTCCTTCAGCTAAGCTACCCTCTCTTCTGCTCTCCTTCACAGTCAAACTTGAAAGGATTATCTGTGCTTACTCCAGATTCTTCACCCTCCTCTTCCATCATCCCCATCACCACTCCTTTGAAAATGCCTTTGCAAAGGTCATCAACGTCCCTCATGTCATTTAATCCAACAAACCCTTTCCTGCCCTTGTGTGACATGTTCTGGGTACTGTTTACATTCTATCCTTCTCAGGGCTCTTCCCGTGCTTCCTGACACCACTGTCTCCTATACAGATACCCTCTCCTCTCTCACACCCCTCAAGAAACCATCACAGGACCACTGTGCTTTGCACTCTGTGCATTCTTCCTGGATGCTCTCATCAGTCCCAGTGGCTTCAGTTATCATCCAACTACGAATGACCTTCTGAGCTCCAGACACATGTGTATGGTTCACTTTGAAATAACCCCATTTTCATGTCTCATGGATCCTCAGACTCAACACTTTCAAACGTGAATTTAATCAGAATAAAATTTTAAAACTAACATATATCACTCTTCTGCTCAAAACCCTTCAATGTCTACCCATCCTGCTCTAAGTAACAGCCTGAGTCATTATAATGGTCTACAAAGCCCTATATAATCTGTCTTCACCCCTTCACTGCTATGACCTTATCTCCTATACTCTCCTCCTTACCCAGACCACTCTAGCCATATGAGCTGGGCATGCTTCTACCACAGGGCCTTTGCACTAGCTTTTCCTCTGTCTCTTCTTCCCCTAGATATGAGCACTTGCTCTCTCACATTCTTAAACTCTTAGTCAAATATCATCTCTTGGTAAAACTTTCCCTGACTACACTATGTAAAATTTCAACCTACCTCCCCTGACCAAGAATTCCTTATCCTCTTTTCCTGATTTGTCTTTATAACACTTTTCAATATCTGACATACTATATACTTTAATCTCTTTATTGTCTGTTTCCTTCCACTAGATTATAGGCTATATCATGGCAGAATTTTGGTATCTTTTGCTTATTTTATCCCTAATGTCTAGAACAGGGCCTGGTAAATAGGATATAATCGATAAGTAACTAAGGAATAAATAAATGAATCTCCAACTTCTCACTCCCCAAACCTGCTATTCATCATTTTAGTAAAGGGCACCCCCCATCTACCCAGCTGCTCAATTCAGAAACCCAGGAACTAGCTTTGACTCAGCCCACTGGTTCTCACCCCATTTTAAACCATCACTCAGCCCTCCTGCTATCTCCTAAAAATTATCTTCCTTTCTTACCACCTATCACATAGTTATTTCCTATTCATCCTTCAGATTCATAGACTCTGTCTGTAATGATTCCTTTTAAATACCCATCTAGGCCTAATACATGCCTGACCCATATTATGTGCTCATCAGGTATTTGTTGAATGAATAAATGGCATTTCTCAGAAATGCCAGATTAGGTTCCACTGCTCTGTCATTATGGCCCCCTGTAAATTTCATATGGCACTCATCTCAATTTATCATAATTACTTTCTTTAGTGTCCTTCTAGACAATAGACTATAAGCTCCCTGAAAACAGAGATCGTCACAGCTGTACTCCCAACAGTTAGCAACATGCCTGTTAAATACTAGCACTCTAGAGGGTGGGTGGGTTGAATGAATGAATGAAAGCAGAAAGCAGGACCAGTTAATGTCTGTGGTGTGATTCTATTTCAATTAGAGTGGAAAGTGGAGAGAACATGACAGAATAATAAGATATTTTTTCTGTCCTCTAGTGGCTTACAATATGGTTGGAGAGATGAAATAAGGAGAGAACCATAGAGATGATATATAGTGAAGTGCTGAACAATAGATACAGATTATATGTGCTAAAGCAATTTAGTTGTGGAAATGGCTAGCACTAAAAGAGCTAGAGAAGAAAAGGGGAAACATTTGGGCAAGAAGCAAGGGCAGGAAGGTGGAAATGAGCGAAGGAAGGTCCTAAAACACAGAGAGGCTGGACCCCCAATGGAAAGTTCATGCAGACATCAGCTGAGTAGGTTGAGCGTGGGGTGCAATTGCAGAGGATTCAGAGAAAAGGCCTACCCTGCATTTCGATGCCAAAGGAAGAGAGGGAGTATAAAAAAGTGAGCTGAGCAGGTTTGGTCTCATACTCCTATATAAATCAACTATAGCACCAATTAATTTTTAGTTGGCTTCATTATTAAATCACTGATATTTAGCCATGTTATTATTCATTTTTCCACTATTTACCAATTTCAGACTTGAAACTTCAAGCTTGCATAGTCTCTTAGGCACCAGACTGGAGCCTAATTTCTGTAATAATACATTTGATTAATTTGCATACAGTTTACTTGCTAATTTAGAAGAATATCTATCTATATGAATATATATATATATATATATATATATATATATATATAGACACATATATATACACACATTCATATATGTGTATTCACACCCAAATATCCATTTTATAGATGAGGAAACTGACACCTAGCAGGCTTTTTTATTTACCTCAAGATCACATAATTCATAAGTGGTAGAGCCAGGTTTTGAACCCAGGTCTCTCTGACTTGAAATTCCATGTACTTTTACCATAATGTCTCCAAAATATTATATAAATTCATAGTGAAAATATTTACGTGTGAAGAACTATAAGAAAAAAGAGCATAAACTAAGATTAGTTCATTCCAATAATATACATAAAATCATTCTAGCCCAATATTAAGTATATATGGTAGTTCATGGATATATTTAATATTAATTTTCCCACAGGTTGTGACAGAAATGTCTGCAGAGTATTCTTTGATCTTTTACTAGATATATATGGTAAATCCATTATCTATAGCTTAAATTTATGTCCTATTCTCACCAACAATGATCTATACCAAGACCAGCCAGCTTTCTTTCTTTTTTTTTTCTTCAATATTTTAAAAGATGCTTAGATTACATAAATGTTACACAAAAATTACAGGGATTCCCATGTTCCCTACCTCCTACACCTCCCACAACCTCCCACATAAACATCTTTCATTAGTGTGGCACATCACCTGCAATGGATATACACATCCTGGGCTTTGCCACTAAGCATGGACCTTAGTTCACATTGTAGACCACACTCTCTCCCACACAGTTCAACATGTTATATGCTGATGTAAAACGGCCTATATCTGTCATTGTAATGTCATTCAGGATAATTCCCAAGTCCTGAAAAAGCCCCTGCATTACAACTGCTTTTTCCTCTCCCTGCCCCCAAAGGCTCCACATCAATATTGTAATTTCTTCCATTGCTTGAGTCACAATATGTGTACAACAGAATACCAGTAAGTCCACTGTAGTCCATAGCTCTTTCCCCAATCCTGAGGAGTCTGGGATGGTGATGTCCACTCCACCTCCAAGTGAGAGTGGGCTTATATCCCATGGATAAGATGGATGGGATTATCCTGCCTGAAGCTGCAAGCTCTCTCCATTCCCTGGGATGACCATTGTTCATCATCATCTCCCCGCCAGGTGTCTTGGGTGAGTCCATTGAGCTGAAGAGTAGGAGTTGCACCTACACTGAGATTCCAGGCCCAGCTGGCACATGGGCAGGCCAAAGGCTCCAGTATCTGGAAGTACACCTACATACTCCAGCATCACATATAGGTTTGAATAAAAGGGACTGATGGGCCATGTGCAGGGAGGACTTATTTGAGCCCAACTCTGTCACTCTCAGGAGTACAGATTCCAAAGTAGAACCCACTGATAAGACATTAATCTCTGGAGCTATCCCCCCTTATATAGGACCTGGGTGTCTCCAGAGCCCCCAGGAGCCCCACTATTTGGGGTGATATCCACTTTGGTGTTCTATGAGATCTTTTTGGGGTGTGTATAATAAGCATTACCTCTGGGATGACCTCCCGACTCACTTTGAAGTCTCTTAGCCATATGAACTCATTTGTCTTTACCTTCCCCCCCCCTTTATTCAAGGTCTTTTTCCAGTCGTATTGCCAGTTGGCAGTGGTAGTAGTCCCTCATTGCCAGGGAGGCTCATCCCCGGGAGTCATGTCCCACGCTGGGAGGAAGGTAATGCATTCACATGCTGAGTTTGGCTTAGAGAGAGGCCACACTTGAGCAACAAGGAGGATCTCAGGTGGCAACCCTTAGGCACCCCATAACAATAGGCTAAGTTTCAATTTCAAGAGCAAAGACTCGTAAGGCTAGTCATCAATAACAAGAACCCATCAGTGGATCATCCTCTTTAGCCAGACACTGCCCCTGCACTTGGGGGACTGTTGCTGCTCCGTTGGAGAATGTGGCAGAGCTCTCCATCAGCCAGCTTTCTTGTACTATGGATTTACCACTATGACTTAAACATAAACTTAAGAGTAGAATCGTGCCATCTTCTTTGTTTTGCCCCATAGTACACTTTGGGTCTTGTTGAATGAATGAACAATATTTAGGATGAGGAGAAAACAAACAAGCTCTTCTACCTACTTCCATTTCCAACACAGTTCAACATCAATAACAAATGATAACCTTGAAAGTCCCTGAATTCCAGAATACACCATATCATCAAAGGGGTATACATATGCTTGGATAAACTGATCTTCATGAATCTGCATTTTGTTGTTATTTTGGTGCATATATTAACTATAAATTTATCAGTTTGATTCGACCCTGAGGTTCATGAGAATGAATAACTATGAATCATATATAAATACATAAAACTAAGATCTTCAACAGCTAGGATTTATCTAATGAATGAGGAACAGATTTCTAAGCAGACTCAAAGTCTTTGATGATACACAATTTCATTGACATAACAGTATTACAATCAAAAGTGATACAGTCACTCAAATACCTGGCTAAGCTTCCTGATTTTCTAAGAAGTTCAAGAAATTATTTATAGGTATTCCATCATAATTACCTTTTTGACCTTTAAAATTAAATCACATTATTATTTTATAGCTTTGAAGACACTTACATGTTGCCACTAGTACCTTTTCTTTTAATCATTTTATCAGAGAGTGACTCAGTCTAGACTTAGTTCTAATCTATTTAACCATCCCCATTAGGGACTTTTAGTCCATTATAAACATTATTGAAATCGTCATTGGCTTTGACTTGAGGAGGAGCAAATTAAGAAGTATTCAACAAAGAGTTCTGATGCTCTTACAGACTCAAATTAAGACAACAGCCACCAGCCATTAGTGTACAAAGACAAGAATATGAATAATGATCTTTGTACCTATTAATATCTCAGGCTGGAACTCCTGTCCTTTCCCTTCACTGGCCAACTCCTCCTTATCCATCTAGACTCAGATTAAACAGCACTTTCTCCAGGATTAGGCCTCCTTGTTATGTGCTCCCTCTACTCACCCTGTCATAACACTTGCCACAATTTATTTTAATTATATTTTTAATGTCTGATTTTGCTGCTACACTAAAGATCCGTGAGGACAGGGTTCATGCCTACCTGGCTTTTTACACCCACCACCCAATACAGCGCCTGACCCACAGGAGGTACGTGATGCATGTGTGCTAAATTGAAATGAAACTGAAGTTAATTTGATATTGTTTCCCCATAAAATTATCTTTAGTTAGAACCTTAGGAAATCTATTAGATTTACTTCTATTAACTGCAGGAAATTCATGTCCATGGACAAAGAATCACATACAAAGATTTCAGGACAGAATTATAGTAGACAAAAATAAGAAAGCATACATAAATTACGGCAGGATAATCATACTAGAGAATATTTCAAATTCTAGATAAGGTTATATTTATGAGGTGATAAACATAAATGACATGGGAAAATTCTTATACTATTATGCTAATAAACTAATATTTATAGAGTGTTATGAGCTAGCCATTCTTCTCATCTAACAGCTTTACATATATTAACCAATTTAATCCTCACAACAAACCTACATTGTAGGCACCATAATTACCTCCATTTAATAGATGAGAAAAGTTCAGCACAGAGAGGTAAAGGAACTTGCCTAAGATTCTTAAGCTCATTAAGTAGTAGAGTCAGGGTGAAAACCCAGATGGAGCACTTTAGAGCCCACGCTGTGGACAATTTATACAGGAGGCAAAATTGTATAGAGAATACTATTATAACTATGTAACTATATATTTTGCATAGAGAGAAAAGACTGGATGAAATATAATTAGTTATATGGGGAATTTTTAATTTCTTTGTTATATTTATCTTTATTTTCCATAGTTCTTATAATGATCATGTTTTATGTTTATAATCAGAAGAGAACACAAAGTGGTATTCGAAAAATAAATGAAGAAATAAAGTTCATGTTTTGGGCACATGCCTTGGCTCAACTGAGCATAGTCCTCAAAATTCATTTACTGTATTCACAAATGGTCTGTTCTATTTGAATAAGTACTGTGGAAAGACAGCTGCATCTGGATAATGTATTCTGTCTATAGTTGAAAGAGATGTTAGAGATCATCTAGAGCAGTGGTTCTCAAACACTGGTGCCTGGCCAAGCAGCATTCAGCAGCACCTGGGGATTTCTTAGAAATACAAAGTCTTGGCCTCCTCCCCAGACCCCCTGAAAACTTTGGGGGTGGGACCCAGAATCTGCATTTTAACAAGCCTCCAGGTGAATCTGACACCCACTTAAGTTTAAGAATCACTGATCTTGGCTTGTAGTTCTCAAGAACAACTGTGAATCAGAAGCACCTAGAAACTCCCAATGCCTGGACCATACCACCAGAGATCCTGAGTTTAGTGGTTTTAGGTGAGGTCTGAGCATTGGTATTTTTGCTTGCTCCTCATGTGATTTAATGTGCAGCCAGGACTGAGAACCACTGATCTAGATCCTTGCTACTCAAAGTGTGATCCTCAGACCACATTGGTATCCCCTGAGAGCTTGTTATTATAGAAATGCAGAATCTTGGGCCTCACTCCAGACCTAATGAATCAAAATCTGCACTTTTAACAACATCCCAAGTAAATTCTCATATACATTAAAGTTCGAGAACTACTAACCATTCCTCCCATTTTACAGAGCAGGAAAACCAAGGCCCAAAGGCTTACATTCTCTAGCCAGTAACATACAGCTGGCAGGGGTGAAGCTTGGGTGAATGGAAAAACTGGATTCAAACTCATTGATGCCCCAAACTTATATTGATCTGTTCTGTTTACAACCATGTTGTAAAGCTTTGGATTTGCTGGATCTTTTTCTCCCTTATTCCCCACCTCCAAATGTTTTTAACATATTGAGTACCTAAAGCTTGGTAATGCACAAATGCCTTGTCATTCCCTAAAGACACTTAGAAATGGCAGAGGAAGGCTTAGAATTAGAGTGCCTGCCCCTTCCCCCCAGCATGGAACATGACTCCCAGGGATGAGTCTCCCTGGCACCAAGGAATTATTACCAAGCGTCAACTAGTGATGCGTTTGGAAAAAGATCTTGACCAAAAGCGGGGAAAGATTAAACACAAATGAGTTTTTTATGGCTAAGAGATTTTAAAGTGAGTTGTGAGGTCATTCCAGAGGTTAAGTTTATACATGTCTCAGTAGGATCTCATTGACTGCCACAGTAAACAATGCCCTAACAGTGCTCTAGAGACACCTAGACACTACAGGCAGGGCAGACAATCTCAGGAATTCAGCACCATGTCAGAGGGCCTTACTTTGGATTATATGCTCCCCAAAGAGTTAGACTCATTTATAATTTCCCTACAAATGACTCTTCTGCCCCTTTTATTTGAACCTATAATTAACACTATACTCATTAAATATATGTCCCAGAGACTTAAATCTTTAGTCTGTTCATATGCCAGTTGAGCCCTGAATCTCAGTAGAGTTGCAATACCTACTCTCCAGTTCATTGGACTCGCCCAGGACAATTAACAAAAGAATGATGATGGACAATGCCCATCCTAAAAGACACAGTATCCACAACTACAATCAAGACAGTTCCATCTATCTGCCCCATAGTGATGGGCATCACCATCCCTAAATCCTCAAGATTGAGGAATGAACAAACATAAGGGGGTAATGCAACTATGGACTAAAGTAGAGTTATTATTATTCCAGCAACGGAAGAACTTGTATCATTGATATAAAGGCAGTGGCCAACAGAGGTTCTGAGGGGGGGGAGAAGGTGTAACATGGGGCATTTTGGGGACATTGGAATCGTCCTGCATGACATTGCAATGGCAGATACAGGCCATTATACATTTTGTCAAAACCTATAAAAATGTGCTGTGCAGACTATAAACTATAATGTAAGCTACAGACCATGGTTAGCAGCAATGCTTCAGTATGTGTTCATCAATTGTAACAAATATACCACACTAATGAAAGATGTTGTTAATGGGGGAAAGTGGGGGAGGGGGAGGGGTGGGGTATATGGGAATCCCTATATTTTTTATGTAACATTTATGTAATCTAAAGCTTCTTTAAAAATAAAAATAAAAGAATTAGAGTGTCTGAAAACCAGTAACTGGCCCCAGAACTCTCCAAGGACTGCAGTCCAGTCCAAGATTCCATGACATCTGCACCACAGCCTTGAATAGAAACCAGAATACTGGTATCCAATGCAGTGAGAATTTATTTTGTAGTTATCAAAGCAAACCAAAGGTTATCAGTAGGTTGGACATTTAAAGATTAAGTACAGCTGATCGCACTCAACTCTTATGCAGGTAGCTTAACTTCAGTGGTTCTGGTCTCTCTCTGAAGGGAAAATGGAGGTGTTTATGATCCTGTATCATAATGGGTTCCAGGTGACCCAGGCTAGGAGGCTGAGTAAGACCCTCTCTTCTTTGATTTACATGGCAGGATCCAGGCCATCCCTAAATTGAAAAGATATAGTAATGAGCAAATGCAGAAAAAGAAAAAAGAAAAAAAAAAAAAAAGAACTGAGGGAAAACCTGGAGTGCTTTTCCAAGTCCAAAGTGAGCTATGACTGCCCTCCCTGCCTCAGAAGGTATGATCATAAATTATTAGCTAATGTTTAGCATTGGGGCTCTGGCTTCTGATATATTACAGAAGACAATATGCCTCCAAGCAGAAAACACTGTAATTGGGGAACAATAACATCTGTGTCAGTCACAGAACTTCAGTTAAAGTGAACTGAGAAGTTACAAGCTGGGCTGCAGATGCATAATAATAATGTGCACATTTTTTTACCTAAAAAGATATGCCATCAAGATATGGACCTTTTTAATAGCTTGGAATCATGATAGCTTAAAGAGTATCAGTAGGATGCCCAGAATTCTGTTTTAACATTAGGCCAATGTTAGAAAACACCCTAAGAAAACTAAAGTTTATAAGGCAAAAAATCTGTGGAAAATGGAGTTTGGACTTAGTTTTCTGGGGCACAGATTCTGGGCAATTGCAGTGATCTGCTATTTTGAGCAGGTCACCTAATTCTTTGAGCCTCCTAATCTGGCAAAGTCAAACATTCCATGTGTGATAGACCTGGGATTCAAACCCAGATTTTCTGACTCAAACCTTGTCATCTTCCCAGGGCATCTCTGTTTTTTATGATATTGAATTTAAGAAATTCAAGGAGTAGTTGCTTAGTTATTCTGGAACTAAAAATGTGTGAGAGGTACCTTCCATTCTTGGATAAATCACAGTAAAAGAGAACTTCTTTCTTACAACCTTCCATTCAAAATATTTTCCAGTAGTATTATACTTACTAAAAATCTAAACCACCCACAAGCATTCGGTCAGAGGCTGAAGGGCTACCAGTTGGTGGTAGTCTAGAGAGATCCCAGTTGAGTGAAAATTTTGCCTAGATGGCATTCATTCTTGTTTGCAACTAGGGGAAGCCATTGAGATGTAAGAGTTTATCAAAGCTGCCAATCAACTGGGAGGGTCAACTCTAGGGCCTTCTGCCTTTCTACCTGCCTTCTTCTCCTTTCCTAGAAGTACCAGGTTGTCAGATTTAGCAAATGAAAAAACAGACACCTAGTTAAATTTGAATTTCAGATAACAAGTGCTTTCATAGTATAAGCATGCCCCATGCAGTTTGGGGCATACTTGTACTGAAAAACTATTTGTTATTTATCTGAAATTCAAATTTAACTGGGCATCCTATATTTTATCTGGCAACCTTAAGAATATGGACATGAAGACAGAAGTTCCAGCAGCCATCATGGACCATAAAGGAAACTTACGGTGAAAAGACACATACCAAGGATGATAGAGAAGAAATATAGAAGAGTTCGGGTCACCCATGACTGGAGAGTAGCTAACAAACTTAGATTACCTTCCTCTGACCGTTTTTCACATGAAATAAATAAACCATTATCTCATTAGAGCCACTATTATTTGGAGTTTGTAACACGTAGCCAAGCTCATCCTAACTGATAAACTACCATTTCCACATTCCTTTTCCTCTCCGCCCTGTTTTGTACTTCTTTTTCTCACCCCAGAGCCCATCGTGTGCATTTTAGTCTGGTTTTTTTTTTCATTTACAAGGATGGATGGGAAGAGTAAATCTCACACAATAATTTGCCTTTTCCTTAACCCTTAGAAACAGCTTGACCAAAGGGAGAAAATACAGAAGTACTGCCAGAGGTTCTCTAGAAAAAGAGTGCCTGTGGGTCTCTTAAAAGACCACCAAGCACTGAAGAGATTTCCCTCAAAGGGCCATGATGATCACATTATCGGACATGGAGAGGTTTGTTTTATGGAAGGTGGGGTGATAGGCATGGGTGAAATTAGGCAGAGATAGCAACAACCAATGAAATTCTAAACAGAATGAGATAGATTAGAAAATCTCTTAAATTCTACTTTATCTCTGATTCTATGGCACTGGGTGTTGCAATGAAACAATAAGGATAATTATAACTACTATTTATTGAACAGTTATATGTCAGAATTGTAATAAGCATTTTATACATTTGTATATAGATTACATTATTTAACCCTCAGGTTGACCCTATGACGTTGATATAATTAGTAACTTTATTTTGCATATAAGGAAACCAAGGCTCAAAATGAAAAAGTAACTTCTTTCAAATCAAAAATCTTGTAATATGTACAATAGGAATTTGAATCCAGGTCTTTCTGGTCCCAAAGCACAGATTCTGGGCTCTTAATGACAATATATACTGCTTCCATTTTATATGATGATTTGATAGTCCAAAAGGCATTTCAGGATCCAATTCAATTCTTTCATTTTCACACACACACATACACACACACTATATGTGTGTGTATGTATATATATCCTGAATTAGGAAAAAAATTATACAGCTTCACAGGCAAAAGGATCAAGCACATGTTAAATGAATTGGAGTCACACTTCCAAACATCCTGCACTTAAGCTCTGAAGATGAAAGGACAATCTGTCTGGACCTAGCTCCCTTCTAAAAATAACTAAAAGCACAATACAAAACACCAGATTCTTATCAGATTGGTTGTTATTCAGACTCCTCTTGATGAGCAGAGAAACTGATGTACAGAATGTGGGGTAACGAACTGCGGGGGGGGGGGTGCAGTATACCTAGAGAAGAATTAAATTTTAACCTAAAATGACCTGAGCATCACATGTTTAACTTTCTCTACCAACTTGCTCATTCCGTGAGAACATTTCAATGTTTAGGTCTCTTAAAACCATGGATTGATTAGACAAACCCACAATACAGGCTCACATTGCTCTAACTTTGTTTTAGTATTCTCTGAGATCGTCCACCAAATTAGGACTGGACTTAGCCTTATTGGAACCACAGACACATGATGGTGTAATAAGATGAAGAGCTCCCCTCTGAAGATTGCTGAATCACAGGAAAAGCACAAACCAAGCAGGAAAAATGTGCCTTGTGCTTTTCCACGTAATTCACCTACTTAAGCGGGGTGGTTAGGTTTTCATGAATAGGGTACCCAAGGAGAATAGCTAATAACAGACTGGTCCAGAATTGAGAAAGAATAGCATGGCATCTTGCCCCAGTCATGAATAGATGACATAACAAAGAGAGAGGAAAAAGAAACAAGGAACCCAGGAGTAATAGGGAGACCAGGGCTCACCAGCCAGGCGTCTGGTAAGCACAGAGTGTGGGAACTTTTCCTTGCCGCTGAGACACATTGTTGTCCAACAATGGCACAGCGGCTAACGTTGCAAAGTCTCTGTTTCAGGGGAGAAACCAGCAGAGGTGTTCTGCTCCTCCTCTCCCCTTTGGGAAATCCTGGAAAGTGCCAGCCAGCTTGCATGATTGTTAAAGAAGTGAAGTAAAAACATGCAGCAAGCACTATAGTTATAGTGGGCAGGGAATGGGATTATCAGAATTCTCGGCGCCTTGCTACAGTGTCATGTAGGAAAATTTGCTCTGGACTGGGAAGCCAGAGGACAGCAGTGGAGTCCCGGCTCAGCTACCAAGTTAACAAGAGAATTTGGCAAGTAACCTTCCCTCTCTGGTCCTCAGCATTCTCACCTGTAAAACCAGAAGGTGATATTGCTAGATTAATTCATTTCTTCATTCAACAATATTTATTGTTACATAAATGTATCTTACATTCTAGTGAATAAGATATACAGCAAGGAATCAAACTAATCAATAAATGAAATGTTTTTTGGTGATAAGAGCGATCAAGAAAAAAATCATAATAAAAGGAAAGAAAGTAATGAGTTCAGTCAGCACTTAAAGTAAGCTTCTCAGAGGAGGCGACTCTGAAGAGGTCACATTTGAGCAGAAACCAGAATGATGAGAAAGAGCCAGCCAGGTGAAGATATGGGAAAAGAATGTTCAAGGCAGAAAGAAGAGCCCATGTGCATTCCTAAAACAGAGCAGGCTCGGCATAGTGGAGGTGCATCAAGGGGTCAATGTGGCTGGAGCAAGGGGAAAGGTAGTTGGAGATGAGTTAGGGAGGTAGGCAGAGGCCAGATCATGTAAGTCTTAGAACCAGATATTATGTTTAATATATGATACAAAATGACTGAAGGGTACTGAGTAAGGAGGTGCCTTGACCTGACTTTACCTTATTAAAAGATCACTCTGACTGATGAAAGTGGGGAAATCATTTATTCACTCAACAATAATTTACTGAGCATTGATATCCAAAAGACTTTGTTGCAGGTGCAGGAGGTATATCAGTGAATAAAACAAGGTCCCTGTTCTCACAGAGATTACATTCTAGTGGAAGACCACTTGAAAAACTATGGCAATAGTCCAGCTGAAAAATTATGGTGATTTGGAACAAAAAAATAGTAGTAATGGAGATAATGAAGACTGGTCAGATTCTGGATTTGATTGAAGGTAGAGCCTAAAGGATTTGTTGATAGATTGGATGTGGGAAAAAGAAAAGAAAAACTAAAGAATGACTCCTAGAGTCTCTCTCTCCCTCCCTCTCTCTCTCTCTCTCTCTCTCTCTCTCTCCATCTCTCTCTCTCTCTCTCTCTCTCTCTCTCTCTCTCTCCCCCTCCCCTCTTTCTCATGGGCTCTTCCACTGTCGCTCTTTCACTCTCTTTCTTTTAACCTGACCTGGCTCCTGGCTGGTTCCTTCTCATCATTCTAATTCCTACTCAAATGCTACCTTTTCAGAGAAGCCTCCCCTGGCAACCTTAAAAAGTCAGTTTAACTCATTGCTCTCTTTCCTTTTACTATGGCCGTGCCATTTACAGAAATGAGGGAGACTTGGGGAGGAGCACCATCTGATTTCAAGTCCTGATTTGGAGGTGTTAAGTTTCATATGCCTATCAGGCATCCGGGGGGAACACTGAATATCCTAGTTTGATATATAGCTTCGAGGTCAGGGGAAGGCTGGGGCTGAATTTATAATATTTGGATATCACTTAGGAAGAACATGCATATGTGAGGAAGACCAAGAGTATTCTAACAATCAGAGATCAAGAAGGGAAGGAGTAGCTAGTGAGAGAGGAGAAGATGAGCCTGGTGTCTCAGAAGCCAGTGGATAAAGTGTTCCAGAAGGAAAAAAATACAACCTTCTCAACTACTCAGGAGTTGAGAAAATTCTGGGAAAGAACCATTGGAGCTGACAACATGAAGGCCATTGATGACCTTTTTGGTTTCAGTGGAGTGATGGGGACAAAATCCTGATCAGAGTGGGTTAAGGAGAAAATGGGAGGTAAAGAATGAGACAGTGAGTTTAGCTATCTCTTTTAAGGAATTTGATCATAAAGAAGAGTAGAAAAATGGGGCAGCAACTTCCAAAAGAGGGGTGTTTGTTTGGTTCTTTGGTTGGTTGGTTGGTTGGTTGATTGTTTTTAAGATGGGAGCTATGATTTAAAAAACCAACTGTAAAAAAGCTTCTTTGTCAAAATCAGGGAAATTTGGACAAAGACTGATATAAAATGATATTAAGGAGTTATTTTCAATTTTGCTAAGAGTGATAATGATATTGAGATTAGGTTTTTAAAATTTTGTATCTTTAGAAATATACAATGAAGTATATATTATTAAATAATATAAAACTTAGATTTGCTGTAAAATATATAAACAAGAAGCTGGAGGATGGGTATATAGCATTCATGATACTCTTCTCTACATTTGTGTATATGTAAAAAGTTTCTTAAAGTGAAAAAAAAAAAAAAAGATGAGAGCTAGTTATTTGATGGCAGTATATTACTGCCCTAATGCTCCAGGCACCCCACTCCGTCCCTGCCAGAGTGGTATCAGAGAATATTGAGTGGGAGCCCAGGACTTTTACCACCTCCAGGGATAATGAGCTCCTCTCCCCACTCAATATCAGTGGAGGCCATGTAGGGACTGGTCATGGGGCACCCTCCCTCTCCTAGCCAGGGTGGTGTCACCAGAGGACTGGTGGGAGGCTTGAACTCCGACCTACTCCAGCAGTAATTAAGTGGCCCTTCCCCCACTGGATAGTCAATGGACGCTGAGTGGTGAACCTGGACTTCTACCCCCACCCCCTTCCCTCACCAGCATGGAGTCAAATGAGGCCTGCTAAAACAGAAGATTTAAATAAGATCCAAGGTCACATAATAGCCAAAATGTCCAGGATACAAAAGAAAATCACCCATCAAACCAAAAACCAGGAAAATTTCAACTTGATGAGAAAAGACAATCAACAGATGCCAAAACCAAGACGACACAGATGTTGGAATTATCTGACAAGAATTTTAAAGCCATATAATAAACATGCTTCAATGAGCAATTATTAAACAAATGGGGAAAAAAGTCTCCAATAATATGGACAAATACAGCAGGTTAGAACAATGAGCTTACAGAAAATTACTATCTTCCACATCATTCATATTGAGAAACTGAATATCATAGAATCTTAAGACTTGAATGAGTCTTGGTCCACAGCTGGACCTGTGCATCACCTCCCAGGGGTCCCAATGTTTTAATACATCACATATTTCCCAAAATTCAGGCTCTATTTCAGCAACTCCACAACCTATTGCATCACTGAATGTTTTTCCAGTCTGTTCCCAAGAAAAAAGGTTAGGATTTTGGCATGTCACATAAGTAAGAATGTTGTATCAGAAGTAATCCTAACCCCCAATGACTAAGATTTCACTGATTTCAGGATTTCTTCTAAATTTTCATCCTGCTACTCCCCAATAGTTCTAAATTTGAAAACATTTATGGAATGCACTATTTTAAAAGGTCAACTAGAACATATTCTAGAGAGGCAATTAGAAACATATTATTGTACTAATGCCCCAGCCATTTATGAAAATGTTTGCATCCTTCCTATCTATGCAACATCCATCAAAAAATGGAGGGTAGAGAAACAAAGAATAGATGCATTATGAATATCCCCAAAGCCTGGTGTTTAACTGTTACTTTGTCTATTTTCAGGCCTTGGCTCACAGTTGACAGTAGCAGTGGACATGTCTTTTTAAACTCAAGATACAGATAAGCTCATTTCTAAAAGGAAGGGAAAGGAACTAACATTTATTAAATATCTAAAATACCTAAATACCTACCATATGCAAGACTCTCTACCAGAGAATTTGCATATGTTATCTTTTTAATTCCTCAAAATAACTCCATGAAGTAATATTATCATCACCATTTCATAGAAAAGAAAATGAAAATTCAAATATTAAACGACTTACCCACGCTCTCATATTGGTCAGGTATAGAACTGGAGTTTGAATGCGGCTCTGACTGATCCCTAGGCTTCCGTGCTTCTACTATACTAAGACATTTACCAATAGGTATCAGATTCTCAGAAGGTCATTCCAGCTGAAGGCAACTCCAGCCTTTTTTCCCCTCTTCCACTTAGGAAATTCTCTTATGTCTCTATTCAATCTCCAATTTTGGTGATCCTACATATAAAGAAAATGTGTTTGCATGTTCAGTAGTAAGACTATCCTTACCTGGGTGCTGAATCCTCCTTTTCAGATACCTCTCTAGGGCTATATCTTGAAAGAAAACAAAATAAAAGCAAAAGAAGAATTTTTTTAAAGAGCTGAAGAAAATCAGTTATGTAGAAAGGAAAAGGCTATGCAATACCAGGAGGCATATTTTTGGAAAGCTAGGTCCACCGTGCCCAAAGGCACTGTGCTAAGAATTAGAACTCAAGGTCAAGTCTTGCCCTTCCAGAAGGCTTAGACTGTCATTAGGAAGAAAGATCTCCCACATAGAAAGTCACTGATTCCTAAGTGGTCCAGGAAGTCCCAGACATAAAGATCCCAACACTCAAACGAACAAGCATCCAAGCAGCCACTGACTATATACAGATGCTGCTGCACCTGTGCTTTGGAATCTCCCTTCCCAAGCAGATCTGGTGGGAGGTGCCACTGCTAAGCCTTCACCAGAACCAAGAATGCCCTATTTTCATGGGTAAGGACCATAATGAGATGCGTTTCTGGGATCCGACAGTGAAGTTTAAAAAAAAAAATAACAATAATGTTACATATTTGTGTTAAATCCCAGTCTTGACCCTCTACAATTCAGTTCCACTTGTGAGTTAATCAGGTTTATATGGAGCCATCTGGAAATCTACGTACCATTTGACATTGCTTCAACCACCATGGATAACATTATTTCGATGGCAAAATAATACTTAGAGGTCTTAATGATGGACTGACAAACCAATGGAACCCAGCGTATTTGTATGCTAATGAGGGGGTGGGCATGGAAAAGGCTAGCTGTATATGACTAAGTGTCAAATGAGTCATGTGGACTAGGGAGAGATTATTATGGACTGGAATGGCCAGAGAAGGCTTCAGAAAACCTGGCAATTTTACAGGGCTTTGGAAGATAGCCAGTATTCAAACTGGCAGAAGTTGGATAGCTTTGCAGGTATGAGGTGACGTAGGCAAGCATTCAGAGTTGGAAAAGAGAAAGACCCATTCAGGCAAAAGCTTTTCTCATTGGAAAAGAAGGTCTGGTTTATGGGGTAAAGTTTAAACAGTTCTGGCAGTGCCTGTTTTGGTGAAGGTCCACACAGGAGACAGAAACCACCCCAATTATCAACAGAGAGAAGAATTTAATATAAGGAATTATTAGCTAAGTATAAAGTTGTTAACTAAGTATCTGAAAGAGTAAAAAGAGAACTCTAAGGTATCACAGAGGTAGCAGCTACCACCCCTAGAACTCAGTGGACAAAAGGAAGAGCAATTATTAAACTTTGAAAACTTAGAGGAGGGAACCCTTGTGCCTGAGGAGTAGGGGTGGCATCCAGCTGTGGCTGGAGTATCTGAAGGGGCACAATGAGACTGACTGGTTCTGCAAGTGGAGAAAAAATGGCAAACTGGATTCGGCTGCTACTATAGGAAGGAACTGCAACTGCTGGAGGGAAGATATACAGCTGGAGCTACACCCAGGAACCACAAGCAGACTGAGCAAAAGAGCAAGCAGCAAGTCCCTTCTTCCCCATCAGCCCCATAGCTCCCTCTAGCACCCCCTATTGGTGGAGCCTAACAAGGATACAGCTGGCAAAGCAGAAATGCAGTCTGCAGAGTCACAGCCCAGCCTCTACAAGGTAGAGTGGGTTAGAGATGAGAGACAATAGCTTAATAACTGCCACAGGGTCTAATCTAAAATGGCTCAGGCTCAGAAATTTTAACTGTCTCCTGTAAACAAAGGGGGAAAATGTAGTTTGTAAGACAGTTATATGATAAAAGTGGAGTTTTAAAATGTTTAACTTGGTTGCAATATGTAGGATGGATTGGAATAAAGAGAGTAAAGCAGGAAGACCTATTAGGATAACACAATACTTTCAATTAAAGCTGAATAAAGAAGGGAAAATGGAAAGGAAAGGAAAGTATAAATCCAAGACAGCATGGAATGACTGGTATGGGAAAGACAAAGAGTGAGAATTCAAAGATGATTAAATATTCTGCCTACATTTCTGTAATATGAGCTTGCAACTGCCCAGAAAGAATTTCACGGACAGTCCTAAGAAACTGTTCTATTTAAATTATGATGAAGGTTACAGTCCAAGTCTGTGAGTTTAAAAAAATGGGTTACTAGGGACTCCCAGTTTCTGCTCCAACATATAAAGAAGTTGGAAGTCATTTTCCAACCTTCACAACAGGAAAAAAGGTGAAAAAACTGAAAATCAATTATTATTCTTAGATCCATCAGAGAATTGAGGTCATAGGGAAACCACCCCCCTCCAAAAAAACACTGGAGGACAGGCAAATACAGATAATTCATATCTGCTTACCTGAAGTAGGAGCTGCTGGATCCAGCAACCATTATGAATACTTAAACAGTAACTTTGAAACCTGATGGAGGCTGAGTGTGGACTAGCCTGAGAGTTAAAACCTCCTTGGGTACAGTCTAAGGAGGACACCACACTTTTGTGGGTTTAACCTCCATGAGTGTTACCAGGTTCTCAGTGGTGAAGATTTGGAAAAAATCCCTTTGTGTTTGACTGGTGGTGTGGAGGGGAGTAACCATTTAGAAATAAGATCACTGTACTCTCCATAAGAAAGGCCTAACCCAGCAAGGGAAAAGACTTCACCATAGCCTTATCCAACTTGGGGGATGGGAAATTATCCAACTCCAGCCCCCTCTGGTCTACCCATCTCATATAAGGGGTGAATTTTAAAACTATGAGAAGCACTTGTGAAGGTCACAGACCAGGGTCACAGTCACACTGAAAGACTAAGATCTAATCAAAGGATTACAGAACACTTCCCCTCCTTACATACCCTTACTACTCTAACAATAGGGACCCTATATAATAATACAGGTTACAGCTAAAAGAACTGCAAAGCTTAGGCTCTAAGAAGGAGTTTCTAGGGAAATACAAAGACAAAAGGGGTGATAAAAACAAGGACACTAGAGGAAATTGAAGCCTCAGACATTTGTAGCTACAGCAAACAGTAAACATAGCCTAACTCCTAGCCAGAAAACATTAAACTTCACACTAAAGGCCTATTCACCTTAGTTCCTATTACCTAAAACATCATGTCTAGATTTCAGCCAAAAATTACAAAACACACTAAAAGCCCAAAAATACATTCTGAAAAGACAAAGCATCAGAACCACTCAATTATGGCAGAGATGGGGAATTATAAGACCAAAATTTTTAAATAACTATGAATAATAAGAGCTCTAATGGATAAAGTGGACAACATGCAAGAACAGATCAATAATGTAAGCAGAGAATTGGTAACTCTAAAAAAGAATCTAAGGAAATGCTAGAAATAAAAAGAATTGTAACAGAAATAAAGAATGCCTTTAATGAACAAGGCCAAGAAAACAAGTGATATTGTCAGAGTAGATAAAAAAAACAATAGCCAATTATATGTTATCTACAAGAAACCACTTTAAATATAAAGACACAGATCAAAATGTAAAGGGATGGATAAAGATATACTATGATAACACTTAACAAAATAAGCCAGACTAGCTATATTAATTTCAGACAAAACAGACTTCAGAGAAAGGAAAGTTATCAGGGATTAAGAAGGAAATTACATAATGAAAAAGGGGTCAAGTTCTCCATAAATACATAACAATCCTTAATGTATATGTACCTAACAATAGAGCATCAAAATAAATGTGGTAAAAATTGATAGAACTGCAAAGAGAAATAAAGGAATCTACTGTTATAGAGACATCAACAATTCTCTATCAGTAATTGACAGTTCCAGCAGGCAGAAAATCAGTAAGGATATATTTGAATAGATCAGTATTATTAATCAATTGGATCTAATTGACATCTACAGAATATTTTGTCCAACAACAGAATACCAATTTTTCTCAAGTTCCCATGGAACATTCACTAAGATAGACCACATTCTGGGACATAAAACACAACTTAACAAATTCAAAAGATTAGAAGTTATACAAAGTATGATATCAGATCACAATAGAATTAAACTAGAAATCAATAGCAGAAAGATAGCTCCCAAAATATTAGGAGATTAAACACACTTTTAAATAACAATGGGTCAAAGAGAAATTAGAGAAATTTAAAAATATTTTTAACTAAATGAAAATGAAAATATAATTTTATCAAAGTATATGGGATGCAGTGCTTACAAACAGTGTTAGAAGGAAATTTGTAGCATTGGATGCAAATTAAGAAAAAAAGAAATCAGTAATCTAAGCTTTCACCTTAGGAAACTAGATAAAGAAGAGAAATACAAACCTAAAAGAAGCAGGTGAAAAGAAACAGTAAAAACACAGCACAAATAAATGAAATTGAAAAATAAAAAAAGGAAAAAATGAACAAAACTAAAAGTTGGTTCTTTAAAAACAATAAAATTGATAAATTAGTCAAGCTAACAAAGGTAAAAGAGAGAAGACACTGATTGCTAATATAGAAATGAAATAGGGGCCATCACTACTGATTTCATGGACATGAAATGATAATAAAGGGATAACATGAACAGCTGTATGCCCACAAATTTGATAACTATGATGAAATGGACTAATTACTGGGAAGGCCCAAATTACCAAAACTCACATAAGTGGAACTAGGTCATTTGAATAGGCCCATATCCATAAGAAACTGAACCAATAATCAAAAACCTTTCAAAAAAGTAAGCACCAGGTCTAGATGGCTTCACTGGTGAATTCTACAAAACATTTAAGAAAGAAACGATTACTAATTCTCTACAATATCTTCCAGAAATTAGAAGGAGGGAGAACACTTCCTAACTATGCATTACCAGCATTACCCTAATACCAAAACCAGTTAAAGGCAACACAAGAAAGAAAAGCCACAGACCAATATTTCTCATGAAAACAGACACAAAAATCCTCAACAAGATATTAATCAATTGAATCCAACAATGAATAAAAAAATTATACACCAACACCAAGTCGGATTTATTCCAGATATGCAAGTCTTGTTCAACATTCAAAAATCAATTAATATATGCCGTTGCTCTCCAAAGCCAGCGCCGTATCTAGCTCACCCAGCTCCAGCTGAAGGAGAGAGGGGATAAGTAAGGAAGTGTCTATACAATAGCTTATACAAAGCAGACTGCCTACAAATCGACCAGCGGTAAAGTACCCAGGAAGCAACTGGCTATGAAAGCAGCTTTCAAAAGTGCACCTTCTACTGGAGGGGTAAAGAAACCTCATCTTTACAGGCCTGTTACTATGGCACTCTGTGAAATTAGACATTATCAAAAGTCCACTGAACTTCTGATTAGCAAATTTCTCTTCCAGTGTCTGGTATGAGAAATTGCTCAGGACTTCAAAACAGATCTGCCCTTCCAGGGTGCAGCTATTGCTGCTTTGCAGGAGGCAATTGAGGCCTATCTGGTTGGTCTTTTTGAAGAACCAACCTGTGTGCTATCCATGCCAAACATGTAACACTTATGCCAAAAGACATTCAGCTAGCATGCCGCATATGTGAGAACATGCTTTAAGAATCCACTATGATGGGAAACATTTCATTCTCGAAAAGAAAGAATTTTTTTGTCTTCTTCCTGTTACTGGTACTCTTGAACATTAGATATTTTTTCCCATTGGGTCAAAAGGTACCAAATATATGGTTGTGAATGGAAAAATAGGGGTCAGAAGTCAGGTGTTGGCAGTTTTTCCATTTTCATTTGTATATGAATTTTTAATAAAAATGTGGGCACATAAAGCACAACTACAAGTCAAAATGTTTCAGTGTACAAGTTTCAACAGTTCAACTTTATAACAATAATAAACCTGCCAGCATTTGGATTTTTAAAAAAACAAGTAAATTTCTTATTGATGACAACTAAATGGTGTTTGTAGCATTTTTATCATACATTAGATTCCATCCATCCACTAAACATTTCTTACTGAATTGTCCTATATGCAAGTGCATGTTTTTAATGTTTTCTGTCTTCTGTTTGAAAAGGGAGGGAGCATATGGAAAAACAGGCACCACTCATATTGTTGGAGGACAATTTGTCGATATCTGACAGATTTAAAATGCATAAACAAAAAAATAAAAATAAAAAAAAATAAAATGTATATACACTTTGACCAAGAATTGTTACTAGGAATTTAGCCTACTTAGATATTTATACATATGTAAAAAATATATATGTATAAGAATATTGTAAAGAGACGTAGATGTTTGTACATTGGATGGCCACTGTGGTTCTCCTTTGGGTAGCCTGACAGCAAGCAGGCTCAATAAGAAGGACTTCAAAGCCTGTGGCTGAAACCAATGCCAACGTGTAAATGTCCCAAGTAACTGGTATCTGAGAACAAGGTGTATCTCATGACAGCAAGACTATAACCTCAAATGCAAAGCTCAGGGTCTTCCAACTTACTTGAGAAATCCCTCACTCCATCTAACAAATTTAAAAATATTTTAGGAGGCAGGGAGTGGAGATTTTTTCCTATAGTACAAACCTGTTGTACCCAGCTTAAGCTCACCTTCCCAGGAGTATTAGTTTTCTATAGCTGTGTACCAAATTTCCACAGACTTAGCATCTTAAACGGCACACATTATGATCTCACAGTTTCTGGGAGTCAGAAACGTGACTACAGCTTAGTGGGATCCACTGCTTCCAGTCTCCCAGGCTGCAATCAAGGTGCTAGCCAGAGCTGAGTTCTTATCTGGAGGTTCAACTAGGGAAGGATGTGCTTCCCAGCTCATGTGTTTCTGGCAGCATCTAGTTAGTTCCTTGTGGTTGTAGATTTATGTCAGCTTTTTTCTTCACAGGCAGTAAGGGAGGAACTTAGAGTTTGCTAGCAAAACGGGGTCTTATATAACTTATATAATTATAGGAATGACATCTGTTGAGGATTGAATCATGGCTCCTATAAAGACACATTCAAGTTCTAATCCACATTCCTATGAGTGTGAAGCAATTTATAAATAAGGCCTTTTAAAGATGGTATTGTTAGTTAATGTATGAAGAAAGGGAATTAGGGTGGGTCTTAATCTGTATGACTGGAGACCTTATAAAGAAAGGAATTTCAGATGCAGTCAGAAAAAACTACAGGAAGAAGCTAGAAGTCAGAAAAAGTCAGAGAGGAGAGAGATGGAGGACAGCCATCACCAGAATGCTGACAACACTGGGAGAAAGCAAGCCCTGCCAACGTCTCCAGCCTTCAAAACCATGAAACAATAAATAATTGTTGTTTAATCCAACCCATTGTGCGGTATTTGTCATAGCATTCTTGGCAAACTAAGACAACACTCCATCACTTTTGCCATATTGGTTAGAACCAAGTCATGGGTTCCACCAACTCTCAAGGTGAGGGATCATACAAGGGCATGAACACTAGGGGGCAGGAATCATGGAGGCCAGTTAAAGCCTGACACATCATGGGATGGAAAAAGCCTAGGGGAACCTTGTGTACCGGCCTAGACCTGGGTCAGGGACTTTCTGCTTTGAGTCAGTGCCATGTCCTGTTTGTTCTACTGGTAAACAATATTTGTTTTAGCACTATTTGTAATCATAGAAGATTGAAAACAACCTAAACGAACATCAACAGAGGGTTGCTTAAATATATTATGTTATATCCATACAATAGAATATTTTTCAGCTGTTAAAAAAAAAGGAAGTGCAGTTATATGCAGAGATAGGACAAGATTCAAAAGACCAAGTCACTAATATTGAAATTTCGGGCACCAAAATGAGCTGCTGGGACCTATTTGGTAGAGGGTAACCTGTGTAGTATCTAAGTAATGCTGGCAGGTGACTAGCTGCCTCGGTTATTTGTTAAGCCGGCCCTGTCAAGACCTTCCCCCTACCACTGTGCTATGTTTGTGTGTCTGGGCTTTGACAACTCAAAATTTCTATCTTGAAAGATATCCCTTGGTGTTCATTCTACTCATAAGAGTCCCATAGAAAACATTTTGAGTTGTTTGTTTTTAGACCATGTGTAGAGAAGTGATAGCTTTTTTGACATATATATCTATTTCATATCCAGTAAGTGTGAAAATAATTGATAGTCAATAGCTACTTTTTCTAACACTCAGCTTTTCTTCTGGTTGAAAACAGAGTTTGCCTATGAGCATAGTATTTCCCTTTGAGCTTAAAATGCTTCACTGTTTTTAATGGCTAAGTAGGTGGTGTTCCGTTTAGGTGAGTGCAATAGTGACTCTTTAAAGCTTAAAGTCAGTAAGTAGGGTTGCCCAATTGGAATTCATGGCCCCTAAAGGACTTGGGATCCTACAATGTAGAAAAGCAACCACAGACCATGCTAGAGAAGTCATAATGATAACAATAATAATAATTTTTAAAAAGCCTTACATTTATATAGAGTTTAAGGCACCTCATATACCTACCTCAGATCCTCTCATCCTCACTTGTATGTGGTTCCTGAACTATTTGTTCTGGCCCAGCTGCTCTAGGGACCAACTCCATGTGGACTCAGACCAATTTTATAAGAGCACAATCTGAAAGTGCCTACTACATACTCACCCTGATGCTGTTGGGAAAGGCAGCTCGCCATGAGCCTTGAGTGTCCCTAACATTCTTCCTGAGTGTGCCTCCTTGTGCCTTGGGAGTAAGGTGAAGCAGCACAAATATGCTGATGCTCATACTTTTTTCTGTGCATTAGGAATAAACTCTTTCATCTCTGACTCAGGAGTTGTGTGTCTTCTGCAAGTGTCCAGAAAATAATAACAGGCTAACTTTTAAGTAGAGTAAGCTTTTAGGTAAGGCAAACTTTTAAGTAGGGTAAAATAAAACCTCAGATCCAACAGTTTGGGAACAAGGATGGGGTGCTGATAGACATGGCTTTCTGGAAGGGGGAGGACAAAGTCCCTATGGACCACATTCAGAGATGTGATAAGAGTTCCTGGGATCCCATAGCAAATGTTTCAACCCAAGAGATAGGCAAGGAGATCCCCTAATAATGAACAGGAGTTGATTTAATGTTTAAAGGCTGAGCAACTGAGCAAGGAAAGGCAGGATTTAAAAAGCCATTTAAATGGTGCCTTTGTTGTTGCTTACACTCCTCCAAGCAGGCATAGAAAGGGTTGTTATCATAATAATGGGGCAGGAAGCCCTGTGGACCCAGTCAAAAGACAATGTGATTATGGCTGCTGAGTCATAAAAAAGCTGAAATAAATAGTGTCAGTAATGGTGACCTTGCCTCTCAATATAGGGCTTTGGGTGGACTGAAAATATTAGAACTTCATTTGGTTAAGACAAAAGCCACTGCCATGCCCCTGGAAACTGGAAGTAAATGCAAATCCTTGGGTAGTGGCATAGAATAGCTCTCTCCCCACACACCCACTGATCTGCTCTTTCCCTCCTCCTCTTCCCTGAACTTAGCTGCTTTAAGGCAAAAGATATGGGACTGATCCCAAGGGGCCCAAAGGCCATATGCACCCATCTGAATATGGTGGGAAATTCTGGGGAGGGAAAGGACTCAAGCTTTTATGGCTTTGTTGGATATAAGTGTCAAGTGACCAGTCTACCTGGTCCAGTGTGGGGAAGGGGCACCCAAATTCAACGGATAGGGTTTGGGCAAGGTTCACAATGGGGATGAAAAGCTAAAATGGCACCATGGGTGGGCCCTATGGTTGGATTTGGATATTGTTATTGTGGTTTTCACTGCTGAATATTTTTGTTGGTGATACTTTACATGTTTGTACTATGGATGCTTATAAAATACGTAGGGGACTGAGGAAGAGCTACATGTGCAGAAATGCTACTGAGACACATAAATCAATCCCAACCCACCTGCCCATCCCTTCCCTGGTTGTACAACAGAAACATATAGAGTCCCAGGAGGAAAAAAGGAAATCACAGTTTTAATTAAGGTCTTAAAGGCAGCAAGGATAATAAGACATGCAACATTTCAACACAACAATCCGGTATGGCCAGTGAAAAAGGCTAATTGGAGTTGAAGACTTACAGTGGAATATCACCAACTTAATTCAGTTGTTGTTTCTAAAATCCTGTTTCAGATATTGTGACTGTAACAAAATCTATTGCATAGACTGATTGCACTTGGTATCCTGTCTTGGACAGTGTTAATGCCTTCTTTTCTATCCTACTGGTACCTGAGGACCAAGAGAAATTCACATTTATGTGGCAAGGCCTCCAATATATGTTTGCAACATTCTCCCAGAGCTATCTAATCTCCCCTGTGGTTTGCCACCAGTGGGTAGGTCAGGACTTGACACAAATGCCCGTCCCCTCTGATCATCACTAAATAGATGATATTCTCCTGGATGACAAGTCAAAAGCCTTGATTACGGTTTTATACTTCCACCAGGATGAGTGGCTGATAAACTCCAACAAAATTCAGGGGACTGAAATAAAGTTTCTTGGGACTATGTAGATGGATTCATGAAATTTACTGCTATCTCTTGAGCAGTAAAAGAAAATCTTCTGTCTCATTGGTCTTCCAGTACCAATAAAGAATCCAAGATTTTTGGGGAGGTATTGGAGACCATACATGCCTCACTGGGCATTCTTGTTGGTCCTTTATATCAACCAACCTGAAAATTAGCATTCTTTGGATGGGACTCAAACCCTATTGCAGCTATCAAGCAAATTGTGGCACACTTGATGTTTGGGACATCACAACCCTAATGACCTCTTTGAATTACAAATCCCTATGACTCATGATTTTGCCAAATAGAGACTTTGGGAAAAGGAGGCAGCCTCTATCCAAAGTCACCCCTTGAGTATTCAGACTCCTCATCTCTCCAATATAGCCATCCTTTTGAAAAGCAGCTATCAGTCTGCTAGCAGGTTCTTGTTGAAGCTGGACACCTAATCCTTGGAGCTCTTGTGACTCTCTGACCTGATATCCATATTTTGTGATGGGTCAACTAGGACTTGAGGATTAATAAGATGATAAGGGTTCAAAAGCCCTCACCAGTCAAATGGAAATGGTGTATTCAACAACATAGCTAGGGAAGCAGATGTGGCTCAAGGGATTGGGCTCCCATCTCCCATATAGAAGGTCCAGGGTTCATTTCCCAGGGCCTCCTGGTGAAGGCAAGCTGGTTTACATGGCGAGCTAGCCCAGCAGAGAGCTGGCCCACCCAGAGTGCTGGCCCACATGAAGTGCTGGCCCGTGTAGGAGTGCTGGCCCAAGCAGAGAGCTAGTGCAGCAAGATGATGCAACAGAAAGAGACACAGAGGAGAGATAATAAGAGACGCAGCAGACCAGGGAGCTGAGGTGGTGCAAGAGATTGAGCACCTCTCTCCCACTCCGGAAGGTCCCAGGATCAGTTCCCAGTGCTGCCTAAAGAGAAGACAAGCAGACACAGAAGAACACACAGCAACTGGAGACAGAAAACGGACAACGGGGGCGGGGGGGGGGCCCGGATAAATAAATAAATTTTTAAGGAAAAAAACAACATATAGTTAGGCTGCTCCCAGTGACATTTCAGCTTTATGCCAAAAAGTGCCAACTACATCTTGGGGAAAACTTTATCCCCCACTCTGCTACCTGAAGCAAAGCTGCTGGCTCAGTGAGGGATCTTGCTTTACAGAGGTTCCCCTAAATACTTGGGACTAATTCACTCATAACTCAGCTACGTCAAAAGCTGATGTGTCCACTGGACAGCAGCAGCTATCTAGCCCCAGTGACAATTCTGGAAGAACAACTGTGGTAAGAGCCAATCAGCACAATAGGCTGAATTGAAAGCCATAACCCTTGCCTTAGACAATATTTCTAAGGATTAGGCATGTTATGTTTTCACTGACTTTTGGATTGTGGCCAATGGCTGAGCCACCTGATTTGCCACTTGGAAGACCACAGTGTAGAGATTAAAGACTGAACTGTGGAAACAATTTGTGATTGCCAATCAGACAGTCTGGGTCACTTATGTAGATACTCATGATAAGGGACCATTTCTGATGAAGACCAGCTAGGGTCAAAGTGCCATCAAGCCTGCATCACCTGGCTTGACACCATTGCCACCTGAATCCATCATTGCACCAGGCACAGCAATTCATCTACTATCACAGACTGGGCACAAAGGAATATGTCCAATACAGAAGTTACCACTGCACACCCAGCTTCTGACTTCTACCAAAAACCGGCCCAGGTGTCTTGTGGTGAAGGAGGCCACATTGTATGCGGTATTGCCCCCACCCACTCCTGGCAAACTAAATACATCAGACCTTGACCCCCTCTCGGGACTACTGGTGGAGGCTCAAGACTGTTTATACTTATTCATGTTACAGTGTTGCTCCAATTCACTCCATTGACTCCAGCCACACCACTGTAACCCTTATAACTAAACTGTGTCACATTTTTTATTTCTAGACCATTTACAGTCTGACAATAGTGTACCTTTCACCACAAAGCTACCCAACAGTAGGCCAGTAGTCAAGGTATTCAATGGACATTTCACACTCTTTTGCATTATCAAGGATGTTGGCATCATCAAGAGGTGAGAAGGAATTCTAAAAAGTCAACTGCAAATAATTCCTGACTCTACCTCCCTCACCTGTTCCTAATCTATATACCTTAGTAAGTTAGTTTGGTCACTGAATATGACCATCCCTCAAAAGGATTCATCACCTTTCATCAGCATCCTTGGTAAATGACAGGGACAAAAGGAATAAGGGTGGGGGAGGGTTTATATAGATCCATTTTGAAAATTCTCAGACATGATGCTTCTTTCTTTCTCCTGATGGCAACCCCAGGTCATCCCGCTTGGTACACTCCATGGATGGTTGCCCAGACAAGGGGACCTAGAGGACTCAAATTTAATTCTGGTTCAACTTCCTGGATTCTTTTATTGGACTGAGACAATTCTAGATCAAAAAGATGTAGATTGGTTCTAGAATGCCCCCTAGGTTGAGTACACTGTTTACCAAGTCCCCCTACAGGGGCCCACACAGGCCAAGGTGGGGGATAAAATGGGTCTTGGTCAATTTTTTTAAAATGCTCTTGTCCCTCCTGCACCTGACCATTCCAAATAAAAGGTTTGGGTGTGAATAGGAGATGATTGCCTCTGTCATTAGATCAACCAAATCCCAGGCCCAATAACCATCTCTTGCCTCCTACCCTATGAATTCCCTATTGCCACTGAGACCTACTCAATGTGACACATACCTAGCCCAGAAGAGCAGGACTTCAACTCCCCAAGGGCCAGACCTGGACCAATGGGGAGACTGGAGCTGACAGATAAATTTTTCTCACTCCCTCTCCCCCCATCTCCCTGCCCTGCAGCAGACAATCTGCCCAGAGAGACAGTCGTCATATAGCCTCTTAGAAGACAGTCCTGAGAGGTCAAGCAATCAGTTGCACTTAATACCAAGGTGGCCAGCTTGGTAATGTACCTTTGTGTTTGTACTCTCTTCCTCTGCTTCACTCTCCTTTTGCTTTACTCCCAACTTTCTGGAATTGCACTCCCTAAAATGTGGTATTACCTAAGCTTTTGCTTCAGGCTCTGTTTTCCGGAACTCAGGCTAAGATAAGAGCTTGAACAACTTAAAGGCATTTTGACAACCTTTTTGCAAAGCAGATATCATTAGGAAACTAAGCTAAGAGAAATTAAATGACTTGCCCAAAGATAGTAAATAGCAATCAGGTCAAACTGAGGCAAAACTGTGTTTGGAACCCCAACATCATGGACTCTAAATCTAGTGTTCTTTGCCCTATATCCCAATAAGGCCAAAGACTGACTCTCTTTTACATCTGAAGAAGCTAGTCTTGACACCAAGTTAATGGCCTCCAAAGTAGGGCACATATACACACCACAGGGGTATGCATAAGGGTATTCTCTGGAGCATGAAAAAATTTTAAGACTTCTATTCATTATTATATTTATTCTTAATCTAGTAAAAGAAAAGAAAGAAATCAACCTGTTTTTTGTTCAGATTAACACTGGCCACTTCACTCAGTCTAAACATGGGACAGCTGGTGATAAGTGACATCTATCACAAGAGACATCCCAAGAGAAGAACAGGAGCTCCATGAAGGGAAGAGGCTAACAGAACCCTCCATCTGTTTGTTTGCTTTCAATGTATGGCCACACGTTTCAGTTTATATAGACCTGGAGAAGTGAACTTACAAATAATACTATCTAGTTTTTACTAAACAAGCCCTCAAAAAATGGACAAGTGGTTTAAATAGATTTCTGTTTTTTAAAAAAAGCAAATTGAAGATAATATTAATAACAAGTACAAACAAGAAAATGGCAGAGCAGACACTTCTCTTTCTTGTGGTATATAAACTTTTCATGCACCTTATCACAATGATAATCCAATCAGATCTGGCAAGAAGTTGACCTTCTGGACAGTAGTATCCCCTAAGGCCAATTCCATCTGACCTTGGTGCTTGCTTCAACTCATTGGGACACCAGCACCACCACCACTACCCAAGCTTAGGAAAAATTACATATACTTTTCTATTTATGTCAGAGTAACCCCACTGACTTACACATGGAAAAAAGCCAAACAGATGTCTACTCTCCTGCCAAAAGAAGGAGGAAGAAAGTGTGGATTCTGTCTCCCAAGAAATGCTGAGAGAGCAGAAGTGTTAGCAAATGTTCCCTTCTATAGAAACATGAAGTTGGCAGATAGTAAGTGTTCCCTGCTGTGGCAGTTTGATATTATTTATGAATTCCAAAAAGAAATAATGATTATGGTCATAAACTGGTCTGTTACTCTGGGCACAATACCCTTTGATTGATTTAAATTCAAAGGCTTTACATTTACTTGATTAAATCAAGATTAGAGCTTTGATTCAACCACATTATTAGGACTTCAGGGTTGAGTCCCTGCCCCCTTGGTGAGCTGATAAAACTCTCACACAGAAGGAAAGAGACAGCTCCATGGACAGAGCAGAGGCCCCAGGAAGAGAGATGAGCCATTTGCCTGATAGTTTACAGCTGACCTTGTGAAGAAACCAAAGCAGCTGAGCCTGTAAAGAAATGAGCCCTCCAGCCTGTAGCTGAGAGCAGAAGAAGGTGGACTCACAGAGTCTTAAGAGGGAAGAGGAAGGCTGAACCCTCGCAGATGTCACCCGCCATCTTGCTTCAACACATGGCAATAGAATTTGGTAAGGAAGTAACCTTGAGTTGGACTCTTTAGGGCCTTGTAAGCTTTTACCCCAAATAAATACCCTTTATAAAAACCAACAGATTCCTGGTACTTTGCATCAGCATCAAATTGCTGACTAATATACTTGCATACCTCCCACTGCCCCCATATAGCTTGGTTCCAGTTAAAGAAATTTGATTTTCTAAGAGCTCAGAAGATATGACAGAACAAAATTATATCAACACAGAGCTATTACATTGAGATATAATATTAAAATTCCTTATATTATATAACCTTGTATTCATTTCAAGTGGTGAGACTGTTCAGTGAGAAGTACAGGAGGATTGGACTTCAAGGTAATGAAGATATTTCCCTAGAAGAAGCAGGAAGATGAGTCTGTTTGGGAGATAATAAATAAAGAGCAGTTGAAAATGACCAGAGAAAGCCTTTAAGCATTAAAGATCCAGGTTTTGATCGAGGGTAAGTCTTCTTTGAGACTTAAGGACTAGAGTATCTCAGTGGAAGCAAGTTGTAGAAAAAACACAAAGAACAGAATAAAGATCCACAAGTACTAGAGGGTGGAAGTCCTGAAAAAATATTTCAGGTTGGCTTTTGGTAGAAAGGCAGATTCAGATCAGACTGAAGTAGAGTAGCGTAGTGAAAAGAAAACAGGCTTTGGGTAGAGCTGGGTTCAAATCTCAGCTCTTCTGTTTACAAGCTGTGTGACTTCAGACAAGATATTTAACTTCTCTGAGGCTAAATTTCCTCACTTATAAAAGGGGGATGACCCTCCCTACCTTAGAGAATTGTTGTGAAGGGTAAATAAGATAAGAATGTAAAACCTTTAGTACAGTGCTTAACTCCAAATGGGCCTTCACTAACAGAAACTGACAGTGAAGAAAACAGAAACATAGGATTATCTAAGAAAAGAGACATGAGCTCAGTTCAACTGAACAAGTGAAAAACGACTCTGGTGTTTGTTACTTGAGTCCTCGTGGATAAGGTATACATAGAATAAGGACAAAGAGGGGACAGAATGTGGACTTTCATAGTTTACTGTATTTTCTTTGGAAAATTTGCACTGTTTTCCCCCATTGAGAAATCACCTGCCTCTCTACTCATTGCCTTCCTCACACATGAAATTATCAGGGAAAAGAGAACAACACATCCTTCAGCTTGCATGCCCACAAGAGGGACCCACCAAGTAACAAAGGCCTACCCATGGAAAATATAGTCTCAGCCCCCAAGTAAGGTAGCAGAGGATCACTAAAAAATACTAATTTACACATGGCAAATGTATTGTGACTGGTATTTTGCTTGTTTTATATGTTTTACTCCAATGTAAGCGAGATAAAAGAAGACTTTTTCAAGACAAAACTACACAGGTACTCACAAGACTAATTTCAAGAGTCTAGAAGAGTTGAGATCATTCTTAGATTACTAACAGGCTCCAAAACACTCAGCCATGAGGCCTATAAGACTACCAATGATATAAAACGAGGCTGATGAGTGCAATCCAAAGGATAGACTGAGACCTATTTTCTTTCTCCTCTCTTGGAAATGATTTTTAAACGAATAGACACATCTATGATCTATATATGCAATTAACTGGTGTCTGGATCTTTCTTGGAAGAGCCTTAGGTTAAAAATCCAAAGTATGTGTGACCTGAGGGCAAAGACCTCAGATCATTTATACACACACTTTTGGCTATATTTAGCAGGGAGTAATGACCACAAGACAGGAGACAAGGGTCCATGTTCCCGGTTTCTTGAGATGCCTTCTCAAACCAGTCCTACAGTGTGCTTGGAATTCTGGAAGAAAAGCCTGGGGGATCACCTCAGGATCCAAGAAAGGAGCCTCTCTGCCTGAATCACAGAGACAGAGATTGAAGGGATTTTAGAAGTAGCCTCTACTGACAATAAACCCAACAGAGAAGTCTCACCCTCAGCCACTCTGACAGGTAGCATCTAGCCTCTGTTTGATTACACCCAGGAACCGGGAGCTCATTGCCACTGAGGTCAGCCCATTTCCATTTCTGAACAATTAAAATTTTCTGGAAACACTTTTGAAGCATGGGCCAAAACAAGGCACTGAGCTGCTATAATCATAACTTTCTATGGAAGCAAAAATTTCCTCCATCTCAGGGTTGCAGGGAATCTCACTGTGAAATTAGGATGACAAACTATTCCAGTATGCCTGAATTGTTCTGGTATTAGCACTGAAAGCCCTGTGTTCCAGGAAACCCCATAAGTGACCCTATGTAAACAAGCCATAGGGCTGAATAGCACAGGCTTTCCAGTCATGGGCGCCTGAGTTAGAACCCCAGCTCCATCATTTAACCTGTTGCATAGTCTCAGGTAAATCAGTTCTTCACTCTAAGCTTCAATTCCCTAACCTATAAAATGGGGATGATAATGACCACCTCACAGAGTTGATATAAGGATTACATAATCTATAAAAAGAGCTTAGCAGAGTGCCTGGCACATAGTACGTGTTTATAAATGCTAGCAAGTACATCTACACTGTGTACATTGACATATATTGACCGAAATTTTTCTTCTTTACAATTTCCAATCATAATCTTTCTTCCATCCTTTGAAACCGTGCAGAACAAGTCCGATTCCTCTTCCAAATGATATCCTTTTAAATATTTGAAGGCTGCTGTATTCTCCATACCCACCCCTTTTCACCCCTAACCCTGAACCACTCCAGTGTCCTCTTTTCCAGACTAAACATCCCTGGCTCCTTTGACCATTGCTCATAGGACATGATTTCCAGAACTTTGGCCCTCTTGTTAACCTTCTTCTAGATATATCTCTCTTAAAGTTCAGGCCAAGAATGGAGCACAACTCCCTTGATGTCTGACCAGTGCAAGGACACTTGGTTGATTACCTCGTTTCTTCTAGACACTCTATTTCCATCACCATGGCCTCAGGTCACATTAGCTTTCTGGCAGCCTTAATCCAGTTGGCTTATGTGAAGCTGGCAGTGAGCGAACACCCATGAGCCTTTCTCTTATCAACTATTAAGTGAGGTCTCCCTTGTTCTGGTTTCAGCTTATTCAAACACAAAAGTAAGAGTCTAATTATATCCCTATTAATTTTATCATGTTGATTCCAGCCTATACTTCTAGGTCATTGAGATTTTTATGACTCCTTCGCCTGTCAGCTAATATATTAGGTATTTTTCTCAGTTTTGTGTCATCTTTAAATTTTATAAGAACGCTTCAAGTTATTGATTAAAAGTACCGAACAATGTAGGGCCCAGAACAGAAACATTATAAAGTTCTATAAAGGTTAACTCTGCTTAACTCTGCCATTTGTTCAAGTAATTTCTCTGAGCCAGGCACTGAACTAGATGTGTTATGAATATCCTCTCATTGAACTGCACACAACTCTTCAAGGTAAATATGACTGTCCCCACCTTACAAATGAGAACACTGAGGCTCAAAAATGTCAGATGTCTTACTCAAAGTCAGACAGCTAGCAAGTACTACAGCTGCACTTTGCATCCAGGTTTTCTGCTGTCAAAGTGAAAACTCTTTCTACAGGCCCATGCTGCTTTAAAAGGGGGAGTTGCTGAGACAATAAAAATATCTTTAAGCCAAAGTCCTATTTGGAAACCCAAGGTTAAGTAAACCCGACTCACATCCATCCTGTCAGCCTTGCGCTTCCCTGTGGTCTCCATCATGGGGACCCACAATCACGACTTAGGATATAAACCCCTCTCTTCACTCTTCTCTCCCATCACCAGGACTCTGTCCCTCCCTGCTCCATACTCAGCCCTGTTGACTTCTTCCCACTATATCCTTTAGTTTCCCAGATGAGTTTTCAAAAACCTCTCTTAAGTTCTTACTCTTTTCCTAGAACACTTATCCTTTGCAACCCTTTACCTTAAACTGAAACCTGAGTACACGGCTTCTCTCATAGCTTTTTCTCAGAGATCCATTCATTCAACTGGCCATTCACTTAACAAATACTTACCTAGCATGTACCCTGTGCTGGGCACTATGCTATCCGCGGGAATAAGACAGTGGAAAAGACACAGGGTTCCTGCCCATGGAGCTTACACTCTAGGGGAGGAGCAGATGTCAAACAATTATAAAACTAAGTACATAATTACAGATTTAAGAAGTACTACAAAGGAGCAGTTCATATAATACAAGCATGTAGTTCAGTCTAGTGAATTTAAAAGTTCCCCTACTTTAAAAATGGCCTTTATGACATTTGTTAAGCACCTATTCTATCTCAGATAGTAATAGCACCCATTACATATCACACATATAAGTTCACAACATTAAATGAAAGACAAAGCAGTAACATAACAGTAAATTAACATTTCTAATACTGTGTGACACCCCATATGCTGAGGTTAGGGCTAGGAATCAGAGAAGACTTCCTGGAAAGCACTTCAGCCACGTTTTGAAGGGTGAGTAAGAATTATTGAGCTGGGGAAAGGGAACATTCCAGTTAAAGGGAAGAGCATATGCAAAGTTTTGGAGGAAGATCTATCATACATTTGGAGAAACCTCAATGAGTTCACTATGTAAAGCAAAGAGTTTACACAGGGCTCAGAATGATTTTGATACATCAATAGGTCTCACTGACCAATCAAACCTTAAAAGAAAAGAATCTTCAAGGATAGATGGTGTGTTACAAAAACGGTTTTCATATTTAAATAAATTATAAATACAAAAAGGGGATGTTAAGTTGTATATATGGTAACAGAATAAAATTATTTTTTAAAAATCCATGGGAGAATGAAAAAAAAAGAAAAACAAAAAATAAAAAATAAATAAATAAATAAATAAATAAAAATCCATGGAAATATACTACACAAACAGTGAGCCCTAAGTTAAACCATGGACTATAGTTAATAGTACAATTATAAAATGTGCTTTCATCAATTGTGACAAATGTTCCACATCAATGCAAGATATTAATAATAGGGTGGTCGGATGTGGCTCAACTGGTTGGGCGTCCGTCTCCCATATGGAGGGACCCGGGTTCGATCCCCGGGACCTCCCGGTAAAAAAAATAATAATAATAATAATAATAATAGGGTAATATCTGGGAATTCTGTACTTTATGCATGATTGTTCTATAAACCCACAACTTCTCTAATAAAGAAAAAATGGGAGTATAGGAAAAAATCATAATTACAATATTTGTGCTATACAAGGCTAATAAATATGTTCTTTGCCTGTTTGAAAGAGACATGGGTGTGTGTGTTTGTGTGTGTGTGTGTGCAAAGATACATGCATATATTTCACTTCTGTAATACAGGACAGGAAGTTAAAACAAACTAGACTCCGAAATTATTTTCAGACACCCACAACAATTTAACTAAGAATTTGTTTGTAGTCCGGTCATAACATCATAAAACATGTCCAAAAATGTAACTATGACACTGCATAAACAAAAGGAAAATAAAGTACAATGATACCATTACTGGTCATGCATACTGGTATGCATCTCATTCATTAGGGTAATTTAAAGTGGTTTTAAGTCTCCAATTGATGAAAGGAGTTTTTTAAAAGTTGGAATGTAGTATCACAGTTTGTCTGTCCTGGAAATGTTGTTTATGGACAGTCATTAATCAGAAAGGGTATTATTACTTCCTTATGAAATTCAACTTCAGTTTTTCCCCCTTGAACTTACCTGGATATCTTTAACATGGAGAATCATGCTAGATCCTTTCCTAATTGGAAAATTCAACTCATCCTTCAACTTTATTTCCTGACCCACTCCATCTTTTTATTCTGTCAGAATGTCCCAACTGATATTCCTTTCCATTGCTCATATATGGGATTCTAGGACTGTTAAGAATTATGGCAATTAATTTAAAAGGGAAGGGGGGTTGAAAATCTACATATGGGGTTGTTTAAACAAAACCAAATCTTTAGCTACCATTAAGTGAGCCAAGATGATCTAGAAACTCAACTTCACAAAGTTTACTCCATCCTGCATTAGATTTTTTTGTTTGTTTTGCTTTGTTTGCTTTTTTTTTTTAAGTGAAAGAATGACTGAGGTCTGGGGAAGTGACCAGAGACTCAGATGAAATATTGGTTATCCTTTAAAAGATTTTACACAATAATGGGTGTTTTCTCTTTACTTATGCTTTAAAACTGCTTTGAATTTCTTACCTCGTTTTAAAGTTAGAAATCCATATTAGAAGTAGTAGAGGGGGAAGCGGCTGTGGCTCAATCAGTAGGGCTCCCGTTTACCATATGGGAGGCCCCTGGTTCAGTTCCCAGGGCCTCCTGGTGAAGGCAAGCCCGCCCGCACGGCGTGGTTAGCTGACCCAGTGAGCACAAGCAGCGGGGGGGGGATAAATGAATAAATAAATAAAATCTTTAAAACAAACAAACAAACAAACAAACAAAAAGAAGTAGTAGAGGTAACTGAGAGTTATTGCTCTCTAACACCCATACCATGTTCACTATTTAAGGGCTTGTTCTACTGGTTAAACCTAGAACTCATCATTATTAGAGTAAATAGTAAGATTACCTCACTATAGGACTGTAATTTCCATTTTTCACTTGCCCTCTGTATTTAGCCCTACCCATCTAACATCAATGAGTAAGATGCAAATATAGAAGATATGCTCATGAGATTTGTAGATGATAAAAAGGAAGGATAGCAAATATTATTGATAAAGAATTGAGATTCAGAAAGATATTGAGAGGCTAGAACAATGGACCAAATCATACAAATAAATGATCCTATACATGAGTTAAAAAAATCAACAGCACAAGGTTAGCAGCAGCAAATATGTAACAGACTTGACAATTTTGATTAATAATAAAGCCAATATGTGTCAACAGTGTGATGTGATTCTACAAAAAATCTAATAACACTCTATGCTAGTCTAATAAATACATATAATCAAGAATGGGAAAGTGAGTAATGCAGGACTGAATTCAGCTCTGGGCACACATAATAGAGTATGTCTGGGATATGCTTGGAACTCAGTGAGGTTGTTGGTAGAAGAACCTGAATCAAAATCCTGAGAAAATGTGTTCAAGGGACTGGGGTTATTTAACCCAGAGGCAAGACTTGGGGAAAAAAACAATGGCTATCTTCAAATAGTTAAAAAGGGATTTGACTGACTTTGTATGGACCCAAAGGGGAGAACTAGAATTAATGAGTGCAAGTTTTAGGGAGGCAAATTTCAACTCAACAGAAGGAAAATCCTTATTGTACTCAGCCAAATAGTAAACCAAAGATGGAATGGGCTGCTTCAGAGTCTCCTGCCCTTCACTGGCAGTGATCAAGCCCAGGCTGGACAACCCCTGCCAAGTAAAAATCAAACAACTATCACAGTGAGGTCTCCAGCATTGCATGGATTATTGGACTGAATAGTCTTAGGCTACAGCCTTTTTGGACAAACTCAGCTATCACAAGGGGCCTTTCCAAGACAGCTCATCTGGGCCCCCACAAAGCACAAGATCTCTTACAGCTGTCAGAAATTATAGCTTCAAGTGTGGTAAAGCTGACAGGAAGCTAATATTTTAGTTATTCTACATGGGATCTTAGCCAAAAGGTCAAGAAGCAATATATTTTAGCAGCGTGCAGTGGCCAGAGAGAGAGAAGGGCCATTATTTTATTATGCGACCATTCTTCCAACTGGGTGAGATCATCTTCGTATTTCCAAGAACATTGCCCAGACTCTGTGGGGACAATAGGGTGAAATAATGCCATACTTGGAGCTTTCAGAAAAATGATGTGTTGAGAACAAACCCAACCCAGGATCCCTAAAAACACAAATCTACTTTTAGGCAGAGCAAAGAATGCAGAGGCCGCTGAAGATAAAACCTTCAGATATTAAACTGAACAGGGAATTTATTTACCTAAAAATTTCTATATTGTATATCTTTAGTGCTTGAATTTCCATCCTGATGCAGTCAATAAAAGAAACTAACCTATTACGATGCCCTGCTTCACTTTATATCATATCTACTAATATGGGGTGAGGTGGGGGGAGTGTAAGAAAACCTAGAGGATTCGTTTCCAGATTTATTTGAGGGTATTTTTCTAATTCTGTGAAAATACCTCTCACTCTTTCTCTCTCTCTCTCTCTCTCTCTCTCTGAGAATCTATTACTTTGCTTCTTATATTTTCTCCCTGAATACTTGACACTATGACCACTCTCAAAATGCATGAAAAACTATCTCCCTCAAACCATGAGAGGAACAACCAAAAGAAAAGAAAAAGCAAATCCCAAGGTTACTTCCACCAAAAGGTGAAGGGGAGGGGAAGGATTATTACTTATTTAGCTCAAGTAAGTAAGATTTTTCTTATAGCAAGGTGTGCCCAAGTATGAAATGGGCTGCCTTAGAGTGCTCAAGAACGCAATTCTCTACACCATAGAGAAAAGGTGGCTGAAGTCAAAAGCAAAGAAAGCTAGAGGATATTGTCGGTCTCAACTACCTGGAGACATGTTTAAGAAGCCCCAAAAGCCAAGTGGGTTTGCCAAGGAAGCAGTGGGCTTATGTCTGTTTCCGATGGTATTATCTTCGCCATCAAGAATTTTGCACTTAAATGCTGAAATATATGCATACATAAAACATAAATAGACAGAGCTGCTTTAGTTGAATTAGGTGAGAGTGGCTTTAGGTAGGTAAAGGGAAGGGGGCCTGCTTTCATCTGCTCTGAATTTTTAATATTCTGAGTAAGTTTTATTTTAAAGAAAAGATTCCTCAGATAAGTATAGTTTGAAACCCACCGGTATAATGTGTTACTCCCCCCAGAAGGATTTGCCTGGTGCAAGAGAGGGACTCCAAAGGGAAGGGGGGAAGAAAACAACTTTATCATTTTCTCCCATTGCTGCTTCAAACTTGTTCTGTAAGGCTGATTCCTTTCTAATGCTTAGCTGACTGTTGAAAGGGTCTTTTCTAGTCCTTGTCAGACAACAAAATCCAAAAATGCAAATTAAAAAAAAAAAAGCATACTCTCCTTTTACTCACAAAACTGTCTCGTTTCAATAATTAAAATGTTCAGTGGAGCAGGTGTAGCTCAGTGGTTGAGCCCGTGCTTCACATATACAAGGTCCCTGGTTCAATCCTGGGTACCTCCTTTAAAAAAAAAATTGTTTAGCCCTGTGTAAAAGTCAAAAGGCAAAATCCCAAATTTCATTTAAAGTTAAGTCTTCTCCCCTGGCCCAGCTTGGGCTGGTTGGGGCTGGAAACCTGCAATGGAAAGAGGGATGTGGTCATCTTCTCTGGGCCCCTTCCTTTTTTTCTCACCCTCCCTGCCAGAGCACTAGCTGTGGTCTCTGCCCTCTTCAGAGTAAAGTGGTACTGTTGGAAGGTAAGGAGTAGAAAAGGTTGTACCTGACAGGTACCAGCGTTACCTGGTGTTGGTGCTCAGTCAGTTCAGAGTTTGTTTAAAACTGTCTCTTTTATTCATGGGGTACTTTTGCTGGTTCCTTGGCGACTTGTCTCCTCTGTCAGAACAGCTATTAGATTGTAGCTCCACTGAAGAGATCAATTTCTCTCCACTGGCCAGTTGCTTAGAGCCCACTCATCCCCTCCTCATCTGTACACTCCCAACCTCTTCTATGAGATCTCCTTGCTTGTGGCAGAAAGCCCTCCTAGGTGGGGACCCTAAGCCAGCTACTTCTGGCATGTCCCACTCTTGATCCATAAGACACATACAAACATATGCACACACATACACCTTTTTGTGTCTCAGCTCCTCAACTTGAAAATGAGGATATTAAAAAACAACTATCTTCTGAGGTGGTTGTAAAGATAAACCAAAATAATGACTGGCCCCAAATAAGCAAAAAATAATAACAATTTGCCTACAGTCACATCACTAGTAAGAAGTGAAATCAGATCTGCTCTCTGCCAAGGCCAGAGGGTGCTTTTTCTGTCATACCACACTGCCAGGAGGGAGATGTTTTGAAGCAAGGAATTACGCAGTACTTCTCAATTCACCTACTCTGCCTATTCATAAGACTGGCTATTGATATGCTGTTGGCAGTGAACTGACAGACCTGCCACCTTTGGCTTAATTCTTCAGCAGTTCCCTGGAGATACGGGTGTGGATTGGGATTAGGAAGTCCAAGCGTATCCATCACCTTCACTGGAGAGCATCATACCAGGCTGCCCTCAAGAGTTGTCACAATGCTGAGAACAGCCCCAAACTCATCCCTGGAGACAGAACTCTCTCACTCTTCAAATAGACAAGAGAACAGCTTTCTATTTCTTCAAACCAACATTATGCTCTTGGAACCCTCTGTTAAGAAAACCTTTTATAAAGCCATGTTCCCTCCACAAGGAATCTTGGAACAGCAGCCTTTCTCAGCAGATCCTTTCCACTGCTTAGCCAATGGGACTGGGGTGATTTGAAACAGTATTTGCCACCTCCCTCCCAAAAAAAAACATGTTCTTAAATCTAATCCATTTCTGTGGATACAAACCCATGTAAGTAGGACTTTTGATGGGACTACTTCAGTTAAGGTGTGATCCACCTTCTTCAGGATGAGTGTTAATCCTATTACTGGAGTCCTTTATAAAAGAAATGAATACAGAGAGAGGGGAAAAAATCCCAGAAGCAAGAAGCTGAAAGCAATGAATCCAAGAAGAAAAAGGAGAGATCAGCAGACATCGCCATGTGCCTTGCCATGTGGCAGAGGAGAAAAGAACTGCCCAGTCTTTGGGAAGAAAGCATCACCTTGATGATGCCTTGATTTGGACATTTTCATGGCCTCAGAACTATCCCATTGTTTAAGCCAACGCATTTCATGGTATCTGCTTTAAGCAGCCTATGTATCTAAAACAGGGACTGTGTGCTGCCACCAAGACCACATCTTGAGGTTCAGACTTGCCACTCTCTCTTTTCTCAAGGTACTCTTAAACTAATATTGTTGAATTAAATTGTAGGAACAGCCCCATGCAGAATATTCATTAAACAATCTCTTCCAGTAGGCCAGAGGCCCATTTTCTAGTCTTTAAAGGTCAGTAATCCTCCTTCAAACTTCATGTATTTTCACCCCAAGGTGGCAATCTTTTCTACTAGTTTCCTGAAAGACATATGAGCATATTTCTATGGAAAATAATCAATTGACTTCCATCAAAGATTTTCACAATGTTTATTCATCAATCCCACAGGCTACTTGCTAATTGTAAAGAGAAACATGTACCTTTACAATGGCAAGATCTAGCACCTTATCTAAGCATCTTCAAACTCAGCATCACTAATAGTGGGACAATCTGATATTATATACTTCTTGGTGCTATGTGATACAAAGCACAAAGCATTACTCATGACGTACTTTTGCCAAACATGTTTAACCTGAATCTGATCGTCCTTATATCTAATTTCCAGTTTACAAGAAATACAGACTATAGAGAAACAAGGTTAAAACAAACAAACAAAAAATAACCTTGAGAAAACAATAAGGCAATACTAGAACATAAAATGTTCTATGAAAAAAATAAAAAAATAAATAAAATGTTCTATGAGACAACTGAATTAGTTTCAAAAAGTCAGTGTCACAGGAGGAAAAAGTTATTAAAACTGATCTAATATAAGAGACTAAAGGATATAATAACCAAATGCAATGCATGAAACTTCTTGGGATTCTAGTTGGAAAGACACAACTATAAAAGACATAGTGGAGAAAAATTGAAGAAATTTCAGTGTGGACCAGATATTAGATCCAATTAGAGAATTGTTAACTTTCTGAAGTATGATAGTAAAATTGGAATTACATAGAATATACCTAATATATAGAGAGATATATAGAGATAGATATATAGACATAGACATAGATATAGACATAGATATAGATAGAGGCAAAGTGTCATGATATCCAACTAAAAAAATTATGTATGTGTGAGTGTACTCAACATACACACACATACAAAATATGTTAACAATTGTGAGTATTATGTTGGGTATTCAGGTATTCGTTGCAATATTCTTTCAAATTTTCAGTATGTTTAAAAATTTTATAAAATATTGTCAGGTTGTCCCTATTTGCAGATGACATGATTTTCTATTTAGTGAATTCCAAGGCATCTAAAAAATAAAAACAAAAACAAACAAAACAAAATAAAATAAAAAATAAAACATAACAACAAAAAAAACTCCTAGAACTAATAAGTAAGTTTAGTCAGGTTGCAGGTTACAAGATCAATGCACAAAATCAATTGCATTTCTTTATACAACAATGAGTATATGGACACCAAACTCCAATTCCGCAGAGGGAGATTTTTTAGGTAAGAAGTGACCCTGTACTTCTCAATTCTTGATATGTAGTTAATCACCTTCTCTGCCTCCTCATGAACCCAGCCCTGATCATGGTGCTGGCAGCAAACTGCCAGATTCGGAAACCCTTGTTCAAGTCTCCATAGCCATATGGATAGGACTGGTAGGACCCATGGAATCTGCCCCCTTTACTCCCAAGTGCCACACCAGGCTGCTCTCACAAGGTTGTCACAATGTTGGGAACAGTCCCAAACTGACATCAGTTGAAACCATCAGACTGTGAAAGGTACTACTTGCACTATTTTTAATTTGATTTGTCATCACTTATATGTGACTGTTCACCTACACATTGATACACCACAGAAGCCAACCACAAACTAATCATTGAACCCAAAAGATTTTATGATCTGGTACCATGTTTCTTTTTTCACTCCCCCAAGTTTCCATAGAGCCCATCTCAAGATCAAGAATCAGAAGCCAGGTCTAATCATGAAAGATTCACAAATCATTACACCCCTTATTCTAGAAGACCTTGTGTTCCTTTGACTCCACTAAGGAGTCAAATACAGAGTTAATGGTTCCTCTCATACTCCTTGGATGATAGTCAATGAAAAAAATATTTTCCAGTTTATCAAATCCAGTCAATTAATTTAATTTTTATATTATTTTGAAATAATAAGATTATTAATACATAAAAATCAATCTTTCACTATAGGATTTTTGGAAAACCAGCATCTGTCTGATCTCCCATCTGTAAACAGTCTTGAATTAGTGTGTTTTTCATAGAATAGGGGTGATCAGGACCCAGACAGTCTGGGTTTGAATCGTTCACTGACTATACACTTACCTCTCTCTGTGCATCAGTTTCCTCATTTATAAAATGAAAATAAAAATAACCTCATAGAGTTGTTATGAGGAGTAAATGAATTAATATTTTTGAAGCACTCAGAATGGTGCCTGGCACATAGAAAACACTATTAAAAAATTAGTTTTCACCCATTTTACCTCAAATGGTTTTCTCTTTATATTTCTCCTCTTCTTTTATAGGCATTTATTCCTACTTACAAGCTTAATTTGGAAAGGATGAAGTTTTTCTTCATTTCATGAAGACAAAATGTTATTGATGTTTAAGTAGAGGTCTCATGACTGTATTAAACCTTGTAACTTTCTGAAATGTGGAACTGGTTGTTTTGAATGCTGTGTTCAGAAATAGAACAGAGAGAAACAGTACTAGGATGTGAACACAGCATACCTGCCAGGGAACTCATAAGAGCTGCAAAAACCCAGACCATTACTGCATCCCAAGTGACTGAGAAATTTTCTCCTCATATTTCCCTGGAGGAACCCAGGAATTTCTCCCACTGACTAATGTGGAGAAGAATGGCATTTTGTACTGGCCCCAAAACCATTACATCTGAAAATAAAATTTTAGCCCCATGGCTAAAAAAATGTGATTTGTACTACATTGTACAACATACTTTCATTGCAAGGCAGTGTTTAAATTAAAAGAAATAATAATTGTTATTAATAATGGCAACTCACATTCACATTTAGTTTTTTTTAACAAGAGAGTTCATAAACATTATCTAATTTGTTCTTTATAAAAACCCAATAGAATAGGTATTATACCCATCTGACAGATAAGAAATTGAGGCCCAAAGCATCCAACTTGACAAATTCACATAGCTAATAAGTAGAGCTACATTTCAACACAGGTTGTCTAGCTTCAAATACAATGACCTTTCTGCCGTGACTTGGTGCTGACGATATGAAGAAAGCAGAAAAGTGTAATAGAGATTCTCCACATTTACAGTCTAATTAAGAGACAAGATAAAAAGTTAAATAATGATACAAGAAAACAATGCAGAATTTTACTATGTGTGATTTTAAAAATATATTTATATGGGGAGATGTCGAACTCTTACTGGATTTCCAGATATAACCACCACCTGTGAAGCAAGTTTGCTCACCTTAACTCTTCAGTTCCTTGAAAGGGCTCATGCCCCATTTCTGCCTACTGCATGCAAACCTGGGAAACCTGCTCTCCCGGTCTGTCACCAGAGGGTAGAATACAGCTCTTTGTACACATTGACATAAGAGATCCTTAAGCTTTTACATAGCTCTTTCCATTATTGCTCATTCATCATATCATTCCACTTAAATACAAAACACAATGTTTTTCATTTAATTATGAATAAGAAGGGCTTACATGGAGCTTACAATTTAGTAAGGTGAAAAATAATCATGTAAATAAGTAAATAAATAATTACATATTGTGCCAAGTGCTGTGAAGGAAATTAATATTATGCTTTGCTAGAGAAAAACAGTAGATAATCATACTTTTTAAAGCATTCCTCTTTTCTTTGACCTTTACATAGCTGGCTCTTGTCCATCTTACAGGTGACAACTTAAATGTCACCTCCTCAAAGGGGCCTATCTAAACTATGATTCTTCATTGTTATTCTCTAACAAAGCATTATATTTATTTCTTAATATCTAAAAAAAAAGAGGAAACACAGGTGTAAAGGTCATAAGGTAGTTTAAAGCTTGTCTTGGTGGTGGAACAGTAAGAAGGTCTTTGCAAAGTGACACAAGATGATGTTGGAGATGTAAGCAGTGGCCAGATCATTACACGGGTCTTGTGGGCCACATTCAGGAGTTTGGGTTTTATTTTAAGTGCAAAAGAAGGCAATGAAGGATTACCACGTGAGTAAAATGATCCAATTTACATTTTTTAAAAGCACTCTCACTTCTATATGAAACATTTCCTATTCATAAAATATATTCTATGATGGCAATGTCCTGACAAACAGTATCTACCACTTTGCTTATATCAACAAACTTTAAAATCTAGAGGAAATGGATGATAGTCTAGCGAAATATATATTACCAAAATAGACTCAGTGGTAAGTAGTAAACCTAAGCAGACCAAGGTCTGTAGTACAAATTATACACACACACACACATATAAGCTCACCATTAAAAGTGGCACCAGATTCAGAAGGTTTTACAGTGAGTTGTTTCCAACCTTCAAGGAAAAATTATACACATTATCCTATTTTGGAGAATGGGGGGCGTGGGGGAAACAGAAGGTTTCCCAATTCATTTTACAATGCTATTGTGATGGTTAGGCTAATGAGTTAACTCAGCCAGGTAATTCTGTCCAGGTGTTAGGTCCAACAAGCACTGGGCTAATTGTAATACAAGAGCATTTATGAACTTTGATCACCAGTGAGTTTACTGCATGGATGGCTGATTACTTCTGCATCAATCAGGGAGATTGCATCAACAATGGGTGACACTTTTATCTAATCAGTTGAATGCCTTAAAAGGAGTAGTGATTTCAACATTCAGAGAGAATTTCCCAGCTCGTCCGCTGGACAGGCAACTTCTCCCAGAAACTCATCAAGGACCTTTCATCGGACTTTCATCGGAGCCCCTGGTTTGCAGCCTGCCTGCAGAACCTGGACTTGTGCATCCCCATGGTTGCATGAGAGACTTATAAAGTTCATATTATTGACAGATATCTCCTGTTGATTCTGTTTTCCGAGAGAACCCTGACTAATACAGCTATCACAATACCAAAACCTGATAAAGATATTCCAGTGAAGGTAACTAGAACACTTATAATTAATAAAAATTAAAATCTGAAACCAGATATTAACAAATCAAATCTAACAATATGTTGAAAGAGTAGTCTATGACTAAGTAAAGTTTATTCTAGGAAAGTAAGATTTCACAATTTTAAGAAACCTATCAGTATAATGTATTAAAATTTAAGCTAATTTTAAAATTATAGATTAAAATATGTGATGATGTAAATAAATAACAAAAACATTTGCGATATTAGGATGGATAGGATAGTCCCGAACCTAAAAAAAAAAGCCTCCATGAAATAAGAATAATTTATAAACATGATAAAAATATTAAACAAGATAAGCCCATAAATATTGGGAAAGAAAGGACAAAAATCATTATTTGCATGTGTCTGGAAAACAGAAAAGACTTGACTGAAAAGCTATTGGTGCTAAATTTAGTAAGACTACTGGATATATAGTAAATATAGAAAATGATTGAATTACTTCTATGTAAGCACTGATCAGTTCAAAAAGAAAATGTATGGTGTGGGTGGTAAGGGAGAATCCATTTAAAATAGTGCAAAACCCGGAGAAAGCATTTTAATAATAAAATAACGGGGAAATCTTCAGGACCTTGTATCCATTGGCAATGGATTCTTAGATTTGACACTAAAAGCAAAGCAAATGAAAAACAAGATGTAGTGGGCTTCCTAAAAATTAAAAACTTTTGTTCAGCAAAGGGCATTATCAAGAAAGTGAAAAGACAGCCTACAGAATGGGAGAAAATAGTTGTAAATTATATATCTGATAAGGGTGTAATATCCAGAATATATAAATAACTCCTACAATGCAATAACAAAAAGACAAACAACCCAATTTAAAAATAGGCAAAAGAGTTGAATAGACATGTCTCCAAAGAAAATATATAAATATCCAATAAGTACATGAAAAGATGCTCAACATCATTGGTCGTCATGGAAATGCAAATCAAAACCACAATGAGATACCACTTCACAGCCACTATAATGGCTATTAATTTAAAATGTAGAAAAAGAAAATAACAAGTGCTAGCAAGAATGTGGAGAAATTAGAACTCCACATACATTGCTAGTGGGAATGTGAAATGGTGCAGACACTGAGGAAAACAGTCTGACTATTCCTCAAAAAGTTAAATGTAGAATTACCAGTTGACCCAGCATTCCACCCTTAGGCATATACCCAAACAAATTGAAAGCAGGGGCTCAAACAAATAGTTGTACACCAATGTTCATAGCAGCATTATTCACAATAGCCAAAAAGTGGAAGCAACCCAAGTGTCCATCAACAGATGAACGGATAAACAAAACGTGGTCTTTGCATTGAGTGGAGAAATAAATTATATATATACCTTAGGATATTATTCAGCCACAAAAAGGAATGGAGTTCTAATAGACACTACATGGATGAACCTCAAAAACATTGCACTAAGTGAAGGAAGTCAGGCACAAAAGGTCACATATTGTACGATTCCATTCATATGAAATATTCAGAATAGGCAAATCCATAGAAAGATAAAGTCGATTGGTGGTTGTCAGAGATTGAGGTTAAGAGGGAGTGGAGAGTAACTGCTTAATGAGTAGAGCTTTATTTTAGAATGATGAAAATGTTTTGGAACTGTTATAGAACTGGTGGTTGCACATTGTGAATATAGCAAATGCCACTGAATTGGTAACTATTTCTCAAATTCATGCCCAACTTTAATGCTATATCAGTTAGAATCTCAAATTAAGATTTTATTTTTGGTGTGAGGAAGGTGTGGGAGTTAGAACTAGTTAAAATAACTCTCAAATCATCACGAAGAATAAATGTAAAAGAAAAATTTTTTAAAGAATAGTGATGAAGGGACTTAATCTGCCAGATATTAAAATCTAACATAAAGATTTGTAAACAATCATGGTACTGAAACGGCATAGAAAAGTAGATCTGTGGAACAGACCATAAAACAAATCAAAGTATAATCTGAAATGCAGTATTTAAAAAAACAGCATTTCAATTCAGTGGGCATAGAGATATTCTTTTAAAAATTGGAGTTGGGAAAAGTGGCTATTCACAAATAAGAGAATAATGTTAAATCCCAAAATAGATTCTATGCATAAGGAAATAAATGAGAAAAATAACTATATAAATATTTTTAAAATAGTAAAATATTTTCATAACCTTGAGACATAAGAGATCTGCCTAAGCAAGATAACTCAGAAGCCATGAAGGATAAAAATGGAATATTGACCACATTGAAATCAGAAGTTTCTCTATGTAATGAGATGATAAACAAAATAAAAACACCAAAAATAGGGAGACAAAGGGTTAATATTTCTAATATATTAATTCATTTCTGGGGTATTATATGGATTGGTAGGAAAAATCATTTATTTCATTTTTTTAAATATTGAGATTATGGGTGACTTTTACTTTTTGAGGTTTTTCGGTAGTTTTCAAATAAAGCTAAAAACAATCACAGTGGAAGCAGAAGTCAGATGATGATGAATTAAGGAATCAAACAAAATTGAGGAAGTAGAAAAAACTGGTGACAGGAACGACTGAGAAAGTGAGGGAAATATTTCTTAAGTTGCAGGCATTTTTACATCTAGAGGAAAAAGAGCCAGTAGCAGAGAGAAATGAAAGAGAGAGGGATGAGACCCAGGGTAGAGGGGGAAGAAGTACTTGAGAAAAGGGGAGAAATCTCTTCCTATGAGACAGTATCAGAGCTGTCAGTGAAGAATTTTAAAAGAGACAAAGAGAACAGACAGATTGTCATCCTGGTGATGGCCTCTGTTTTCTAGAGGGGAAAACTACCAACACATCACTGGCTGAGAATGAAAAAGATGATAAAGAGTAGACTGCCTAAAGAAAAGAGTACATATAAACATTGTCAGGAGGAAGAAAACAGGCTGACCAATGACAAGTAAGAAGTTTTCTGAGCTCTGTGGAAGGCCTGGCTCAGTGTGTATTTTTTTTTTTTTTTTTTTAGTTGACTTTTTTTTTTTAACTTTATTTTGTACATTTAATAATTGAAAACATAAGCAATAAAAAACTAAAAAGTAAACACAGATGAATAAATATATACATTTCTCAATTAAATGTAATGGATACATGTAAATATTTTTGTTGTTTTTTTTTTGTTTGTTTTTTTGTTTTTTTGTGTGTGTGAGTCAAACAATATATTACACAATATATTTGGTTCATAGTAATGCATTCATACAGTATTTGTCCTTTTGTGTCTGGCTTACTTCACTCAACATAATGTCCTCCAGATTCATCCATGTTGCCATATGCTTTATGACTTCATTTCTTCTTACTGCTGCATAATATTCCATCGTGTGAATAGACCACAGTTTGTTTATCCATTCATCTGTTGATGGACACCTGGGTTGTTTCCAACTTTTGGCAATGATGAATAATGTGGCTATGAACATTGGTGTGCAGATGTCTGTTCGTGTCACTGCTCTCAGGTCTTCTGGGTATATACCCAGTAGTGGTATTGCAGGGTCACGTGGCAAGTCTATATTCAACTTCTTTAGGAATGCCAAACAGTCCTCCATAGTGGTTGTACCATCCTGCATTCCCACCAACAGTGAAGAAGTGTTCCTATCTCTCCACATCCTCTCCAACACTTGTAGTTCTCTGTCTTTTTAATAGTGGCCATTCTGATAGGTGTGAAATGATATCTCATTGTAGTTTTGATTTGCATTTCCAAATCATGAGTGATGTTGAGCATTTCTTCATGTGTTTTTTTGCCATTTGTATTTCTTCTTCGGAGAAATGTCTATTCAAGTCTTTGGCCCATTTTTTAATTGGGTCATTTGTCTTTTTATTGTTGAGCTGTAACATCTCTTTATATATCCTGGATATTAAACCCTTATTAGATATGTGATTTCCAAATATTTTTTTCCCATTGAGTCGGCTGCCTTTTCACCCTTCTGACAAAGTCCTGTGAGGTGCAAAAGTGTTTAATTTCGAGGAGGGCCCATTTATCTACTTTTTCTTTTGTTGCACGTGCTTTGGGTGTGAAGTCCAAGAAACCACCACCTACTACAAGGTCTTGAAGATGTTTCCCTACATTTTCTTCTAGTAGTTTTATGGTCCTGGTTTTTATATTTAGATCTTTGATCCATTTTGAGTTGATTCTTGTATAGGGGGTGAGATAGGGGTCCTCTTTCATTCTTTTGGTTATAGATATCCAGTTCTCCTAACACCATTTGTTGAAGAGACTGTTTTTTTTCCCATCAGCGTGGGCTTGGTAGGTTTGTCAAAAACCAGTTGACTGCATAGGTGAGGGTTTATTTCTGGATTCTCAATTCTATTCCACTGATTGATATGTCTATCTTTATGCCAGTACCATGCTGTTTTGACCACTGTGGTTTTGTAATATGTTTCAAGGTCAGGCAGTGAAATTCCTCCCACATTGCTCTTCTTTTTTAGAATACTTTTAGCTATTCGGGTGCACTTACCCATCCAGATGAATTTGGTAATTGCCTTCTCTAATTCTGTAAAGTAAGCTGTTGGGATTTTGATTGCTATTGCATTGAATCTATAAATCAGTTTGGGCAAGAATGACATCTTCACGATATTTATTCTTCCAATCCATGAACACGGAATGTCTTTCCATTTGTTTAGGTCTTTTTAAATTTCTTTTAGCATTATTTTGTAGTTTTCTGCATATAGGTCCTGTACTTCCTTGGTTAAATTAACTCCTAGGTATTTGAGTCTTTTTGTTGCTATTGAAAATGGAATTTTCCTCCTGATTTCCTCCTCAGACTGTTCAGTACTAGTGTACAAAAACATTACTGATTTTTGCGTGTTGATCTTATATCCTGCCACTTTGCTGAACTCATTTATTAGTTCAAGTAGCTTTGTTGTGGATACTTCAGGATTTTCTAAATACAGGATCATGTCATCCGCAAACAGTGAGAGTTTTACTTCCTCTTTTCCTATTTGGACGCCTATAATTTTTTTGTCTTGTCCAATTGCCCTAGCTAGAACTTCTAGTACAATGTTGAATAACAATGGTGACAGTGGACATCCTTGTCTTGTTCCTGATCTTAGGGGGAAAGCTTTCAACCTTTCCCCTTGAGTATGATGTTGGCTGTGGGTTTTTCATATATGCCTTTTATCATATTGAGGAATTTTCCTTCTATTCCTATCTTTTGAAGTATTTTTATCAAAAAAGGATGTTGGATTTTGTCGAATGCCTTTTCTGCATCTATTGAGATGATCATGTGGTTTTTTTCCTTCAACTTGTTAATGTGGTGTATTACATTGATTGATTTTCTTATGTTGAACCAGCCTTGCATGCCAGGAATAAATCCCACTTAGTCGTGATGTATAAGTCTTTTGATATGCTGTTGGATTCGATTTGCAAGTATTTTGTTGAGAATTTTTCCATCTATGTTCATGAGAGAGATTGGTCTGTAATTTTCTTTGCTTGTGGAATCTTTATCTGGCTTTGGTATTAGGGTGATGTTGGCTTCATAAAATGTGTTGGGTAATTTTCCCTCCTCTTCAATTTTTTGGAAGAGTTTAAACAGGATTGGTGTTAATTCTTTTAGAAATGCTTGGTAGAACTACCTGTGAAGCCATCTGGTCCTGGACTTTTCTTTGCTGGGAGATTTTTGATGACGGATTCAATCTCCTTAATTGTGATTGGTTTGTTAAGTTCTTGTATTTCTTGTTGTGTCAGTGTAGGTTGGTTATGAATTTCTAGAAATTTGTCCATTTCATCCAGGTTGTCTAGTTTGTTGGCATAGAGTTTCTCATAATATCCTCTTATGATTCTTTTTATTTCTGTGGGGTCATTTGTAATTTCCCCCCTTTCATTTCTGATTGTATTTATTTGCATCTTCTCTCCTTTTTTCTTTGTTAGTCTAGCGAGGGGTTTGTCAATTTTATTGATCTTCTCAAAGAACCAGCTTTTGGTTTTGTTGATTTTCTCTATTGCTTTTTTGTTCTCATTTTCATTTGTTTCCGCTCTAATCTTTATTATTTCTTTCCTTCTTTTTTGCTTTGGGATTGGTTTGCTGTTCTTTCTCTAGTTTCTCAAGTTATTCAGTTAAATCTTTGAGTTTAGCTCTTTCTTGTTTCTTAATATAGGCATTTAGGGCTATAAATTTCCCTCTCAAGACTGCCTTCGCTGTATCCCATAAGTTTTGATATGTTGTGTTCTCATTTTCATTTGTCTCAATATATTTACTGATTTCACTTGCAATTTCTTCTTTGACCCACTGAATATTTAGGAGTGTGTTGTTCGGTCTCCACACATTTGCAAATTTACTTTTTTCCGGTCTGTTATTGATATCTAGCTTCATTCCATTATGATCTGAGAAGGTGCTTTGTATAATTTCAATCTTTTTATATTTATTGAGAGCTGTATTGTGACCTAACATGTGGTCTATCCTGGAGAAAGATCCATGGGCACTTGAGAAGAATGTATAACCCGCTGAGTTTGGATGCAGTGTTCTGTATATGTCTGTTAGGTCTAACTTGTTTATCATATTGTTCAAGTTCTCTCTTTCCTTGTTGATCTTCTGTCTAGTTGTTCTATCTAATGATGTGAGAGGGGTGTTGAAGTCCCCGACGATTATTGTAGAAATGTCTATTTCTCCCTTCAGTTTTGCCAGAGTTTGTCCCATATATTTTGGGGCACCCTGGTTAGGTGCGTAGATATTTATGACTGTTATATCTTCCTGGAGGATCGTCTCTTTTATTAATATATAATGGTCTTCCGCATCTCTTATCACTTTTTTGCATTTGAAGTCTGTTTTGTCTGATATTAGTATAGCTACCCCTGCTCTTTTCTGTTTACTATTCGCATGGAGTATCTTTTTCCAACCTTTTACTTTCAGCTGGCTTGTATCCTTGTGTCTGAGATGAGTTTCTTATAAGTAGCATATGGATGGCTCTTGTTTTTTTATCCATTCTGTCAGCCTGTATCTTTTGATTGGGGAATTTAATCCATTCACATTCAATGATATTATTGAAAATGCATTATTTATTTCCTCCATTTTATTCTTTAGTTTTCATATGTCATCTTATTTTTGTCTTTCTTTTTACTCTTTTGGTTATCCTTTCTGCTTTTCTTTCTTCTATACTCTCCTCCATGCCTCTCTCTCCTGTCTTTTTCTTTCAGGTTCTAAGGCTTCCTTTAATATTTCCTGCAAAGGTGGATTCTTTTTTGCAAACTCTCTTAGTTTCTGTTTGTTTGTAATACTTTATATTCATCTTCATATTTGAAGGACAGTTTTGCTGGGTAAAGAATTCTCGGCTGGCAGTTTTTCTCTTTCAGTTTCCTAATTGTATCATACCACTGTCTTCTCGCCTCCATGGTTTCTGAAGAGAAATCTGTACAAAGTCTTACTGGACGTCCTTTGTATGTGATCGTTTGCTCCTCTCTTGCTGCTCTGAGCATTTTCTCTTTATCTTTTACATTCTTTTTATCTTTTACATTCTGAATAATATGTGTCTTGGCGTAGGTCTATTTGGATTTATTCTTATTGGGGTACGGTGTGCTTCTTGGACATGAAAGTTCATTTCTTTCATGAGAGTTGGGAAATTTTCAGCTATTATTTCCTCAAATACTCTCTCTGCCCCTTTTCCTTTCTCTTCTCCTTCTGGAACTCCAATTACACATATGTTGTTGCATTTTGTGTTGTCATTCAACTCTCTGAGCCCCTGCTCAATTTTTTCCATTCTTTTCTCTCTCTGTTCTTTTCTCTCTTCAATTTTAGCTGCTCTGTCTTCAGTATCACTTATTCTTTCTTCTATCATTTCGAGTCTGCTGTTGTATGCTTCAAATGTATTTTTTACTTCACCTATTGTGTCTTTCATTCCCATGAACTCCATTACTTTTCTGTTCATGATTTCAAATTCTTCTTTACGTTCGCACAATGACTTCTTGATGTCATTGATCTCTTTATATTCTCTTTCATCTCATTAATTTGATTTTGGAAATGTGTGCTCATCTCACTGATTAGTTCTCTCAAATTCTGCATCTCTTCTGGGACTTTGCT